>CM062292.1:189562164-190004982 GCA_031216915.1 Pictodentalium vernedei | reverse complement strand
CCCAATGCAAATTCCTGTAAAGGATGAGTGTTATAAATAATTAACAGTGGTATATTTCATTGATATAACTTTATTTGATCTCCAAAAGTTAATTGTTAGATATTTTTAATCAATTATTTTTTACTCACCTTACTCACCTTTCTGTTTCTGATGTTTGTTCATATATGTAGGTGGCTTTGCAAAACCCAGAATCATGACAATTCTTGCAATTAAAATAAATAATGCAGATAGATTTTTTTGCCTCGTTGTAAATCTTTTGTGGGATACCAGTGTTGCATGTTCGGTGCTGCCAGCGTCCACAACGATCACGACCAATAGCGCGTTGTCTAGGTCTTACATTCCTTCCACATTCAAGGCATGGGTATTCTGTCGTGGGCGCTAATCTCAAGTTGTAAGCCATTTCGAGATAGACTGAGGAGGAATCGGATCGGCCCCCCCATATATGATGAATGAAAAGTTTTAGCGCGCCGAGGGCGCGCAGGGACGATGTGGGATTTACAAATCCCTTGCGACCCGGTTAACCTTATTTTACTCTATCCTCGAGTGCTAATGAAAACATACTAATAATTATTAATAATTAAATATAATTACATATCAACAAACATTCATTGATATCCCGGCATCAGTGAGATGCATTCTTCTTGAACGCTTATGAAAACAATGTATTTTTGAACAATTAAAAAAACATTTCTTGAGGTACCGACTTATCAGTGAGATCAATTATCATTGAGTGGTTATAAAAACTCCAAAATCATTGTTTGTATCATAGTATGCTAATATGATATCTAATTATGCATAAAATCCATCCTCGATGCCATATGAGTGACCATCATTGGTTACGAGCAGATGCTTCCCTCATTTATGAAAAAATCCAATCCCATATCTTCTCAATAATTTGGTATTGAAGTGGGACGTTTCGTCCCCAACTGGGGACGAAACGTCCCACCCTGTCACGGGGACGAAACGTCCCACCAAGTAGGGGACGAAACGTCCCGGGGATGAAATGACCTGGACCCTAACGGTGCGCCTTTATACCGCAGGTCCCCGATTTTACCGCAGGCTACCGCAGGCCCCTCAAAATTACCACAGGTCCCTTGTTTTTCTGGGTATTATCTTTGTTTTAACTAACAGTTCGAGGCAACTGACGTCTTGTTGATATTTGGGGGTATTTTACACCAAAAATCAATAATAACGGAGCATATTTTTCTATTTACGCTTTATAAACAACATAAACTTATCACACTCTTCTCGTCTAAACAACCGCAGCCCCGCAAAATTACCGCAGGTCCCTTGTTTTGCGGGGTATTATCTTTGTTTTAACTAACATTTTGAGGCAAATGTGGTCTCGATGATATTTGGGGGTACTTTACACCAAAAATGAATAATAACGGAGCGTATTTTTCTGTTCACGCTATCACGCTCTTCGTGTCTAAACAACACATACGCACACAATCGGAAACATGATTCAAAATATTCCAGCGATGCAGGTTAGCCCAACTTTGTGACATTACTATATCGTATTTAGAATAAAAAATTCTAGCAATGTACCACACCGTTCTCGAAACAAGGAACCTGCCAGTGCTGTAGAACAAAAACTATCAGAAGCTATTGCATGGAATTGGGATGTATTACCAAGACAAAAAAAAAAAAAAAAAAAAAATTAAACTATTTTTTAGTGATGACCAAAACTGGTTATTATAATATATTTTTAATAATACCACAGGTCGCTTGTTTTGCTGTGACCTTCACAAAACAATGGACCTGCGGTATAATAAAACTATCACAAGCTACCGCAGGTCCCTTTTAGTTTTTCCCCTCATCTTCACTCTCTCCGTCATTTACTGCAGGTTAATACTGATAAATGTTTTGTTTCGCGGGGACTCTGGGGTGAGACCGGTCTACTCTGTAGTGGTATCCTGTACGCAGGTCACTAAATCCTTCGCATATTTATTTCTAATATACCGCAGGTTCCTCGATTTGTGGGAGTAACAGCAAAACGAGGGACCTGCGATATATTAAAAATAAATATGCGAAGGATTTAGTGACCTGTGGTAAGGATACCCCCACGGCGCAGACTGGTCTCATCCCTCAATCCCTGCGAAACAAAACATTTATCAGTATTAACCTGCAGTAAATGACGGAGATAGTGAAGATGAGGGGAAAAACTGAAAGGGACCTGCGGTAGCCCTCTCTCGCCCCCCCCCCCCCCCATAAAACTCTGGTACATTGCCCGAGGTTTTTTTTTGGGGGGGGGGGGGGGCAGGGAAATAATTCATATGGACCTGCGCTAGCTTGTGATAAAGTTTTAATATACCGCAGGTCCCTCGACTTGTGGAAGAAACAGCCATTTTGTTTTGCAAAAGAATGGACTTGTGGTAGTTTATGGTAGATTTTGGGACCTGTGGTCATGCTCGACAGCCTGCCTTTTATGCCCAATAAATGCAATAAATTACCAAAAAGCCGCAACCAAGAAATACGATATAGTAGTGTTAAAAAGTTGCAACGCTGAAATATTTTGAATCATGTTCCCGAGTGTGGCGGGGGCCACATGGGGTGGGATGCCATCATGGGTAATTTTTCTGACACATGGCAAGCTCTGAAAGCCTGATGAATTGCATATCGGAATGTTATGTACAATAGAAGACAGTTTTTATATTAGTTATAGTTTTATAGGTCTGCACACGTTGTTTTGACACGAAGAGCGTGATAAGTTTATGTTGTTTATATAGCATAAATGGAAAAATATGCTCCGTTTATTATTGATTTTTGGTGTAAATTACCCCCAAATATCAACGAGACGACAGTTGCCTCGAACTATTAGTTAAAACAAAGATAATACCCCGCAAAACAAGGGACCTGCGGTAATTTTGAGGGACCTGCGGTAGCCTGCGGTAAAATCGGGGACCTGCGGTATAAAGGCGCACCCGACCCTAATTACCATACAGACTCGTATGGAAGCCCGGGGGGGGGGGGGGGGGGGGCTAGTAGTGGATAAATTGCAAAGTGTGTGTGGGGGGAGGGGCTTCGGGACGAGTAATAGTGATTGCAAGTCGCATTGGGATGCATCTGAAATTGGCGATATAAGACAAGTAAATATCCACTGGGTATGTTACGTTTCTTTGGAAACCGCCTAGGGTAATTTCACCTATTTTCGGCCACATTTCTTTTCTTTCGTCATCAACCGCGACATGCTTTGACTACAACCTACGATCCATTGTGCTTGACAAAATACGATGTTTTCCGCAACATAATGTCGGCCACCACAGATTTGTTCTACCTCATAGGTAAGAGAAGTGAATAATTTTATGCGACAGGTCGATTTTACTAATTGTCGGCCGGGGTAAACCTATTCTCGGCAACAATAAAACCTAATGTCGGCCACTTGTTACATCTTAGTAAAAAAATGTTTCTTTAACCGTTTTGCAGCTCTTACTGGCAATCTGTTTGTTTGTTTGGTGTTTTATTACACATTAACTGCAAAGGCCGTATTATATCAGGTAGTGTTACGGGTGGAGGAAGCCGGGGTTACCCGGAGAGAACCACCGAGCAGCGACCACTGCCACTAACCATGACCGGACAGTGAGCATTTGTTGAAATTATGTGTACCATCAACGTGCGATATGCCATAGCACACAGTGCCACCGTTCCCCAACGCGGACAATCGGGATGAAGTGCCCTGCCCAAGGACACGACACAGGATGCCCGGTCGGGTATCGAACCTGGATCCTCAACAATATGAATCTTTGGGCTCCAAGTCTGATACGCTACCAGTGGGTCTATACGCGTTTCCTTGCTGTTAACCCTTTACCTAACGTAACGGCCAAAACCGGCTAGCGCAATACACGAAAATCGCCATTGAATTTCTGTAATATTTTCATTTTTTGCTTCCAAAACATAGGTTGTGACCCCTCATTGGAACGAGCGCGTTTTGGAAGCAAACCTATGTTTTGGAAGCAAAAAATGAAAATTTTTAGTTATACGAGAATTGTTTTTACGAGTGTCGTTTGCTACTAGCGTTAGGTAAAGGGTTAACTAAATGATAAAATATAAATAGCTATGCAAAACAGTCCTAATTCATGTTGCAAAATCAGGAAATCCAAATATCGGAGTAAATGGAGTAAATGGGGTTAATAAAAAAGAGGTGGATGGGCGTGGGATGGCATGTCCGCTGTTTGCCTTTGCTTAGTTGTTCTCTGTTTCCAGGACAATTAACCTGGTAACTGACACGATATGATCTCAGAAATTAGAGATGTTGTGGTGAGTGAGATAAGCTATATGGGCTACGATTTACTTCCTCACTAGTCTACCTCGGGTTAATCAAATGGGCTACTAGGGAAAATTGAATTGATGAAATAGAGAATCTCTTTGAAAAATTTAAAATCCGCCTGACAGCAGATTGTAAATTTTAAATAGACATTCTCGTTGCATCGATCATGAAACAGTATTGACTGATTTGTTTCTATACACGAATATAGAATGTCGTCAATTTATAAGGCAGTAGATTTGAGGGAAAGTTAAAGAATTTTTTTATAGGGCCTAGTATGTTTTGTAGGTCTCCAGTATCGGAGAGATTTTTATTACTTTGAACTTTCAAACAAACTATAAATTCTTAATTTTAACGGTCCGGTTATTTTCCATAGCCTTATTTTCTGCATAAGTCACAACTATATGAACCATCAGCACATACACCATCAGTGCAGGCTTCATGGGCCCATTTTTTACATTTTCCACACTGTATCCAGCTTTCAGTTATTGGGTATGTACAATTTTGGTCACATAATACGCAGGCCCATGTTTCATCTCCCTCATGTGATATATTTTCTGTTGCGTCTTTTTTGTTGCTTCTTTTTTTCTGTTTCGTCGCTGATGCGAATTTTCTTTTTTTAACTTTTTCTTCTCTCTCCTGTTTTCGTCTTTCTTTTTCTCTTTGTTTCCGCTCCTTCTCTTCTAGTTCCTTTTTCTTGGTTCTGTATGCTTCATCCGAAGTAAGTACAAAAAACATTTTCTTGCTAGTTTGGCGTTTCTTGGGTTTGTTTATTGCAGTTGGGTAAGGTAGAACATCCTTATCTTTGTCCGTTGGGGTAGAACAGTTGTTGAATGGAAAGGAAGTTGACGGAACAATTTCAAAAGGCAACTCGGCTACACTTTCATTGAGGCTCCCAGTTACCGGGTCTGCATCATTTTTATTTGTTTCAGACGATTCCGTTGGGTTGTCAATAATATGAAACTCTAGATTTTCAGACATAATTTTTTCAGCGACATTTATATTAGAGTTTACCTTTTCCTTCATATTTTTCCAGGCTTCAAACATACTTTCAGGGAATTTAATTCCCTTTTCGAAACAATACTTGTAACACATTTTTTGAGATTCGGTAAGTGCTGCCTCTATTGCCAAAATTGCGGTGTTGTCATCGAAACTATCTATTCCGAGTACTTCCCGTTCAATAGCATCTGATACATTTAAATTTTCTGCAGAATCTTCAAATGTAGGTTGCACTGGTTCATCCTGCGGTGTGGTTGATATTTCACCACTTGCATTAGTTTCTTGAACAAAAGGCTGGTGTGGGAGGTAAGCTTCATTTGGTATTGCACTTGGGTTAAATGGATAAATACCACATGCACGAAACCCGTTTTTAATATTATCAGTAGTCATAGCTTTCTCCCAAGCTCTTTTGAACAATCCACAAAAAGTAGCTTTGCAAACTGTTGTCCCTGGAAAATTTATAACCAGTTGATCACACTCACCGTTGTAGTAACATTTTAATGGACCAAAACAAGCCCGGTCACATGGCTGAAGCCAGTGACTAGTATGGGCTGGAAGTTCTACCAGAATAATCCTGTTGTCTCTAGCCATTTCGATGAGCTCAATAAAATTATGGGCATCGTGACCATCGGATAGTAAAAGCTGTGGGCGATCAGGTCCAATGTTAGGCAGAAATGTTTCCTTAAACCACAGCTTAGCAATGCCTATTTTTGTCCATCCTGAATCAGAAACACTCCAATTAGTATCATTGGGCGCATCCAATGTACTGAAACCATCTAGCGCCCTCTTGGTTTTTCCCTTTGGAATAAGATGTGGGGGAAGACATTCCCCTGCAGCATTTATGCAGGCAATGCATGTGATCATTTCCCGATTCCCACTAGTACGGCTTTGCAGGTGTTTTGAACCTTTGCGGGCAATAACTTTTCCAGGCCTATGTGTTAATTGGAGGCCTGTTTCATCCATATTCCAGATGTGATGAGCTGCCGTGTTGCTTTTGGACAGTTGGGTATCTAAACTAGAGAAAAACCTTTTAACTTTCTCGTAAGACATACACTGGTGCCTTATCGATGACGTTGGTTCCGGGGTTCTGTAAGCCAAATCTGAGTGTCGCTTTTTCATTGAATTCCACCATCGATTGCTCGGCAGGTTTCCCGGTTTATTATTGAAACGAATACTATGTTTTGATGCTAGACTACCAGCGTAACGTATGAATTGCGTCTTACCGAATCCCATTCCCATGGCTGCGCGATTGCATGAATAATCTACGAGTTTTTTCTCGAGACTAGCGCCCATTCGTGGTGGTGGCCCTGGTTTAGATTTCTTAACTCTGACGTGTAGCCGATCTTGTAGGGTAGCGCGAGGAACCCCGTACTTTTTGGATGCTGCTCTCTGCGTAATATTTTCATTCCGAACAGCGTTGACAGCTTGTTGTAAATCATCTTCCGAGTATCTATGCAGTTTCTTTCGCTTCACACCAACCATTATTTTAATATGTCTGAAACGAAAAGAGAAAAACAATGTCGGTACCTGTCGCCACAAACGAGAGAGAGAGAGAGAGAGAGAGAGAGAGAGCAGGCGCGTAGTCAGGAAATCATTTCTGGAGGGGCACGACTGACAACTGGAGGGGGGGGCATGGCCATCAGATGCCGAAGACATCTGATACGAGCGCCGAAGGTGCGAGCATGTAGAGATGGGGGGGGGGGGGGGGGGGGGGGGGGGGGTAAGTTCACTATAGCAAAACTTGATATTTTTACCCAGCGTTTTCAGTTTTGGACATTGCGAATGTAAAAAAACGCACGAATCGAAAAAAGAAATAGAAAATTTTCAAGCCACTCTTTCATCGTTCCGATGCGGTTTGCACGGAGCTGTTTCTCAATCGCCTCAATTAGTCCCTATTGACCGGAATATTCGTCATAACCACATTCTGAATGATATCTGGACGATCTGCCACAAGGCAAGGCTGACTCCTATCCGAAGCCGAGAAGCTCAGGTGGCACCCTTCGGGTCGAAGGGTTCCACCTGAGCTTCTATTTAGATAATATATCTACATGTTCTCTCTGCCTCTCTCTCTCTGTCTCTCTCTCAGTGTAACTACTACAGGCATAAACAATTTTGGGAGACATTAGAATTTGCGGGGGGGGGGGCGTGCCCCCCCCCCCCCCCGCGCCTGAGAGAGAGAGAGCTGTTTGAAGAATAAAATGAGAGTGTGTGTGTTGATGGTACCTGTAGCGTTTATAGGACACGGGATTTGTTTAACCATTGGCGTATGCAGGGGCCCACACCTTAGTATATTACCCTATAGTCTCGTGGTATTCCATTAACCGCTATTAAATAGGCGTAGCAACAATTCTCGGAGTAAGTTTTTATTAATAACCTAACTTCGGCCACGTAAACATAATATCGGCCATGGCCGACAATAGGTAAAACTTGGTGGCCGGAATAATGTGAAAGTGACACCTGTCAATCAAACGCTTAGCATAACTGAATGTGTATACAATTCACTCGTTTCTCGTTGTTGTTGCATCAATTAGTCTCCAAGCGATCTGAAAATGTAAATTACTAAAGCAGAAAACAAACATACCTTGTGACGAGGGCGTTCTCGTTTGGAATCCTGATTTTCTTCACCGTGGAAATCGTCAGCTTTTTCGGTTCAATTTACATTTGCCGCCTTTGCAAAACTTCCGCGATCACAGCGACACCTGCGCATTCCCAAGAGAGACTACTCTTTTGAGAAGCCGAAAAACAAAGCGTCGGCTTGAGAAATGCCATTTCGCACGCGAAAGAACAGAATTAAAAACGGCCGAGAATAGGTAAATGGCCGAAAATAGGTGAAATTACCCTACCAATTTTCTAGAATTTGCTTTAAAAATTCTCATAATTATCTTGTACATACGTTTCATTTTCAGATTTTAGGTTTTAATCCTCAATTTAATGAATAAAACAAACAGAAAACCATGCGGTGTTGTTTTCATTTTTTTTTGTACAGGCTACTCTCGAAAGTCGAAGCCAGAAATGGACGTTAATTAGTAGTATGTCAATCAGCACTGCAAACCACCCCCTTGAAAACAGACAAACATAGTCTGTTTAAAAATAGCTGTTTTTTTTAAATATGTACATTTTAAAAAAATTTTACGAATAAAACAAAATATAGCTTCACACAAACCCAATAAAAAAAATCATAATATGAAGACCAGATAAAATTTACACAGCGAAATATGAATAACAAAATAGTTGCCTCCCTTGGCACCATTCGAAAAATTGATTTTACACTGAAAGTCATAACTTCACATGTTGCAGGGCATGATGAAATGATAAATGAGCATGTTTTATTGAACCAATAAGTCATAAATCATATCCCTGGTTATATTGTTATATAATTCTCAAATACCAGAGTTGTAATTATTTTTTATTTTTAATTACCACTTTCTCATTAATTTCTGAACACCCGTTTTTCCGAATGAGTTGTTCACGCTCGAAAATGGCAGTGTTCTTTCACAATGAGTTGTGCACCGCTCGTAAGTGGCAGTGTTCAATCGGTATCTTTCTGATGATATTCAACCACTGTAAATACTGTGAAAACTATATGTTGCGGGCGTGTTTCAGACAACTACTGACAGCAGCCTGCACACTCATTTGAAACCAGTGACAGCTTCCAAAACGAGTCCATCAATTGTCGCTCAAAATAAAGCCAGTGATTTCAGACCAAACACAATTTGAGTCCAAAATTTTATAGGCGACGTTTAGGATTTAAACTTTGTTTCCCCCTCTCGTCTGAGGCTTATGAGGTATCAGGTTGTCGCCAGTAATAGTAGGCATAGTATACAACATAATTGTGCCTATATTACGTGGGGACAAAGGATCCCAAGTGTCGTTACGATACAGCATTGTACTCGACATTTTAACCACCAGATTTTGTGACTGATCATAGTATGATCGGCGGGGGGAATGGGTCCGGTTGACGGACCCACTGCCGGTATAGCGGAAACCCTGGATCTTCACGAAACGTCTTGGGTACCTTTGTTATCACCTTGGGACGAGAACGAGTGTTTCTGGGTGTGGTCTAAAATTCAAGATGGCTGCCAGTGGCCATTTTGTACCGAAATTAGGTCTAATCAGTTTTTTGTACACAATTTCTATACGGCTCAGGCTAGAGGCCGTATTTATGAACCGATCTTTACGAAACTTCTTGGGTACCTTTGTTATCACCGTGGGATGAGAACGAGTTTTTAGCTCACCTGACTGAAAGTCAGGGTGAGCTATTCTGATCACTTTTCGTCCGTCGTCCGGCGTGAAGGTGGTGTTTGGGCTTTTTCTCCCAAACCACTGGCCGCATATTAATGAAATTTCATGTGAGAAGGGGTTGTGTCTGCGGACTTTGATTTTTTGTCAAATTAGGTTTCGGCTCACATTGAGCAGAGTGATGGGGCAAAAATGCTCCAATACTTAAAAAATCTTTTTCTCAAGACCCAGCAATAGCAGAGACTTGATATTTGGTATGCAGCTTCTTTTTGAGGTGTAGACTCAAGTTTGTTCAAGAGAAGTTGGAGGGGGTATATTTGACGATGTTAAAGGAGGGGCAAAAATTTTGGCCCCGCCCCAAATTTCTATTTTCCAAACCGCGAGGCCAATTTGAACCAAATTTTACATGAGTGCTTATTGGGTCATAAGTACCTAATTTATGCCGAAATGTTTTTCCCCATAGCCCCGTGGGAACCACAGGAGCTAAAAATAGAAAAAAATGAAAACGCCCATATCTCCAAAACTACACGGCACTGAGAATTCTTATTTGTTGTGAAGCTTCCTTAGGACCAACAGAATGGAATGATCAAAAAAAATTGCCATCGATTTTATCATGGGGTAGTTTTTGGGGACTTTGAAAAAGTGCTGAGTCAGCATTTTTTAACACTGTGGGTAATGGGAAAAACATAAGACTACTTTTCTGCGAAACCACTGCTCCAAAAGCTTTAAAATTTCACATATAACATCTTTGTAAGATTGTTTCACATGTTTATTGAAATCAATTGCCTGGGTGGATATTTGGGCTCTCAAAGGGAGCCGAAATGTTTAAATTAGTGCAGTATGAGGAGTATTTTTGAAAAATCTTCTTCTTCAGATCTAGCAATAAGAATGTTTTGATATTTAGTATGCAGCATCCTTAGGGGGGTGAGATTGAAGTTTGTTGAAGCCAAATCCCTGGGTTCATATTTAGGCTGAAAATTTGGGGTCCCGTTGCAGACTTCGAAATTTTGGACCAAAATCCGAAAAAAATTTTTTTTGTTTTTTCTGCCTTTCGGTCAATTTTAAGACAAAAAAAAAAAAAAATTTTTCCCCTGAAAATTTTGGGTCCTGGTGGGACTTAGAAAATTTTGGACCAAAATCCGAAAAAAAAATTTTTTGTTTTTTCTGCGTTTCGGTCAATTTTAAGACAAAAAAAATTTTTTTTTTTTTTTTTTTTTCCCCTGAAAATTTGGGGTCCGGGTGGGACTTAGAAAATTTTGGACCAAAATCCGAAAAAATTTTTTTTTGTTTTTTCTGCGTTTTGGTCAATTTTAAGACAAGAAAAATTTTTTTTTTTTCCCCTGAAAATTTAGGGTCCGGGTGGGACTTAGAAAATTTTGGACCAAAATCCGAAAAATGTTTTTTTTTGTTTTTTTCTGCGTTTCGGTCAATTTTAAGACAAAAAAAATTTTTTTTTTTTTTCCCCTGAAAATTTGGGGTCCGGGTGGGACTTAAATTTTGGACCAAAATCCGAAAATTTTTTTTTTTGTTTTTTATGCATTTCTGTCAATTTTAAGACAAAAAAAAAAAAAAAAATTTTTCCCCTGAAAATTTTGGGTCCGGGTGGGACTTGGAAAATTTTGGACCAAAATCCGAAAAAATTTTTTTTTGTTTTTTCTGCGTTTTGGTCAATTTTAAGACAAGAAAATTTTTTTTTTTTTCCCCTGAAAATTTAGGGTCCGGGTGGGACTTAGAAAATTTTGGACCAAAATCCGAAAAAAATTTTTTTTGTTTTTTCTGCGTTTCGCTCAATTTTAAGACAAAAAAAAAAATTTTTTTTTTTTCCCCTGAAAATTTGGGGTCCGGGTGGGACTTAGAAAATTTTGGACCAAAATCCGAAAAAAATTTTTTTTTGTTTTTTATGCATTTCTGTCAATTTTAAGACAAAAAAAAAAAAAAAAATTTTCCCCTGAAAATTTTGGGTTTGGATGGGACTTAGAAAATTTTGGACCAAAATCCGAAAAAAATTTTTTTGGTTTTTTCTGCGTTTCGGTCAATTTTAAGACAATAAAAAATTTTTTTTTTTTTTTTTTCCCCCTGAAAATTTGGGGTCCGGGTGGGACTTGGAAAATTTTGGACCAAAATCCTGAAATTAGTTTTATCGTTTTTTATGCGTTTTAAGAAGAAGAAAAAAATTTAGGCTGAAAGTATTTTGTTTGGGAAAAAAATCTGTTTTTTATGTGCTTATCTCAATTTTGGGACGTAAAAGTGCAGGAACTGAAAATAGAAGGAAAATCCTGTGTATTGTGTGGGCACAATCGCTTCATCTAGTTGGTATATGCTTTTCTTAGGAGGGGCGTATGCAGCTTATTCAAGTCAAGTCCCTGGTTTGATATTTAGACTACTATGTCAGGTGAGCGCCCTCAGGCCCCCTGGGGCCTCTTGTTTTCAAGATGGGCCACCAGCAGCCATTTTGTACCAAAATTAGTGCAATCAGTCTTTTGTACAGAACTTCTGTATGAAAGTTCTGATTTGAATAAATATTGTATGAATCTTTAGTAACATGGAATACATCACATATAGTACGGGTTTTTTCTCGTGCAGAAATTATGCAAATTAGATGAACTTTGATTTATTCAGTGCTACTTATACACTGTAAATGCACATGTCAATACTGCTTGGGCTAGAGGCTGTATTTATGAACTGATCTTCAAAAAACTTCTTGGGTACCTTTGTTATCACCTTGGGATGAGAACAAGTGTTTCTGGGTGCGGTCCAAAATTCAAAATGGCTGCCAGTGGCCACTTTGTACCAAAATTAGGTCCAATCAGTTTTTTGTCACAACTTCTATACAGCTCGTATTTATGAACTGATCTTCACGAAACTTCTTGGGTACCTTTGTTTTCACCTTGGGACAGGAACGAGTGTGTTTTTGGGGTGCCTTTGTTATCACTGTGCTGTGAGAACAAATATTTTTAGGTTCAGTCAGACCCACTCTGGGACTCAAAGATTTCTTTTCTAGTTTAGCATCTGACGGTCACCCACCTTTACAATACTTTATCTATACATTTGTTACAGGCTATGGTCAGTATTTATGTACAGAGCGTTACAATACTTTATATGTACCTTTGTTATCAGGTCATTACCTAGATGTTTGTCATTGCTATGTCACATACTATACATGTACATGTCTTAACAAATTGAGCTACAGTGTCATTGACACTTTCATTTGTACAGAACTTCTGTATGAAAGTTCTGATTTGAATAAATTTTTGTATGAATGTTTAGTAACATGGAATACATCACATATAATACAGGTTTTTTTCTCGTGCAGAAATTATGTAAATTAGATGAACTTTGATTTATTCAGTTCTACTTATACACAGTAAGTGCACTTGTCACTACGGCTTGGGCTTGAGTCTGTATTTATGAACCGATCTTCACGAAACTTCTTGAGTACCTTTGTTATCACCTTGGGACAAGAACGAGTGTTTCTGGGTGCAGTCCAAAATTCAAGATGGCTGCCAGTGGCCATTTTGTACCGAAATTAGGTCCAATCAGTTTTTTGTACACAACTTCTATAGGCTGTATTTCACTTTCATTTTTGTATATTTTCTTTGTTTATGACAAGCTACTTAAAGTGCTGCACACATTCACACGCCTGTTGAAGATGTTACTACAAAGAAACAAACCACTCTCCTTTCTTCCAATTAGTGGTAAAAAGTGGTCACAACAAAACAAATGCTAGTAAAGTTTCAGCCATTGGATTGCCTGATTCAGCTAAAGGTTTATCAGGTAAAAGTCTGCTTGTGATTTTTGTAGGTTTTTTTACAGGATTTTTGTGCAAATAGAAATTCTACACTGCAGAAGTTTCTAAACCTTTTATCTTATGCAATGGCCATCACTGACCAGCACTGTTCACTAAAATCAAATTTAATTTTTTTTTCAATATTTATCGCCAAAACATAGCCTCATTGGAATATTAGTTGTTTAGCTTGTTTTGATGAAAGGGGAACATCTTTGTTTTTAATGCAAAAAATAAAAAGTTTTGGTTATTGAAGATTTTCTTTTGGTAGTGTAGTCTGCAAGTATAGTGAATCCTACTCAAAAAAACAATTACTTGAATAACCTGTTAACACAAAACCATTTATGACACATATGAATGATAGTGTAAATTGCTGTGAACTGAATAAAAAAAATTGTAATATGTCAAAAAATTATGCTGATAATCACTTAATTTCCCTTATTTGTACACCAATTTGGCCTTGCTGATCCAATATAGGCATTTAATCTATTAAATGGTGTGTGACAGAGCTCCATGTGCTCTGTCTAACAAGATATAATAAAAGAAATATGCAGTTTATCTGTAGAATTTAGGAAAGTAACCAGAAACTTGTTAATTAAATTCTCATGTTAATTGAATAATTTTTACTGGCAAAGTGACTGATCAGTTATCTGAATTCCTCTAATCTTAGCTAAAGGGTTAATAAGCTACTCTTCTTGTAATGCTGGATTAATTCATAAAAGTCCTTATGTACAGTGGTAGCAATGAGTATTTCTCTCTTGATTGTCTTGTCAAAATATGGGTATAGACACTACAAATTCTGATATTGACAAAAGACTGACAAGTCCTGGGAATTCTTAGGAAAAATATCTACTTTTGTTTCAAACATGAATGCAACTCCACTAATAATATTCTGTTGTTTCCTTTCTTTACAGAAAGGAAGCGCTGATGCAGCTCAGATCTTTCATGACACAGCTGGCTGGAAGTCCCTAGAAACATGGATGAAGTAAGTTCTACATATTGTAACAAGATTAAATCTTTTTCCTTTTAGAGAACTGGTTTTACAAAGATATTCTGTACTGCAGTGGAACCCTGTTAATTGAAAAGCCATTGCCAGTGAAAAATATGCAATTTGCAGGAATACTCAATTAACAAAAATTTGGTCATTCTCCTGTATTCTAGTGATAAACTGAACATTTAATCTATTATGTCTTATTTGACGAGAGCTTATGGAGCTCTGTCCAACAAGATATAATAAATGCATGCATTTGTATTTATCTCTATTAATCTGTCAGTTTTATCTACTGATTAAAATTTAGCTCGCCTGGCTTTCAGTCGGGAGCAAAAGTGATCACTCACCATCCATCGTCCGTGAACATGGTGTTTTCATCTTCACCTCCAAAACCACTGAACCAATTTAAGTGAAATTTGAGATAATAGTTTGTTATGACATCGCATTTTGATTTTATTCAAATGAAGTTGCCTTGCTCCTCGGTAGGGCCATGCCCAAAAAGTGTGCTTAAATCTTAAAAAATCTTCTTCTCATGAACCAGCAGTAGCAGAGACTTGATATTTGGTGTGCAGCTTCCTTTTGAGGTGTAGACTCAGGTTTGTTCAAGAGAATTTTGAGGAGCTATATTTGCCGTCGTTATGAGAGGGGCAAGAATTTTTGACCCACCCAGAATTTCTATTTTCCAAACCGAGAGGTTCTTTTGAACCAAATTTGATATGAGGGCTTATTGGGTCATAAGTACTTAATTTATGCCCCAAAAAATCTTCCCGTTGTCCCATGGGATCCGTCCGCAGGAGCTAAAAATAGAAAAATTTTAAAATGCCCATATCTCCAAAACTAAACAGCATTCCGAATTCTTATTTGGTGTGAAGCTTCCTTAGGACCAACAGAATGGATTGGTAAAAAAAAACTGCTATTGGTTTTATCATGGGATACTTGTTCGGGACTTTGAAAAAGTGCGGAGTCAGCTTTTTATAACACTTTTTTTTTTTTTTTTTTTTTTTTTTTTGGGGTAATGGGAAAAACATTTAAGACTACTCGTCTCCCAAAACACTGCTCCAAAAGCTTTTAAGTTTCACATATAACATTTTTGGAAGATTGTTTCACACGTTTATTGAAATCAAATCCCTGGGTCCATATTTGGGCTCTCTGTGGGAGCCCAAATGTTTAAATTAGTGCAGTATGAGGAATATTCGTTGAAAATCTTCTTCTTCAGATCCACCAATCAGAATCTTTTGATATCTGGTATGCAGCATGCTTAGGGGGTGAGATTCAAGTTTGTTTAAGCCAAATTTCTGGGTTCATATTTGGGCTCACTGTGGGAGCCCGAATTATAACTTAATTCAAAATGAGGAAATTTCTTTAAAAATCTTCTTCTTCAGATCCAGCAGTCGGTATGTTTTGATATTTGGTGTGCAGCATCCTTAGGGGAGTGAGATTCAAGTTTGTTCAAGCCAAGACCCTGGGTTCATTTTTGGGCTTACTATGGGAGCCCAAATTATAACTGTGTTCAAATTGAGGAATTTTCTTTAAAAATCTTCTTCAGATCCAGCAGTCGGAATGTTTTGATATTTGGTATGCAGCATCCTGGGGGGGGGGGGATTCTAGTTTGTTTAAGCCAAGTCCCTGGGTTCATTTTTGGGCTCACTGTGTGGTAGCCCGAATTATAACTTAGTTCAATATGAGGAATATTCTTCAAAAATCTTCTTCACATCCTCCAGTCAGAATCTTTTGATATTTGGTATACAGTATCCTTAGGGAGGTGAAATATAAGTTTGTTAAAGCCAAGTCCCTGGGTTCATATTTGGGCTTCCTGTGGGAGCCCTTATTGTACCAACATTTCTATTTTCCTAACTGAGAGGCCAATTTGAACCACATTTGATATGAGGGCTTATTAGGTCATAAGAACCTAATTTATGCCAAAAACATTTTCCTGTCACTCCATGGGAACCGCAGGACTTAAAAATAGCAAAAATTTGAAATGCCCATATCTTCAAAACTACACAGCACTGAGAATTTTTATTATGTGTGAAGCTTCCTGAGGAACAGCAAAAAGGAGTGGTCCCAAAAAAATTGCCATCGGTTTCATCATAGGGTACTTTTCCAGGAGTTTTGAAAAAGTGCTGAGTCAGCATTTTTTAACACTGTGGGTAACATTACTGTGGATAATGGGAAAAACATTTAAGACTCTTCTTCTCCCAAACCACTGCTCCAAAAGCTTTCAGATTTCACATATAACATCTTTGGAAGATTGTTTTCCCTATGGGAGCCCAAATGGTTAAATTAGTGCAGTATGAGGAATATCTTATCAACCTACCCTGCAATTGTTTACTACAGGCTTGCACAACAGTGGAAATTCTCGGAAAATATACTCTCTATTTTGATCTTTCCCAAGCGATTTGGGAAAGAAAAGTGGTGCAAAAGCACCAAGAAAAAATAAGCCAAAACTGGGTCGAGTGCTACCGGTGCAACCCAGTAGGGCACACTCTTCTCCTAGTATAGATCCATGGCTTCCAGTACCAGTGTGCAGTCATGTAACTACTAATGGCCCATTCTTTTTTCTTCCGCCATCCTGGAACGACGTGCAGCCATTTGCATTACGAAACAGTGATAATTCAACTCGTTGATAATGGTTACCTGTGACTAGAATTATGGATCTGAGTATTGTATAATAACAGGATTGTGTTTTATATATTCTGATTATTAATTTCATCCACTTTTTCTTTGTATTTTGTATATTCTTCGTGATTGCGCGCGACTTTCTTGTACCGTGCAGTTCGGACATATAATTTTTTGGTTGATAAATTTATGTTATCCATTTGGTTATTATTATTATACCACCCACTTGAAAAGTGGGAAGTATATAGTGTTCACTTGGTCCGTCTGTACGTCCGTCCATCCGTGTGTCCGTGTGTGTGTGTCCAAGCCAATAACTCGGAAACGGTTAAGGCCACAGTCATCAAACTTTACACAATTATAAAGGACCATGGGAGGATGTGTCACACACCATAGCCGGCTTCGTACCTTCAAGGTCAAGGTCACATTTCAAGGTCACACTAAAAATTGATCAATATTCATGTCTCAGCCATAACTCAGAAACGAATCATAGTACAATTGTTAAACTATTTACAAATGCTAAGGACAGTCAGAAGGTGTGTTGCGTATAATAGTTTCTTCCGCATCTGCAAGGTGAAGGTCACAAGGGGGAAGGGGGGGGCATGTGTTACCTTAGTAACATTTTTCTTGTTTTTTTTTGCCTTATATTTAAGCCTTTCATTGCTCTTCGATTGGCAGGTAGTTTTTGTTCAAACAGCAACTTCAGGGGCACATGCACTGTTTAGTTGGTTTGCTTCCTGTGGTTGTTCGTTCATAGTTCGTATACGAGCATATGATTCCTGGACAGTAACTGTTTTGGGATTCCAAATTCTTTTATGAATACATTCGGTTGATATTTTAAGCCTTTGTGTAACCTGTGTGGCAGGCATGTTGGCTTATCTGGGTGACATTCTCCAAATATGGCAATTAGTCCACTCTTGAGAAGTTTTGTTCAGAGTCGTCTGCTTTTGTTACGATGTATGAGTTTATTCCTCAGGTTATAAAATCACATTAACGTCATTTTATTCCTTCAGTTACCTGTTTATATTTTGTATCGCTCGGGTTACGCTGATGATATTGGCTGTATTCAGGCAAGGATACATGCGGGATTCTGTTGGTTGCGTGCTTAATATGTATTAATCATTAGGCATACTAGTAGTCGCAAGTTCAGATGTATTTCTTGAATAGTTTCTCCTAAATTCTTGCTCAGTTTCAGTATAAGAGTTGATGAGAATTTTGGGCTATTTGGATCAGTAATGGATATTCCTACAGGCCATCTATGCATACATTCTCTATTTTTGTCTTCATTATTCTGAGTTGTATATTCATTCTCCAAGCAGTCATTGGTTTTAACAGACCTAGGGTACAATGATTTATTTGGGGACGGTCCTTGACAGTTTTTTTTTTTATCATATCCCGTTCCAGGTTCTGAATCCATTCTTCAACCGGAAGGACTACACAAAGGGGAATCCTATTCTCTCATTCTCATAGATTGAACGGTTACAATTTGGAAGTTCATTATTGGGATTTCCTTGTACACCGGAACGTGGTCACCTATTGGTTGGCTCAGAAGATAAGTTTAAGGTTGTACATATTAATATCACTGGTTCTCGTCCTTTCTCCGTATTCTGGATGTGGCATACATTTTAGAAGCTTTCAATTTTAGTAACCATGAGCCTTTTAGGTGATTATATATTCTGGCCTTATGGTAAGTGTGTAACTATGGGTGAAGCTGTTATTGTCTATAGATAATACTGATCTTTATGTACAGCTCGTTGCATTGTATACAGTGTGTGTCTGTGGACGTTAGTCTCCAGCTCCCGGACTCGCTTTTCCTTATTTTAAACGTTTTATTCTGGACTAGCTTTAAAATTGGTGCATGTTACACCCAATTAGCATAATCATTTATGCTAAGTAATAAGGATTCACTTTGGGCATCCTCCTGCAGGCTTAGGAGCTGAAATTTAGTCTGCTATTCCTTCAAGTCCTAGGCCCTCCAGCCTTTTTACTATTCAGCTAAGTCTGGGCCATTGGTTCTTGTTTAAAAATATGAAAAACTTAAAGTAATTTGTATATTTTTTATACTTACCAATGGCTCAGACCAGGATGGCCCTCCCATGAGTGGGCACTCATACCTCCCTACTGAGTTATAATATTAGTAGGCACAACTAGGAAAAATTATGCTTGGCGCCAATTCCAGTCTCTTCCTGGGTACTGCACATGTGCAGTACTAAAAGTATGGAGAGCCAGATAGGACTTTAAATTTTCGGTTTTGTATGCAAATATGAGGAGATTTCTTTAAAAATCTTCTTCAGATCCACAAGTCAGAATGCTTTCATATTTGGTATACAACATCTCTAGGGGGGTCAGATTCAAGTTTGTTCAAATCAGGTCCGTAGGTTAATAAGTTTTAACTTAGTGCAATGTGAGGAAATGTCTTTAAACATTTTCTTCTTCAGATCCACCAGTCAGAATGCTTTCATATTTGGTATACACCATCTCTAGGGGGGTCAGATTCAAGTTTGTTCAAATCAGGTCCGTAGGTTAATAAGTTTTAACTTAGTGCAATATGAGGAAATGTCTTGAAACATTTTATTCTTCAGATCCACCAGTCAGAATGCTTTCATATTTGGTATCCAACATCTCTAGGGAGGTCAGATTCAACTTTGTTCAAATCGAGTGCCTGGGTTAATATTTGGGCTCCCTATGGGAGCTGGAATTGACCATGTAGCTGAAGAATTAGAAATTTTGTATTCAGTATCCTCTAGAGGTGTGTAACTAAGATTAATCCACATAGGTTGTATCAAGGGGCTTCATAGGGGAGCTCCACATTTTATATTATAATCAACTGAAGAAAAGGCATGATGCTAGGACTATTTATGTCACTCCTGGGGGGCTTAAGGATTGACAATGTATCCTATGGAGATGGATTGCTTAATGTAGATTCATTGTTGGACTCTATTTATATCGTGTTCTGTTCAAGGTGAGTGCTTCAGGCCCTGTAGGGCCTCTTGTTATTATTATTATTATTATTATTATTATTAGCTCACCTGAGCAAACCTCAAGGGGAGCTTTAGTGTTTAGTGATTACTTTTTTCCATTCTGTGTCTGCAATCTGTCCACCCAACTGTCTGGTGTGAACTTTGCATTATCGTCCGCTGGGGTGAATTCCACCAACATGATATGCATATTCCTTATCATATGTCAATGTGTAAATTTGTTCAAATAAAGTTGTCTCACTCACAAGGAGCCTGAATATTAACTTAGTGTAACACAAGGAATATTTTTTTTAAATCTTCTTCAAACCCATCAGTCAGAATCTTTTGACATTTGGTATGTAGCATCCTAAGTGGCATGAGATTCAAGTTTGTTCAAATCAAATCCCTTGATTCATATTTGAGCTTCCTGTAGGAACCCTGATTTTAACTTGGTGCAATATGAAGAAATTTATTTAAAAATCTTCTTCTTCAGTTCTACCAAAACTCTTGATATTTGGGATACTGCATTTTAGGGGACAGCATGCATTTTGTTCAAATTATGTCCCTGGTGTCATACTTGGGCTCACTGTGGGAGCCCAAATTTTAACTTTGTGTAACATGAGAAATATTTTTTTAAAATCTTCTTCTTCAGACCCATCAGTCAGAATCCCTTGATATTTCAGTATTTAATATGTTTAATGGAGTGAGATTCAAGTTTGTTCAAATCAGGTCTATGGGTTCATATCTGGGCTCATTGTGGGAACCCCAATTTTAACCTGGTGCAGTATGAAGAAATTCCTTTAGAAATCTTCTTTAGATCTACCAGTCATAATCTTAATATTTGGTATGCTGCATCTTTAGGAGGAAGGGGGTGGGGTGGATGTCAGCATTAAGTTTGTTCAAAGTAAGTCCCTGGAGCCATATTTTGGCTCTCTGTGGAAGCCCAAATTTTAACTAAGTGTAACATGAGGGAATTTTTAAAAAAATCTTCTTCAGATCCATCAGTCAGAATATTTTAATATTTGGTGCGTAGCATGTAGCATCCTTAGTGGGTTGAATTGTTCAAATCAAGTCCCTGGTTTCATATATGGGCTCCCTTTGGAAACCTGAATTTTAACTCAGTTCAATATAAGAAAACATTTTGTCTGAAAATCTTCAGATCCATCAATCAGAATCTTTTAATGATTTGTATAGAGCATCCTTTGGGTGGGTCAGATTCAAGTTTCTTCAAAGCAAGTCCCTGGGGTCATATTTGGGCTTCCTCTGGAAACTCAGAACTTTTAACTTGGTGTAATATGAGGAATATTCAGAAAAACTGGAACTGAACCAGAAAACCAAAAAATAATGCCCAGCTTTAGTAAATGGTTTGGTGTTTGGAAGTTATATTTAATTAACAGAGTTATTCAATTAAGAGATATCCAATTAAGTTTAAGTGGGTTCCACTGTAATATATTTTCTATGTTACTTTATGGTTCTTTCTTTTAACATCTCAGAGTGCATGTACTTATCGGTTGTGAAAACTTCTTACAGTATGGCCGACATGGACTGGTCACTTTCAACAACCCAGTGCTTCATTAATTAAAAATTTTCTGGTGATGATTTTTATTACCTGGTAAACGCATGCATGAAAATCATTGCCCATGTGTGGATTATGACCAGTCCACAGTGACTGTACTGTATTTGACTTGCCTGTCTTTGAACCTGCAGTGATGCCATGATGTTAAAACATTTTGAGAAATAGAGCAAAGTTAATGTTGCATCATTTTATATAACCTCAAACCTCTTTTCCTACCCTCTTCCAGCGTTAACATACAACAATCCTGTATTAGTAACAATGGCATGAATAAATTTAGTTGATTCAGATCCTGCTTATTGTGTGGATATCTCATCTGTTTCATAAAAAGTTATAATCTGGATCCGAGTCTCAGACAGACAACTGAGGTGAAATTATCAGTTCACGTCACCCATGTGAACAGCTAAAAATGAAAATACATTCATGTTTGAAGAATATTTGGTATTTTGTATATCTTGTAAAAAGGGCCCCATGTATTTTCTATATTTTAGATTTATTGTCATTTTTGACAGTTTTTTTTGACAATTCATGTGTTTCAGTGATCTACACTGTGCCTTCATGAATATTCTGATGCTGTGTTTTTTCACTCACTTGATCTTTTGAAATCTGAAAAACATGATCACATGGAAAATAGTACATCTAGAATTTCTTCTGCATTTATTAGTTGCCCGGTATGTGATTTGCATAATATAGCCTTAGCTACTGATGTGGCATAAAGCACCAATAAATAAATAAATAAATAAATAAATAAATAAATAAATAGTTGCCCGGTAGTTGTTTTTCTTTCAAGTTCAATTTTGGACAACTTCTAATATTTTCCCATGATTTTTGTGTCAAACTACACTTACAGATTTTAACAACTTTTTATCTGTGTCCAATAATTTTTAGCTCACCGAAGGAGCTTAACTTATCACTTGCCGTCCAACATCCGTCGTCATCCGTCGTTGTGAACATTTTTCAAACGACTTCTCCTCTGAAACCACTGGTCCAATTTTCACGAAACTTCATGTGGATGTTCATTACTATATGGCAATTCATGTTTGTTCAAATGAAATGGCCACGTCCCTTGGGGGCTCTGTATGGGGCATAACTCTGATAGCACTATATGAATTATAGGAAAATTATTAAAAAACCTTCTTCTCCAGAACCAGTGGGCAGAATCATTTGATATTTGGTATACAGCATTATGGGGTGGATCTGATTCAAGTTTGTTCAAATCGGCCCCCTGGATTCATAATTGGGCTCACTATAGAAGCCCAAATTCGAACTTAGTGCATTTCAGGCAAATTTCTTAAAAAATCTTCTTCTCCAGATCCAGCAGGCAGAATCTTTTGATACTTGGTATGCAACATTGTAGGGGGGGATCTGATTCAAGTTTGTTCAAATTGGCCCCCTGGGTTTATATTTGGACTCAGTGTAGGAGTCCAAATTTGAACTTCGTGCATTTCAGGCAAATTTCTTTGAAAATCTTCTTCTCAAGATCCTGCAGTCAGAATCTTTTGATATTGGGTATGCAGCATGCTAAGGGGGTGAAATTCAAGTTTGTTCAAGCCAAGTCCCTTGGTTCATATTTGGGCTCACTGTGGTAGCCCGAATTATAACTTAGTTCAAAATTACGAATTTTCTTTAAAAATCTTCTTCAGATCCAGCAGTCGGAATGTTTTGATATTTGGTATACAGCATCCTTAAGGGGGTGAGATTCAAGTTTGTTCAAGCCATGTCCCTAGGTCCATATTTGGGCTCACTGTGGAGCCTGAATGATAACTTAGTTCAAAATGAGGAATTTTCTTTAAAAATCTTCTTCTTCAGATCCAGCAGTCGGAATGTTTTGATATTTACTATGCAACATCCTTAGGGGATTGAGATTCAAGTTTGTTCAAGCCATGTACCTAGGTCCATATTTGGACTTACTGTGGGAGCTCGAATTGTAACTTAGTTCAAAATGAGGAATTTTCTTTAAAAATCTTCTTCTTCAGATCCAGCAGTCGGAATGTTTTGGTATTGGGTGTGCAGCATCCTTAGGGGGATGAGATTCAAGTTTGTTAAAGCCAAGTCCCTGGGTTCATATATGGGCTCCCTGTGGGAGCCCGAATTATAACTTAGTTCAATATGAGGAATATTCTTTAAAAATCTTTTTTGTTTAGATCCACTGGTCAGAATCTTTGGATATTTGGTATAAGCTTTTCTTAGGAGGAGCAGATGCAACTTGTGCAACTTGTTGAAATCAGTTCTCTGGGTTGATATTTGGGCTACCATGTCAGGTGAGCGCCCTCAGGCCCCCTGAGACCTCTTGTTTAGCCTACCTGACTGATTATCAGGATGAGCTATTGTCATCACTTAGCATCTGTTGTCTGGCATCTGCTAACTTGAAACAACTGGACCAAACCCAAACAAACTTTGTATAAATTATCTTTTGTGGATAACCTGCCAAGTTTGTTCAATAGAAGTAGCTGAGCGCAGTAGGCCGGGGGCAGTGCCCAAAAAACTCAAAATTCTTCAAAAGTATTCTTCTCATAAACCACCGGTCACAATGCTTTGAAATTTGGTGTATAGTTTCCTTATATTCTTAAGATTCAAGGTGTTTCAAAGAAAGTTTGTCGGGCAATATTTGGCCTTGTGCTGGGAGGGGCAGTATTTTTGGCATTACTCAAAATTTTTATTTCCCCAACCAGTGGGCCATTTTACACCAGATTTGGTATGCAGTAATATTAGGAGACATTTGGATTTATGCCTGAAAATTTTTTTTCCATGCTCTCCAGGGTTTCCCCAAGAATTTTTATCTGGGACACAGCATTCTTAAAACCAGTACAATTTAGTGGACCCCAAAAATCTTGGTTGTTTGCATCATGGGATGCCATGGGGTGTCAGCACTTTTCAAAAATGAAATAAAAATTTTTCTTCAGAACTTCCAATGAGAATCTTTTGATATTTAGGAAAATTCTTGAAAAATCTTTTTCTTCAAATCCACCAGTCAGAACAATTTGATATTCATGATTCTTGTGGGGATCAAATTCAAGTTTGTTCAAATTAATTTTCTGGGTTAATATTTGGGCTCCTTATGGGAACCCAAATTGTAACTTAGTACAATATGAGGAAAATTATTAAAAAATCTTCTTCATATCCACCAGTCAGAATCTTCTCAGCTTCGGTATAGATTCCACTTATGGGGGGAGGGGGGGTGGGGGGGTGCAGATTTAAGTTTGTTCAAATCAGATCTGTGGGTTTTATATTTGGCTTCCCTATGGGAGCCCAAATTTTAACTTTTTCTGTGGATCCACCAGTCAGAATGTTTTTATATTTGGTATACAGCATCCTTAGAAGCCTCAGGTTTAAATTTGTTCAAATGAAGTCTGTGGATACATTGTTGGGTTCCCCATGTGCACCCAAATTTCAGCGTAGTGCAATATGAGAAATATTATTTAAGAACATTTTTTTCAAATTCACCAGACAGAATCTTCTGATATTTGGTATACATCTTCCTTGTAGGTTCAAGGTTGCCAGGTTCAAATTTGTTCAAATCAAATTCTAATTTGTTCAAATCAAGTGTGTTGGTTTATATTTTGGTCCTTATGAGCACCTGAATTTTAACTTAGTGCAATATGAGAAAAATTATTTGAAAATCTTCTTCAAATCTACCCAGCAGAAACTTACCATGCTTGGATTCTGCACTCTTAGGAGGGGTCATATTCAAATACGTTCAAACCAAGTATGGGTTTATATATGGGCCAACATTTTAACTTACTTCGTTATGAGGAATATTCTTTAAAAATCTTCTTCTTGAGATCTGCCATTCAGAATCTTTTCTTGTATTTGATACACAGCAACCTTATGATATTCAGATTCAAATTTGTGCAAATTAAGACCCTGGGTTTATATTTGGGTTCTTTTTGGGAAACCAAATGTTAACTGGATGCAACATTACTGTACTGACCCGGGAATAAGCACAGGGGTGCATGAAGTAAAAGAGGGCAAAGTATATGGGTGGGCTTATTGTCAAGAGATCAAGCCTGCAGGAAAATTAGGATGCAAATTTGACACAAGTTAGGTGACTCTGTCAATCCCATGACAAAGATGCATCAAGCCTTTACCTAATGAATCGGCTGCATGCGCCCATGTGAATTACAAATTGAACTATTGAAAAAAAATGTAAAATAATTTTAACAAAAACATATATAATCCATCATTGGAACAAGCTTGTTCCAATAAGGGATCACATGATAACGTTTTGTTGAAATTTTTTAAAAATATTTTGAAAAGAAATAATTAAAATAACAATTTAAATTTTGATATCATGTGCATTGGGTAAGGGGTTCTTTTTTGTTGTGACAACTTACCAGCATGGATGTCATCAATGTTGTCATTACAAAGTCTGGGACTAGGCTTATTTACAAGGAGCGGGTCTGAAACTGAAATCTGCAAAGTTACTAGGTTGGCTTATTTTCGATTATAGGCTAATACTCTGGTCAGTATGGTAGCAGAATTCATAAAAAGTCTTGTTCTTCAGACCAACCAGTCAGAGTGTTCTTACATACTGAGTCAAAAAAGAAAGTATAATAAACTTTGAGGAGCAATTTTTAGCTCACCTGACTGAAAGTCAGGGTGAGCTTTTCTTTTCACTCTTCGTCCTTTGTCCATCTGTCCGTCCGTCATCTGTCGTCCTGCGTGAAGGTGGTGTTTGAGCCTCTTTCTCCTAAACCACTGGCCACATTTTTAATAAATTTCATGTAAGTAGTGGTTATATAGGGGCAATTGGGTTTTTCTTCAAATTGGATTTTTGCTCATATTGTGGAGTGGGGTGGAGCCAAAATGCACAAAATTTTTAAAACTCTTCTTTTCATGAACCAGCCATAGCAGAGACTTGATATTTGGTATGCAGCTTCCATTTGAGGTGTAGACTCAAGTTTGTTCAAGAGAAGTTTGACGGGCAATATTTACCTTTGTTCTGAGAGGGGCAAGAATTTTCGCCTTGCCCAAAATTTCTATTTTCTGAACCCAGAGGCTGATTTGAACCAAATTTAATATGAGGTATTATTGGGTTATAAGTACTTGATTTATGCAAAAAACATTTTTTCCTGCAGCCCCATGGGAACCGCAGGAGCTAAAAATAGAAAAAAATTAAAACGTCCATATCTCCAAAACTGCACGACACCGAGAATTTTTATTTGGTGTGAAGCTTCCTTAGGACCAACAGAAAGGATTGGTAAAAAAAAATTGCCGTCAGTTTTATCATAGGGTACAGTTTCGGGACTTTGAAAAAGTGCTGAGTCAGCACTTTTTAACACTGTAGGCAATGGGAAGAATATTAAAAAATCTTCTTCTCCAGATCCAGCAGGCAGAATCTTTTAACATTTGGTATGCAACATTGTAGGGTGGATCTGATTCAAGTTTGTTCAAATTGGCCCCCTGGATTCATATTTGGGCTCAGTATACAGGGCTTGCCTTGAGACGGGGCTGATCAGCCCAGGCCCCGAGATCAGCCCCGAGGAGCACTTGCTGGGGGCTTTTTTTCAAGCCCCGACATTTTCCACAAAAAAGCACTAACAATAATGGACAAAATGGAAAATCAGCCCCGAAAAGGCCCCAACCTCAACATGTGGGGCACTTTTTTTTTTTTTTTAGGCCCCGACCATTTTACTCAAGACGAGCCCTGAGTATAGGATCCCAATTTCGAACTTAGAGCATTTCAGGCAAATTTCTTAAAAAATCTTCTTCACCAGATCCAGCAGCCAGAATTTTTTGATATTTGGTATGCAACATTGTGGGGTGGATCTGATTTAAGTTTGTTCAAATCAGCCCCCTGGATTCATATTTGGGCTCACTATAGAAGCTCGAATTGGAACTTAGTGCATTTCAGGCAAATTTCTTTAAAAATCTTCTTCTCCAGATCCAGCAGGTAGAATCTTTTGATATTTGGTATGCAACATTGTGGGGTGGATCTGATTCAAGTCTGTTCAAATCGGCCCCCTGGATTCATATTTGGGCTCACTATAGAAGCCCGAATTCGAACTTAGTGCATTTCAGGCAAATTTCTTTGAAAATCTTCTTCTCTAGATCCAGCAGGCAGAATCTTTTGATATTGGGTATGCGCCATGTTTAGGTGGGTGAGATTCAATTTTGTTCAAGCCAAGTCCTTGAGTTCATATTTGAGGTCACTGAATTATAACTTAGTTCAAAATGAGAAATTTTCTTTAAAAATCTTCTTCAGATCCAGCAGTCGGAATGTTTTGATATTTTTTATGCAGCATCCTTAGGGGGGTAAAATTCAAGTTTGTTCAAGCCATGTCCCTAGGTCCATATTTGGGCTCATTGTGGGAGCTTGAATTGTAACTTAGTTCAAAATGAGGAATTTTCTTTAAACGGAATGTTTTGATATTTGGTATGCAGCATCCTTGGGGGGGGGGGGGGGGGGGGGGGGATTCAAGTTTGTTAAAGCCAAGTCCCTGGGTTCGTATATGGGCTCCCTGTGAGAGCCCAAATTATAATTTAGTTCAAAATGAGGATTAGTCTTTAAAAATCTTTTTTTTAGATCCACTGGTCAGAATCTTTGGATATTTGGTATAAGCTTTTCTTAGGAGGAGCAGATGCAACTTGTTGAATTCAATTCTCTGGGTTGATATTTAGGCTACCATGTCGGGTGAGCGCCCTCAGGCCCCCTTGGGGCCTCTTGTTTTATATTATCAACTTTAATCCCAAACAAGTTATTGTAAATTCATATTTCGAGTCTTGCTGTTTGAATTTGCGTAATTTCATGGTCTTACTGTTGCCAGCATCATGTCAGGATGTCGCAGTTGAGACATGGGGTGAAATGAAAAGTTCACACATGCAGTCAATAGCGTGTATGTCCACCGTTTGTCTCTTGGATGGCAAGAAGTCGATGGCACATGGAACTGATAAGTCTCTGGATGTCACCCTGTGATATTGCATTCCACTTCTGCCTTAGAATATTAGGTAAATCGTCTAATGCCTGAAGATCATGAAGTTGTACCCTATGGTCCAGTTGATCCCAAAGATGCTCAATTGGCAACAAATCTGGCGAAAGTGGGGGCCAGGGGAGAAGTTCGATGCTCTACTCCTCAAGAAAGTCATGACAGATACGCACCACGTGACATCGGGCATTGTCTTGCTGGAATAACTGCAATCCGACGTTAGCGTTGAACAATGGGACAACAACAGCGTTTCGTCCCTATATTGCTGTCCATTCAGATTACCATCGATGAAGATCAACTGCATTCGATGGCGCAAGGAAATTTCTGCCCAAACCATTGCACTACCCCCACCAAAATGGTCCCATTCCCAAACGCAAGCATCAGAAAACCATTCTCTTCGTCAGCGATACACTCTTGCCCTACCATCAGCACGCCGTAGACAAAATCATGATTCATCTCTAAAAAGAACTGTGCTCCAATGCTGATGAGTTCAGCGAACACACTGACATACCCATTCCATTCTGATGGTATGATGACATTGGGTAAGGATTGGTCCATGGTGTGGACACCTACTTCGGATGCTGTGTTCAACGAGTCTGTTGCGAACAGTTTGTGCACTGATTCTATTGTTAGTTCTACCAGGAGTAATTGCTGCTGTCCTCATGGCCGGAAGGAAGCAATCCCACAAGTGAGACATCCTGATGTGTCAGTCTTGTGTAGGGGTCGTAACTCTTGGTCGACCTGAATGTGGTCCGTCGGCAGTAGATCCAATGGTTCTATACCTTCCAATGAGATGGTAAATAGTGGCCACAGTGACTCCGAACTCAGCAGTAAGCTCATCTGGAGGTATCCCAGCCTCATGCATACCAATGGCACGCAATCGCTGATTTTCGGTTAACCTTGGCATTTTTTAAAATGTAGGAAGACAAAAACTAGCATGTTTTCTCAATAACCCAGGCTCTCTAGCACAACATAACACAAAGAAAATCGTCGGTCGCTCATTCAGTTTGACATTCTTGGGTAGCACATGCTATTTTGAAATCCGTAGCAAAATTGTATACAGTTGGGTGGACAACAACAACAACATGTCATTAAACTCTTTGCACGACTTCTTGTCCACAAACATACAACATTAGAACTATTTTATTTCATCCTTTATGCTATTTTTTCACATTTGTATCTATTATACTTTCTTTTTTGACCCAGTATATTTGGTATACAGCATCCTTAGGTGGGTTAGAATTCAAATCATGTCTATGAGTTCATATTTCAGCTCCCTTTTAGAGCCTAAAGTTTGACAAAGTGCAGTGTAAGGAATATTCTTTAAACATTTTCCTTTTTCTGGTCCACTAGTCAGAATGTTTTTCATATTTGATATGCCGCATCTGTAGGGAGGGGGGTGGGGGGGGGAACAAATTCAAGTTTGTTCAAATTAAGTCCATGGGTTCATATCCAGGCTGTATGGGAGCCCAAATTTCAGCTTAGGGTAATATAGGGAATATTTTTTAACATCTTCTTCAGATCCACCAGTTAGAATCTCTTAGTGGTTGGTATACAGTTTCCTTATTGGTCCAGATTCAAGTTTATTCCTGGATTCATATTTGTGCTAATAGGAACCCATATTTTAACTCTGCAATATAATAAAAATGCTTTCATATTTGGTATACACCATCGCTAAGGGGGTGAGATTCAAGTTTGTTCAAATCGGGTCCCGAGGTTACTATTTGGGCTCCCTATGGTAGCCCAAAGTTTAAGTTAGTGCAATATAAGGAAATTTCTTTAAAAATTTTCTTCAGATCCACCAGTCAGAATGCTTTCATATTTGCTATACAACATCTCCAGGGGGATCACATTCTAATTTGTTAAAATCGAGTCCCTGAGTTCATATTTTGGATTCCAATATGAGCCCAAATTTTAACTTGGTACAATATGAGGGCATTTCTTTAAAAATATTCTTCTTCAGATTCACCAGTTAGAATCCTTTCATATTTGGTATACAACATCTCTAAGTGGGTCAGATTCAAGTTTGTTCAAATTGGGTCATGGGTTAATATTTGTGTTCCCTATGGGAGCCAAATTTTAACTTGTGCAATATGAGGGAATTTCTTTATAAGTCTTCTTCTCTAGAACACACCGGGTATTCAAATACTCTGAACCAGAGAGACAAAAAGAACGCGGAGCAGAGAAAAGGGCAGAAGAGATGGGTGAGAACACTTATTGCTCAGAAAATCATATTCAGAAGAAACAATCTACCAGAATGTTTCTAGGACTCAGTTGTGTATTGGTTAAAGTATGCTGTGATGAAATTTAAGCCATGAACAATGGCTATTGAATTGAGGAGATTATTGTTTCCACTGTCACTTGACCAATTTCTGAAAATGCAAAATAATTGCCTGTCACATGTTAAATTTAGCAATCTGCAGCTGTTTTATTAGTCCATTGTCTTCCGAATTGTCCAGTAAAACAACAGTGGAAGTGGTAGCTTCAGACAATCAACAGATTTCTTCATATAATATACATTTTGTAAACACAGAGTTTGAAATAATGGGCACTAAGACCCACGGATACTGAGATAATGGAACTCAGAGTTGACAAGTGTTACGGACACAAAGAACACGAAGTTTTAAGGAAAATGTTCTATCATTTCCTGTTATGTAAATGCTATTGTTAATTCATTTGTAAAATCATTCCATTCATTTTAGAGACCTTCCCTGCAATGGTGATCTTCACGATTGTCAAGAAGTCATCGGAAAGTCAACAAGTTGTTATAATATCAAGTAACGAGTTTCGTACAAGTTTTGTTTGCTAATGCATCAACTACTCAGATGACTTGTATTTACTGTTAATTCCAGATATAGCACACTCTACGAAATGGAAGCTCAACACAAAAAATAAAGATGTTACTATGGTGACTACAATGAAGAGACCTTGTAGGATATGATAGAACACTGTGTACAAAACCACAAAAACAATGTCTAGTATAGACAGTTGTACGGTGGCTGGGAAAGGGCATCATGTGATTTTAGTTTTCTTGTAGTATCTCGATTGATCGACTTATTATTTCGATCTATCGACTTAGTATCTCTATCGATCCATTGATCAACTTTGCATCTCGATTGATTGACTTAGTATCTCAACCGATCGACTTAGTGAAAAGGAATTTTCAAGCAGTGTCAGTAGTATAAACCTGGAAACTCTGTTTATTTTGCAAAGGTGTTAATAGAAACTGTCATTACTTTCATGCTATTTTTCAGATGGTCAAAAGTGATTGTTTACGGAAAGAATGGTCTATTGACAAATGAAAGCCAACACAGTGCTGAAAATATGCAGTATTTTAATGACGCTAATTACATATATCTTTCACTAATGTTTTTGATGGAAAAATGTTCTCGACAAGTATGGTGCTAGGGGGGAATTTTAGGGAGACTTCATGTCTTCCTCCAGAAAAAATAGGTAGACTGCAGAGTCAAGTAGGGAGACTTCATCTGCAAGTGGGGAAAATTAAGCATATTTATTTGTGTTGGGAGGTTATGAAATTTTTCCACGGTTTTGGTTTCTACTCGTTTTTTTTAAAAAAAGAGTGGAGTCCGGTTTCGGTTTTGGTTTTGGGTTTTTTTAGAGAAAAATATTCAAGTATTAAACACTATCAATACTTGGGTTTTTTCCCAAATATTAGTTTTAATAAAAGTTCAAAGTGCAAGTACCTTCCCCTCCTTCTAAAATTATGAGATTATATACAGTGCAGCACATGTACAGTGAACCATTAATCCAGAAGAAAATGAAGATTGTTCACAGAGCCCTGGATACACAGTTCGATAGCATTGCCCCCCCCCCCCCCTCCCTCCCACTCACACCAAGACAAGAGGAAAATGCTGTGGTAGCAATGCACAACTTGGATAAAAAATGCTGAAGATGAAATGCTGTGAGATGTCAGGCCAAAGAAAAGAAATCCCTTTGTTTGGGGTACCCCCACTGACCGTAAACAATTATGTTGACCCTAAAAGTTTTACAGAGTAAAAGTCGCTCATTTTTATTTTGAGGTTAAAGCAAGCTTTCAAAAATACCTGTAGAAATAGATATATCGGACATTATAAATGCAGAGCAAGTGGTAAGTTCCAGTTCAGCAAAGGAAACCGCATTTGATAAATTGATCATTTTATAGACCTACAGTGTTTTACCGCTGGTGTTAAAGGTCATGAAAATTAATGAATAACGTGTTGAGTTTCTTAATTGAAAATCCCCCACTGGTACCCTCTCCTTCATGACCCCTCCCCTCTTCTCTGTGCAAATCCCCTAGCACCCTCCTGTGGTTGCCTTTCACCAAAGTCAACTAAGCTAATACTTTCCTTAGTGTGAAAGTGTGAACAGGACCAGATGTAAGAAGGTTGATTGGAATGGAAGGTACTTTTTCAAGATCCTTCATATGTACACTTGTGCCCTGTACAGAGCTCTTCTTATGATCACCACAGCTTTTTTTCACGTGTTTCAATTCCATTCGTTTTTTGGGGGAATAGACGTCCCAACAGTTAACAGTCGTCAGGAAAACGAAATAAAAAGACAGTGTGAGAAAATACATCTGTTGTGTATACATTTTCAGCAGAGAATTTTTGGCATCCTAAGTGACGTAACCTACTTTCAAACTGGGTTATTTTATTGAGTCGCGTAAGTCACCTAATTTTCTTTCGACACTTGAACCTCCGACTGAAACGGAACAAAATAGAAATAAAAAAATCTGCAAAAGGCGACAATTGATTCTCCTGTAATTTCAAATAAATGGTCACTTATTTGACGAATGAAAATGCCCATTTATTACTCTCAAGCAAATTTGATTCTTGAAAATAATCGTTTTTATGTAAACCTCGGATCACTCAATTCAGCCTTTCCTCATTTTGGCCAATTTTTAGAGGGCGACTTGTAATCGCCCCGACTATTTTTCTAGGTGACTTTGGGCTTAGAAGGGCAACGTAATCGCCCTAGTTGCCCTCATGGCTGGTCCATGCACTGTTGATGTCTTGCCATCCAAGAGGCAAACGGTGGACATACACACTATTGACTACATGTGTGAACTTTTCATTTCACCCCATGATGTGAAGCTGGTGACAGTAAGAACATGAAATTATGCAAATTTTTACAGCTAGACTTGAAATATGAATTTACAATAATTTGTTTGGGATTGAAGTCGATAATGCTAAAAAAAAATGATCCTCAAAGTTTATGATACTTTCTTTTTTGACTCAGTATAGTAAGGGTATGTGATGGAATATTTATGGGGAAGTTGGGATTTCTTGAAAGTTTCCCTGCGAAACGATTGATGTTGCTACTACTGTCATGTCATTATGTGCATGGGACGTCCTAGAAACGTGGACTGCTTTTGTTTGTGCTGCACAATCTTATACGATGTTATTCAGGTAAAGATGTGTAGGCCTTCTCTTACGGGAATTATCTTGTAGTATAGTCTGGGAGTTATATACCTCTGCAGGTTCCATGTTAGCCCTTGGTACTTGTAATCCCCTTTTACTATACTATGCCTGATATTGGTAATACATAATGCTAGTCCAGGCAGTATTGTGGGGTGGGTGGGGATAATACATGGTTGTCTACTGCAGGTATTCTGGTCTCTTGAAACATTTCAGGTTGGATTTGCATGTATATCCTTTCTTCTTTGGATTTTCAGGACAAACTTATTCAGTTATTGACACATCTAGAAATGCTCAATTGGATGGGCCTCGCCTGTGTCGTCAGTAAAAGAAATGAACCTTGAAGTTAATTCTCACTTAATATGGAAGTCATTCAGAGAACATGGAATACTCACACATAAACTCCTCGTGTGTGTACTACTGATGTTCTGGACTGCATCGGTGCTTTACTCTCGCAGATATGCTTTTTTGAAACTGGCAGTTTACTGCTAATCATGTACCGGTACCCTAAATTCCTAGCTGTCTACAAAGCATATGCAGTAGAGCATGTACTGGTACAACCATGGGCTTCAGTACTTGTTCTCAGTGTCCGATATCCATGTTCCAAGTGTCAATAATTCACATTGCTCTACGGGTTTTAGTGCCCATATTTTCAAACCCCCATGTTCATAAAATTCATCTTATATAGAAATCTGTCGACAGCTTGAAGTTAACTCTTTCACCGTTGTTTCACTGGACATTTTGGAAGACAATAGGCTGATAAAACTGCTGAGGAGTGCTAAAATTAATATGTGACAGGCGATTATTTTGCTTATTTTATGCGGTAACCGGTTCTCGTCAGACCACCGAAGTTAAGCAATGTCGAGCGCAGTTAGTAGTTGGATGGGTGATCATTTCAGCGACTGATTCGCTGTCCCACGTTGTGTCCTTGGGCAAGGCACTTAACTCTGATTGCCTACATGGGGGCACGATGACGCTGTGTGCTAAGGCGTAATGCACGTCGAAGGTGCACATGTCTTCAACCAATCTAACCCTGCCTGTGCCGCGGTGCAGAGTTAAGAGTTACGATGTTGGAGAGCTGACAGCTGCTCGTCGTTGCTCGGTGGTTCTCTCTGGGTACTGCGGCTTCCTCCACCCATAAAACTGTCACCGACATGATATGACCCTGGATGTTAATGTGTCGTTAAATCGGCTTTATTTCTGTGGTAGCATCCCAGTACTAGAAAAAAATCATCTGGCATGGACAACAGAGTTATAAATAATTAAATAACTTCAATCCTCTGTAATGTTAACTAACTATAGATGCTAATTAAATCCTTCTTTAAACAACTATTGTCAGGTGAGTGCCTCAGGCCCCATGGGGACTATTATTTTAAGTTTGCATTGGTTATAAAAAGTGAGTATGCTGCTGCCAAAAGGACAGTAGGAGGGGCGGAGAAACAGATTTTTAACTTTTTTAGGTCTTACAGACTTCCTATTTATTTAATAGATTAATACTAACCCAGTGTGTATGCGTGTCTTTAGTTTGGGAGTAAAATTCAAATGCTAAATTTTCAAAGAATCATTGTGGACAGTTTACAATTTTTAATCAGGATCAGGCCTGAAAATAAACAGTCTGACATTTGCAGAATGAGGTTCCCAGAGGGTGAATTTGATGATGCCATTCCATACAGTGGGCTAATTTATCCTCTGGGTACCTCTTTCTGTTTAGTTTTGAGACCCTGATTCAGTCTGAGGTTCACAGAGGGTAATATTTAGTGATGCTACCCTGCAGTCATCACTACATTTTCCCTCTGGCACTGCAGGGTAGAATCACTACATTTACCCTCTGGGGAGCTCATTTTGCATATTTTCTCTCAGAATTAAAAGAAAGAAAAATACCGAACAGTAATTATCCCTGGAATATTCAAGCTGAGATTAACTTGATCATGCAGGCCTGATTTATTCCCTGAATATTGCAAAATATCAACAGCTGGAAAATTTTGCAAAAATATAACCCCCAAACAAATGATATATTGCTTGAATAAATGTGACTCTCTCTCTCATTTACATGGCCAAAATTTGTTCTTAGAATATTTATTTATCCCTAAAATAAAAAATAATTGGGGAATAATTCTCCTCATGTAAATGGGTTAAAAGTCATATTTATTTTGAACTAATTCTGACTTTCCATATTTTAGCCCAAACCAGAAATTTCTAGAAAATTTTGTTTCTGTCAAGTAACATTTGTACGACTATGCAGAATCATTTTCTTTTGGGCGTGCTTTGATAACTAAACAAAACATCCAGGTTAAGTTCATTTTTTAACTTTTTCAAATTTTTCAGTCAAAATGGACTTCAAAATTTTGAGAAATTTCAGTTGTCAGTCAGTAACTGTTGAAATACTGCTCAGATCGAAATGGTCACATGTTTTTGTCACTAAACAATATCTAGTCCATATAATATGTAGATGTGAGCATGAGTGTGTCACGTTTTCAGGGTCTGATAAGCCAAGTTGAATGTCTGTTTACCAGATATCATCTTTGAAATTTGTAGGGTGTTTGTGTGTTGAGGGGAGGAGGATTTAATAAGTAGTGTTTATTGTATGGTTTAGTAATTTTAATCAATTACAGTTGAATGTAATTCATCCTTGGCTGTGGTCAACCAGGACAGTTGATACCATGTTTCAGATATCACTATTTGTAATAGTATTTATCATATGACTCATCCATTTTGTTCACTTTAAAACATTTGATATTTTGTTTTCATATTAATCAGTGATAAATAAAGCCTTCTGTCAATTTCATTGCTCAATTTCAAAACTAGACAATTTGATTGGCTGAACAAAATACAACTGGGCCACATTTTCATAATTTGCATAATTAGAGTTGGGAGCTTTCATTGGTCAATTTCAAAACTGAACAATTTGATTGGCTAAACAAAATACAACTGGGTCACATTTGCATAATTTCAGTAGGAAGAATTTACATTATCAGTCCTATTTAGGGTGGGTTATATTCTATTAATCTTTTACCTACAAGAAAAACGCCATTCATTTTTTTTTATATTTTCACTTTTTGCTTCCAAAACATAGGTTATGACCCCTCATTAGAACTAGCGTGTTGCGCTCGTTCCAATGAGGGGTCATAACCTATGTTTTGGAAGCAAAAAATGAAAATTTTTAGTTATACGAGGATGTTTTCCAAGTGCCATCTGCAACTCAAGTTAGGTGGTGGGTTAAAAAGTCATACTAAGTGGCTAATTTGTGCGTGTGTGTGTCATATGATAAATAGAATATGAAATGAGTGTTTTTATTATATAATATTTATGAAACTCATCCAAATTTTCCGCTTGGGCTTGCCAGAGGCTTGCCAAAATGGAAAATTCTTAGAGTCGTTTCATAAATATTATATGAGAAAAACACTCATTCCATATCCTCTATATATGTAATAAATTTCACTTTGTTCAATCTGAATGTTATATGGATGTTATAGACAGAAAAATTGATTGGGAATCTGGAAGTTTCCAAGCTACCTTGTTGGTGATGCTTGCAGTTTATATAAGTTTATAAGTTAGAGGTTTGATTTACAGACCAACCATTATCCATGATAATATTATAATTTTGTCAGCTGAGGAGTAAACAGTAAAGGAATGTTTTTTATGAAAGTTTGTTTTTAACTCTTTACCCAACGTGACGGCCAAAACCGGCCAGCACTATTCATAAAAATCGCCAATTAATTTTCATTATTTTTTCCATTTTTTATCTCAGAAACATAGGTTATGACCCCCCTTTGGACGAGCTCGATGAGCTTGTTCCAAAGTGGGGTCATAACCTATGTTTTTGAGACAGAAAATGAAAAAAATTAGTTATTCAAGAATTTTGTTTGCAAGTGTCGTCTGCTTTTCATGTTAGGTAAAGGGTTAAATAAAAGAAACTGCATCAATTTAGTGATTCCTATTTTATTTTTTTTTTTATCAGGTGTCTCCAATTTATCATAGAAGGATGTGGTCATCATTTCAATCAGTTTATTGATCAGGAATTATTGAACTTGATATTCCAAGCATTGACACATACCAACAGATTTGTGAGAGAGACTGGTTATTATGTGTGTTCCTCTCTCGTAGGATGCAATCAGCATTCACATGGTAGGCATTTAACTGTTATTACATAAGCCCTTTACCTGATGCATACAATATCAGAATTTGTTATTATCCCCCGCCAAAATCGAAGTTTGTGGGGGCATCTAGTAATGGGGTCTGCCCATTCCTCTGTCCATTTGTAACAACTTTAGACCTCTGTATCTCCCGTCAGTGCATATCAGATTTGAATGATCTTTGATTTGCTGATGGACCATGTGGGAGAAAGGATATTCACAAGTAAGGGGTTTTGTTCAATCATTTTTAGCTCAACTTTGAAGTATCTTTATGAAACTTCTTGGGTACCTTTGTTATCACCATGGGACGAGAACAGGTGTTTTGGGGTTTGGTCCGAAATTCAAGATGGCCACCAGCAGCCATTTTGTACCAAAATTAGTGCAATCAGTTTTTTGTACAGAACTTATGTATGAAAGTTCTGATTTGAATAAATTTTTGTACGAATGTTTAGTAACATGGAATACATCACATATAATACAGGTTTTTTTCTCGTGCAGAAATTATACAAATTAGATGAACTTTGATTTATTCAGAGCTACTTGTACACAGTAAGTACACATGTCAACACGGGTCGGGCTAGGGGCTGTATTTATGAACCGATCTTCACGAAACTTCTTGGCTACCTTTGTTATCACCTTGGGAAGAGAACGAGTATTTTTGGGTGTGGTGCGAAATTCTAGATGCCACCGGCAGCCATTTTGTACCCTAATTAGTGCAATCAGTGTTTTGGACAGAACTTCTGTATGAAAGTTCTGATTTGAATAAATTTTTGTACGAATGTTTAGTAACATAGAATACATCACATATACTACAGGTTTCTTTGGTGTGCAGAAATTATGTAAATTAGATGAACTTTGATTTTTTCAATGCTACTTATGCACAGTTTAAGTACACATGTCAAAACTACTCAGGCTAGGGGCTGTATTTATGAACAGATCTTCACAAAACTTCTTGGGTACCTTTGTTATCACCTTGGGATGAGAACGAGAGTTTTTGGATGCAGTCTGAAATTCAAGATGGCTGCCGGAGGCTATTTTGTACCGAAATTAGGTACAATCAGTTTTTTGTACAGAACTTCTATATGAAGGTTCTGATTTGAATAAATTTTTGAATGAATGTTTAGTAACATAGAATACATCACATATAATACGTTTTTTTTTCTCGTGCAGAAATTATGCAAATTAGATGAACTTTGATTTGTTCAATCCTACTAATGCACAGTAAGTGCACATGTCAATATGGCAATGGCTAGAGGCTGTATTTCTGAACCGATCTTCACAAAACTTCTTGGGTACCTTTGTTATCACCTTGGGACGAGAACGTGTGTTTTTGGGTGTGGTCCAAAATTCAAGATGGCTGCTGGTGGCCATTTTATACCAAACTTAGGTATAATTTTTTTGTACAGAACTTGCAGGACTACATTTGTTATCATCATGGGATGGTAACGAGTACTTTTGGGCTCTGCCAAAAATTCAAAATGCCTGTCAGCAGTCATATTTACGGACATTGTGTGTATTACATTTTTTGTTCCGAACCTGTAAAGAAGATTTTTTATGTCTGTAATGTTTGCTATAAATTTATTGGGTGCCTTTGTTATTACTGTGGTATGAGAACAAATATTTTTGGGTTCAGTCAGACCCACTTGGGAACTCAAAAAGGGAGATACTTAAAAATCTTTTCCAAACACACCAGACAAAATAATGTTTCTTTAATTCAGCATCCCTAGGATGTGTATATTCAAATGTGTTGAAGTTCCTGTGTTAATATTTGGTGTTGTTTGGGGAGGGTAAACATTATTCACACAACCCGATTTTCTATTTCCAATGAGAAAAATAAAACCTCCTCACTGTGGGAACCCTATGAGCTAAAGATAAAGAATTCAACTACCTGTATTTTGAGAAGGACTGGACAAATATTTATTAATTAGTATGAATCAACCGTAGAAGGGTTTGAATCAAACATGCCAGAACAATTGTTAACATTTGGCTTATGGTGCACCATACAAAGATCCCCATTGTAACATTTACCCCATTTCTTTTCTAGATTAGCATCTAACTGTCACCCACCTTTACAATACTTTACCTGTACATTTGTTACAAGCTATGGTCAGTATTTTTGTACAGACCTTTACAATACTTTACATGTACCTTTATTTTCAGGTCATTACCTAGATGTGTGTCATTGCTATGTCACATACTATACATGTGCATGTCTTACACAAGTTGAGCTACAGTGTCATTGACACTTTCATTTTTTTTTTAGCCCGACTGTTTACAGTAAGGGCTATAGTCATGACTTTCATCCATCTGTCCATCCGTCTGTTAACATTTAGAGTTTTGTTTAAAGTTTGTGGTTAAAGTTTTTTACTGAAGGTTCAAGTGTTTTTTTAGCTCACCTGACTGAAAGTCAGGGTGAGCTTTTCTTATCGCTCTTCGTCCGTCGTCCGTCCGTCCATCATCCTGTGTGAAGGTGGTGTTTGAGCCTCTTTCTCTTAAAGCACTGGCCTCGTTTGATTTAAATTTCATGTAACTAGTGGTTATATAGGGGCATTTTGATTTTTATGCAAATTAGGTTTCGGCTCATATTGAGCAGAGGGGTGTGGAAAAAATGGCCAAAGGTTTTGAAAATCTTCTTCTAAGGAACCACCTGTAGCAGAGACTTGATATATGGTATACAGAGTCCTTTTGAGGTTTTGAATCAAGTTTGTTCAAGAGAAGTTTGTCGGGCATTATTTGCCTTTGTTATGGGAGGGGCAAAAATTTTGGCCACGCCTAAAATTTCTATTTTCAGAACCGTGAGGTCGATTTGAACCAAATTTGATATGAGATGATAATGGGTCATAAGTAGTTGATTGATGCAAAAAAATTTTTCTCATTGCCCTGTGGGAACCTCGGGAGCTAAAAATAGGAAAAACCTTAAAACTGCCATATCTCCAAAACTACATGGCACAGAGAATTCTTATTTTGTATAAAGCTTACTTTTATCCAGTAGAATAAAATGGTTAAAAAAAATCCCTATCGGTTTGATCACAAGGTACTTTTTTCAGGACTTTTGAAAAAGTGCTGAGTCAGCACTTTTTAACACTGTAGGCAATGGGAAAAACATTAAAAAATCTTCTTCTCCAGATCCAGCAGGAAGAATCTTTTGATATTTGGTATGCAACATTGTAGGGTGGATCTGATTCAAGTTTGTTCAAATCAGCCCCCTGGGTTCATATTTGGGCTCAGTATAGGAGCCTGAGTTCGAACTTAGTGCATTTCAGGCAAATTTCTTAAAAAATCTTCTTCTCCAGATCCAGCAGGCAGAATCTTTTGATATTTGGTATGCAACATTGTGGTGTGGATCTGATTCAAATTTGTTCAAATCGGCTCCCTAGATTCATATTTGGGCTCACTATAGAAGCTCGAATTCGAACTTAGTGCATTTCAGGTAAACTTCTTCAGAAAATCTTCTTCTCCAGATCCAGCAGGCAGAATCTTTTGATATTAGGTATGAAACATTGTGGGGTGGATCTGATTCAAGTTTGTTCAAATCGGCCCCCTGAATTTATATTTGGGCTCACTATAGACTCCCGAATTCAAACTTATTGCATTTCAGGCAAATTTCTTAAAAAATCTTCTTCTCCAGATCCAGCAGGCAGAATCCTTTGATATTGGGTATGCACCATGCTTAGGGGGGTGAGATTCAAGTTTGTTCAAGCCAAGTTCCTGGGTTCATATTTGGGCTCACTGTGGTAGCCCGAATTATAACTTAGTTCAAAATGAGGAATTTTCTTTAAAAATCTTCTTCAGATCCAGCAGTCAGAATGTTTTGATATTTGGTATGCAGCATCCTTATGGGGTGAGATTCAAATTTGTTCAAGCCATGTACCTAGGTCCATATTTGGACTCACTGTGGGTGCTCAAATTGTAACTTAGTTCAAAATTAGGAATTTTCTTAAAAAATCTTCTTCTTCAGATCCAGCCGTCGGAATGTTTTGATGTTTGGTGTGCAGCATCCTTAGGGGGGGTGAGATTCAAGTTTGTTAAAGCCAAGTCCCTGGGTCCTTATATGGGCTCCCTGTGGGAGCCCGAATTATAACTTAGTTCAATATGAGGAATATTCTTTAAAAATCTTTTTTTTTAGATCCACTGGTCAGAATCTTTTGATATTTGGTATAAGCTTTTCTTAGGAGGAGCAGATGCAACTTGTTGAAATCAATTCTCTGGGTTGATATTTAGGCTACCATGTTAGGTGAGCGCCCTCAGGCCCCCTGGGGCCTCTTGTTTTTTTCTTTTCCTGTTTAGTCATGACTTTCTTCTGTTCGTCTGTGAACATTTTGAGTTTTTGTTAAAGTTTGTGGTTAAAGTTTTTTAGTCAATCTTAGTTTAATTTTGGATTTTCATTCTTAACTTTTTGTCCAAACTTGAAATACTTTTCTTTCAATTTTTTACTTATCACAACCATCCCTAAAAATCAGGACATAAAGTCCCAAAATAAGAACAGAAAAAAAAAATTGGAAAAAAATATTGGAAGTCCCAATATTTGCAATGGACCAATATTTGGAGAAAATATGGTAAAGTCAAGCCTACTTATATCTATTCTTTTTAATAGAATAACCCTGTTAATTGTATATAATTGTTAAACACAAAACCATTTATCATACTTGAATTACAAATTTGATCTGTTAATTGCACATAGGTCAAATAAATTCCTGTTAGTTGAATAAAAAAATATTAACTATGGAACAATTATTCTGATCATAAGTGAATACCCCACTATAACATGGATTTTTAGTCTCACTACTCACAATGCAAGCATTTAATCTTTCATATCTTGTTTGAGAGAGCTATGATCCAGAGGTGTATTCGCCAAAGCTTTGCTTGTGAAGCACAGTTTATGTTTCACAGAATTTGAGACTTTCTAACCAAGTGGAAACTCTGTACTGTGGATTTTTAGTGGTAATCCCCTCTTTGTGTACTGTAGTCAATGTGTAGGCTGTTTGCATTTTGCAGGAATTATGTTATATATCAAAAAGTCCACAGTTGGATCTTGACCTGCATCATCTGCATTTGTCCTTGGGCATGACACCTAATCCTGATTGTTCAAGTGGGAACATTGTAGCACCGTTTATTAACTGGTTGAGTGCTAGAAGCCACTATCAAAAAAATGAGGGTACCAGAGGAAAAGTCAACATTCTCCTTGCTCATGTATCATATCCAGTTAACCCTTTACCCAACGTAATGGACAAAACCGGCCAGCACTATTCACAAAATTCACCATTCAATTTTTATTACTTTTTCAACTTCTGTCACAAAACATAGCTTATGACCCATCATTGGAACGAGCTCATTGAGCTCGTTCCAATGAGTGGTCATAAGCTATGTTTATGACGCAAAAAATCAAAAAAGTTAGTGCTTCAAGAATTTTATTTGCAAGTGTCATCTCCTAATTGTGTTAGTTGAAGGGTTAAACACAAATAATTTTATTTATATAATCTTGTTTTATCATGCGTGTGGGCACTCTTCAATAATTTATAATGAAACAAATTTTGATTAATAAATTCAGACAACCAAAAATAATGTAGCCCTCAACCAGTTAAGGCATACAGCATGTTGATGGTAAACTTGCCTTCAGTCTATGCTTTTGCAGGGATAGCAAGTTGGAGAAACAGTTACTCACCATTGATCAGTGGTTCTCTCATGTTACTCCATCTTCTCCCTCCCATGAACTGTCCAAGAGGATATGATTCTTCCCGTTCTAAAAGTGTCACTAAACCCTAATAAACAACCAAAACAAACCACATAAAACCTAAAAATGAGAAACTGGTGTTACAAACTGAGTGGTGTGAACGAATCAAGGCTTACCCTTTATTTTCCAGATACCCGTAGAGCAGAAACTAAAAAATCATCTACTTACAATGTGTCTCAGTCCATGTTGGCTGATAAACAAAATTTAATAGCTGAAGTTTACCTCCTTTGGCGAGCATTCCAAAATTCCCCCAGAGGCAGGAGATACATTGTCAGAAGATGGGTTTGATTTTTTCAGATGTTGCTTTGGGACCTCAAAATCATAACAAGCAGGCCCAAGGATTAACAAAGAAAAGTTGCAAAATTTGTGAATAGAATATGTACTTCAGGGTCTGATAAGTAGGAAGTAGAAAATTGAAAAATTAGTGAACTGAAACCCATCACCTGAGAATGCTGGCCAGATTTACTCTCCTGAGATCAACCCTGAAATCAGGTTAAAGATCCATAGTTGCATACCAAAGATTGTGTCATCTAGAAGATCAGGAAAAAGAAGGATCCATTCCCTGGTAGAACTTCTTACAGAGGATGAAGTAATTTTTTAGGCAGAAGTGCGAGATCCCAGAGGGGCAGGCACAGACCCAATTGGTCAACCTACCAGTGCTACAGTAGAAGGAAATGGGGCAAAAGAGGGAGGTGCCTCCACAATTCAACAAGGAAAAGTTAGTTTTTTATCACAATCCAAGCCTTCTAGAAAGTTGGCTCAATTTGAGAATCAATGGGCTGTCATCACTAATAATGAATGGGGATATCTGATAAGATTCAGGGTCATCACATAGAGTTCATTTCTACTCCCAAACAATCTAAACTACCTGGTGCTGTTTCTTATTCACCAGTTCGATCCCTGTCTGGAACGACCTACGTTGTGTCCTTGGGCAAGGCACTTTATCCCGGTTGCCTACATGGGAGCACGATGACACCGTGTACTAAGGCATACTGCATGTCGATGGTACACACATCTTCAACTGCCGTAACCCTGCTTGTGAGTAGCTTGACAGAGTTAGAATACCGAGCAATACCGAGAACCACCGAGCAATGACAAGCAGCTGCCAGCCCCCCAGCATTGTAACTCCATACTGCAGCACAGGCAAGGTTAGATTGGTTGAAGACATGCGCACCATCGATGTGCAGTATGCCTTAGTACACTGCGTCATCGTGCCCCCATGTGGACAATCGGGGTTAAGTGCCTTGTCCAAAGATACAACGCGGGAGTCCAAATCGATCGCTCATGCGGTCACCCATCCGAGGACTAACCGGGCTCGACGTCGCTTAACTTCGGTGATCTGATGAGAACCGGTTACCGCAATGCCACCGCGCCCTGATCTTAAAAGATATCTACAGAACCACCACCAGAAGGAATATGAAAAATTCAAGAGTCTTACTTAAGAATCCACACATGCAATTCAAGAATCGTTAAGTAAATTTAATGAACCAGAGGCAGCCCCAGGCTCACTCATATTCGACCAAATAGGTATTGAAAGTTACCTGACAATATATGGTGTAAAGGTAATATAAATTATCTTTGACCCAAAATGATCTGCGTACGGTGCGTAGTAAATTAGATTGGAGGTAAACATAAAATTTATTGAGTTTTGAAACCTCAAAGTTCACATGGGAAAAATGACGGGTAAATTATGTTAATTAGCCAACTTCTGGCACTTTCTGTGAAAGTGTCACATGCTCAGAGATAAAACTGCGCATTGGCAGTTCCGTTTTTTGTCAGTAATAAAATGTTTAAATTAAAATAGAACATATCCTTTTAAATGGATGTCAGGTAACTATTGAAAGTTTTTAAAACTTATTGTGAATGGTTTGTATACTATTTTAACTTACTTTAAAGAATTGCACAGTACTGCAGGTCTGTAAGGTATAAACTGTCAAGTGTCAAGTTAATGCTGCATTCCCAATTCGCTGTTGTTATAATCAACACGTGTTTTCCCATGTGCAGTTTGTGTACGCAACAAATCCCAAGATGCAATATTGCAAACTTTCAAGTCGCATTACGCAGCCGTCTCCCTTCAAAAAATCAATCGCCTGTCGTGGCTGAGATGAAATCAGTGCAGGGATCAGGCAAGAAGGCGAAGTGAAGTTGACAATATCTTCAACTTGGCACCACTCACTTCGCTCAATTTCTATGTTTTGGCAAAATGAAAGTCAAAAACGAACCTCTTCAGTCGAAATTAAAGATATTGTGAAAACATTGGAGTGAGTGAGTTACCAATAAAAGTGATTCGTGTATGACGACTAACTTCGGTATTAGTTATCAAAATCACAAGAATTACGATTAGTGTTCCTGTTATTCCACTGTCATTTGAAGCAGGAATCATTAAGAAACAATGGTATTCTATTTTGAAGCGATGTGATAATTACCGAAATAAGCACAACATTTGCATATTATCCACAAAACCAAGGTGTGAGCTTAGCGACTCCTTAAAAAATAAGGAAATGTTCATTTTTGCTAAAATGTAGCTTTTCTTGTAAATCTTTGCATCTTGACAAGACCCCAAATCTCACTGACAGAACAAGGCAGATCCCACCAGTGAATTCCTAGGGGAGCATGCGGGTGGAGAGTTGGTAGGGGGGGGGGGGGAATCTCAGGACTGAGGGTACTGTACTTGTTCTGAGGGCAGAAAATCAAAAAGAATCTTCTCAAATTTGGGGATGGGAGGAGCAAGTGGGATTCAGGGGGGGGGGGGGGGTGGACTTGGCTCCCTATATACTTCATGGCTCCACCACTGTAGCCCACTACAATAGCCCACCACAATATGTCCATAAGCTGAGAAGAGTGGTGAGCACTGAGTAGAGTGGTGAGCACTGAGTAACGCATGTGACTCAACACGCTGTAGGAGCCTCATGACTTGGATGACAAATACAGACACATTTTATGTGTACATTACCCTGTAAAATGTGGATTTCTATAATATATTTTGAAAAACTGAACCGAAATGCAAATTTCAAAACTGCCCAGCCTTAAAATGAGATACAGTCCATATCAGATAAAGGTGCTATATGTGAATGTGATCGTGAACAGACTGGGTTTATTTCAAATATTTTTCTCAGACCTAAAAGTAATGGGTCATTCTGATCCATTATCAGCCTGAATAAATTAAATGAATATGTTCATTTTCGCAATTTTTAACGGTAAACCATACAATAGTTTGTGAGTGAATCGAGCTGGGAGAGTTTTTTATGTCTATCAATCTAAAAGATGCATATTTTGGTGTACCTTGTAGTGCAGATAATACAAAATATTTTAAATTTTAAATTCAAGGAATGCTTTATAAATTATGTGTTCTGCCTTTTGGTTTGTCTTCAGCACCACAAATTTTTACCAAGATTCCCAAGCCTGTTTTTGCTAATGTTAGAATTTTTGGAATTAAATGCTTTTTTTACATAGATTATTCCCCTTTTGCCAATACAGATCAGTCTGTCTGGAAAACACAGCATATGTCATTAAAATATTAGAATCTCTTGGCTTTATGAGCAGTTATTCTAAATCCTTCATTCCATCACAGAGGATGCATTATCTTGATTTTATTTTAGATTCCACACAATTCTTAATTTTCTTATGAGATGAAAAGATAGACATAAGTTCTTAACAAATACAAAAATTTATTACAGAGCATTTTGTTTTGATTCATGAACTGGCTAACCTCATAGGCAGCTACACTTCCTCCTTTAAGGCTATCAGTTGGAGTTGTCTATTTTATCGGTATCTTGAAAGGGACAAGATTAATGCCCTCAAGAGTACTGATAATGATTTTTGAAAAATATATGCTTATTTCAGATAAAAGTAATCAGGAAATACCCTGGTGGATTGGAAACATCAAAAACATTAATGGGTGAATGATTTGTATTCAGCGAGATTTTTCTTGTTTGGAAAATGATGCCTCACTGCTCGGGTGGGGTCCGAAATTTGGAAATGCTTTTACGAATGGTAGATGATCTTTTGCAGAAAAATCTTCACACATTTATGTATTAGAGTTGAAGGCAATTTTTCTACATCTTCAAAGTTTGTGTACGAATTTGACTTTATGTCACAGTATTCTCTCAGATAACACATCAGCTATTTCACACATTAATAATATGGGTCGTATAAACCTGAAATTGCTTGAAATCCTGAAAAAGGTTTTTTTGTGGGAAAATTGGGAAAAATCAAAATCAGTTTATCAGCTCGTCATATACTAGGTAAAAGCGATTTGGTTCCAGACAATTTATCAAGAAATGTTGATGAGAATATGAGTGAATACTAGGTAAACATATTTTTCTATAGAATTTATGTAAGGACATTTTTTCCTGATATAGATTTGTTTACATTCAGGTTGTTGTGATGCATCGTGCATATGGCATATTGCTGGTACATTTGTCTTAAAACTCTGTATCCTGACTTTTACCCTTTCAGTCTGGTATGACTAAATTTTAGACTAGAAGGAAAAATTTTACTATTGACAGGCAGAAGACACAATTATATATCAAAATTGGTAGAGTAGTTCAGTAATAACTTACTTCTAAAACCCTGTAGAACAGGTGAATTTAAAAAGAATCTGACATGCTCAAAACATTGTTTGATTGTAATACTCAGTAAAGTGAATATTCTTGGGAAATAAAATGGTGTTAAAAGAATTTTAACATTCATTTTGTCAAACAAGATGTCAAGAATTGAATTTTCAATATATCATCAGAAGACAGGTCAGATAAATAAATAATAATTAATGGATATTTGAAGTACGAAAACCAGACTGACAAGAACACATTTTTGTTTGATTTTTTGGTAAAACATGATCCAGGACTTCTTGTGGAGTAATTTATAAATTCATAGTAAATTTATAAGAAGTTGTTTTAGTCAGCTGGTCAATTTTTCTTTTTCTCTGTCTCCACTATCAACAGGAGGTAGTTGTATTTTTGAGTATCAAATGCTTTTGAGAAGTACATTACTGCATTTTTTTAAATTTCTAGACACAGCAATGGATATCAGTTACACTTTAGAAGAGAATGCTGTTTACCAGTTTGGCGAACAGTTTGCTGAACAGTTAGCTACTGGTCTGGCTGATAACTGGAGCCAGGTATAAATATATTATTGAAAGCCTTAGATTGGTTGGAGATAATCTCACTGATTTTAGTAGCTGTCATCTTTAAAATAGGGCCCTCAGAAGCTTTGATATTCAATTTGATTTTGATATTAACAATAGATTTGATATGATTTGAATTAAAACTGAATATTTCCATTAATAGAATAATACACATTAACCTTTTACTGTATTGAATAATTAAAAATTTCATTCTATGCTGCCAAATCATACCTTATAACCCCTCGGTGGAACAGGCTGTGTTTTATGGGCAAAAAATAATAAAATTTGATTTTCGTTTTTTTAATAGCATGGATCAGTTTTTGTTGTTGGTAAAGGGCTAACCCTTTACCTAATGCACAGGATATCAAAATTCATTATTTTAATTATTGGATTTTTTTTCAAATTTTTCAAAAACTTTTCATTAAAACCATATAATGTGACCACCCATTGCAATGAGCTCAACAAGATATTAAAAGAGATATCAACTTTTTATCTGCAAATCTTTCCCATAATACAACTATGAATTTAACTAATTCAATTTTGTTTGACAGAACTCCTCTAGTGCTGTCAAACAAGATTGAATTGGTTAAGTTGTTAGGATCTATTCCATTCTGTGCTGACCAGCGTGCTTTGAGCATGCCCGAGGCAGTTGAAGAATGGAATGGTTTGGGAACAAGCACTTCTCGAAATAGCATTTTCAAAATGGCTGAGCTTGCTAAAAATAGTAATTTACAGAATGCAATGACCATTCTATTGGTCCTCAATGTGATCCTGTCCTTAGAATCTGACAATGATGATGTAGATTGTTGAATTCTTGCATATCGGTGAAGAGATTGTTGCATTCCTCACATTTGAACAAAGTTTGCTGATTTGGATCTATTGTTGTGATAGAATTGAGTTACCTCCATCTTTTCTGCTCTGTTTGCACCAGCTCCAGAGTTATTCTCTGGGCAGTGCTCCACATCTACTCTATTTGTATTTTCTTGCTCTGACGGGAAATTGTGAAAATGGAATGGACCCCTACTTGCTTTATGGGGAAAAATGTATGGCATGAAATTTCAGTATTTTGAGATCAGTGTGCAGAGTTAAATGAGCTGAGCAGGCAGTGTGAAAGTATATTTATTCAGATGTTTTGTTGCACACATGTATAGAATTGTACTGGGCGTTTCTTATAAAACGGCTAATCTGTACCTTCATGAAAAATGTATCGAAGTCTAGATGTGTTAATTAGATTTCACATCAGATGATGATGCTACTGTATCTTTATCAAATTACCCTTTTCTGCACCAATACAGAAAATCCCCCACCTCATCCAAGTCATCCGAAGGATGTGATGGATGAGGGGATTCTTTGAATACAAGCCTGTAGGCTTGAGGATGTAACACTGGCATATTATTTTGCACGGGTTTACCGTTCCAGCTCACTTCAAAGCACTAAAGTTTGAAGGTCACGCACAAACACTATAAATACTCAGCTCAGGTGGAAAGCGTTGTCTCTTCAAAGAATAGCCATATTTAATGATAAAAAAACCCTACCATAAATGAGGTGGGTAACATTGGAAAACAAATGTGTATTACAGTGTATTGTTGACCCAATGAGGGTGGGTGTTACATCCTCAAGCCTACAGGCTTGTATTCAAAGAATCCCCTCATCCATCACATCCTTCGGATGACTTGGATGAGGTGGGGGATTTTTTTCCATAAAGCCTTCTGGCTTCTCAGATGCAACACTGGCATGATTTCAAAGCTTTTATCATTAAATATGAGTGCGCGAAGCCCCATAGCGACACAGGTATGATCAATGTAGTGTGTATGTCACATATCACGTAGTCACTGAGTGTCGCATGTAGAGAAATAATCAGAGTGAAACACAACACCTGAGAGAGTAACAACAACAAAACATACACATGAATCCATTTCTCTATTGACGTTTGTCTACAAAAACACTAATGAAAAAAGAGTCTATATCATTGCAGGCATTCTTTGCTGAATCCAAGCTGTTTGAAGGCTGTACTTCAACCGACAGGCGAATGGATGAAATCAAGTCACGTCAAGAGGGTGTGTGAAAACTGTTCAGTTGTGTCCTCAAGGTTCCTGCAATAAAAACCATGGAAAGTTTTTGCAGATTGCCAGTTTGCAGCCTTTAAAATCTGACTAAATGGGAGACCTTTCCGAACAGCTGCTGAAGTTGCAGCGCCTCTCACAGAATGTGCCTTAAAAGAACTGTTAATACCTGCTTTATGTATACATGCACAAACCCACCTAGCAAATGTAGATGTAGATATTGATTTCTTGGTTTTGAAAGAAATAAATAATGTATCAGATTTTCGTATGTTTTTTGTCTTTTCCAAGTATGTTTCCAAAGTGTGTACCACACAAAGCCGATCATCAGTATATTTGAAAAGATGAATGTTATAAGAAATATGTCCGGGTCGGGATGTCTTTTGCAGAGTGGAAGTTACAAAACTAATGCCATTGACAGTCCTTTGCATGTAATTTAGATCTAACGAGGTAAATGTTTGTGCTCTTTGGGGTGAGACAAGTGCCATGAGAGATGCTAGTTTTTTGGTCAAAACATCAAGAGACAAAGTATTGAGAGGATAAAAGATTTTTAAATAGTTCAAGGCCACTGAAACATCCCAAGTGTAGTTATATCTCGGCACCGGTGGTTTGTGATTAAAGAACCCTTTCATAAATCTGGTAAGGAGTGGTGTGGATGAAAACTCAGATCTACCAAGTGCAATCATGGTTTGGATTAACATGGACTTATGTGTATTCACGACACTGTATGACTTGTGTCTTCCCAAAACAGAAAGATAATTTAGAACCTGAACTTCAGTGGGTTGAACATAACTAACTTTTTGTGTATCACACCACAAACACCACTTGCACCAGACATACCCATATTGTTTTGTAGTCGACTGCCGCCAGGAGGAAAGGATGATGTCTGAAGCTTCCTTCGAAATGCCTTTTGCCTTAAAATGTTTCCGGATATAGTACAAGCGATCAGCCTTAATTTTGGTAACAGTGGATGCAGCTTGCCTGTGAGGTGATTTTTCAAAAGTTTCTTGGTCTGTGGAAGTTTTACTGGTCAACTGGCCATCAACTGTAACAGTCTGGGGAACCACAATTGAGTTGTCCACCAGGGAACAACGATTAATGCCTGATTGACTGTGTCTTCCTCTGTCTTTGCAAGAACTTTGGCAATAAGACTGAAAGGAGGAAAAAAGAAATGGTAAATGATCAGTCCAAGAAATGGAAAATGCATCTGTTGCAAATGCATTGCAATCAGGGTACCAGCTACAATACATGGGTAGTTGGCAGTTTCTTCGTGAAGCAAACAAATCTATTGTAGGCTCGAAGAAAATGCTACAAAGAGTACTGGATATTTTCGGGTGTAATTTCCATTCAGATGAACTATGTCCTTCCCTGGATAAAGAGTCTGCCAGTAAATTGTGTTTCCCAGGGATATGAATTGCTGAGATATGAATGTTTCAAGCTGAACACCACAGCCAAATACTTTTAGAGACATTGAAGAGGTCGTTTCTCCTGCCACCTACTTTATTAAGATAAGACATTGCAATGGTGTTATCAGTTTTAACACAAATATGGCACCTGCGTAAATTATTGGCCAGAGTAAGCAATGACTGCTTGATGGCCAGAAGTGCTAAAACATTGATGTGAAGTTTCCGCTGTGTTAGATTCCATTGACCAATAGCCCATTGATTGTCTAAAATGCCACCCCAACCAGTAGAGGAGGAGTCAGTGCTAAGTGTGTGATCAGGTGAGGATACCCGAAGTGGGTGTGAATTCAGTAAACGAACATTACCAATCCACCAGGAAATTTCAATCTTGCTGTTTCTTGACAGCCGAATACTATGAGAATATGACTTGTATTTCTTCAAACCATTGGTTTTATCCCTTTCAAGTGATCTGTAGTACGAAGGACCCATATGTATTACTAAAAAAGCAGCGGTATAGAGTCCAATGAGTCTCGCTACCATTCGAATAGTAGGGTTCTGTGCAGCCAAAACTGCCTTTGACATTGACACAATAGTGTTAATTCTCTCTAAGGGCAGACATACGGTGAAAGTTCCTGAATTGATGATATGGCCAAGATACGTAATTTCCCTTGTGGGACGTAAAACTGATTTTTCGAAATTAAGTTCAAAACCTAACCTATTGAAAAGATCTGACATAGTGTTTGTGTCTTCACGGGCACCTTTCCCTGATTGTTTGATAGTGAATGAATCATCAATATAGTATGTACAACAAATTCCTCTAATATGCAGATAGGAAAAAATTGGTTTCATGACCTTGGTGTACAAGCGGGGCGCTGAGGCCAAGCCAAACGGTAAGCAGGTGAATTTATAGAGAATTCCCCTCCAAGAAAATTTTAAATATTTCTGGTCATGAGCACAGATTGGAATGCTGAAATAAGCATCCTTAAGATCAATAGATGTGAAAAAATCATTAACTTTGATCAGTTGTAAAGCAGATGCACTACTTTCGATTTCGATACTTCCGTATTTACCCGTCTGAATCGAACCGGATCACAGCATGATGCCGTATTTTCAATATTTGTCACAGAACGACTGCGTCGTGCCTGTTTAGAGGGGATAACATCCTCCTCCTTATCACCACAAACATCGGATGGGTCAGCGACCTCACCCACAGTGATTTGTAAATTGCTCTTCGAGCCATACCCACTGAACTCGCCACTGGAAGCTGCGTCAGAGGCAAAAATATTTAAAATTTTACTATCAGTGGAACTATCAGTATCAAGTAAATTTTCCGATTCGGAATCTGATGTCGAATCAAGAAGAATGGAATTTTATAAGCAGAACTATCGCTGCAGCTACTATTAGAGGATGACATGATCGAAATGGATCGGTAAGTCGCTCAAAATAAAAAGACAACGCTTTCCACCTGAGCTGAGTATTTATAGTGTTTGTGCGTGACCTTCAAACTTTAGTGCTTTGAAGTGAGCTGGAACGGTAAACCCGTGCAAAATAATATGCCAGTGTTACATCCGAGAAGCCGGAAGGCTTTATGGAAAAGAATTTATTATTATTTATTTATTGGTGTTTACGGTTACATATTTCTGCACAATGGCTAATCATGACCTTGACAGTTTTACAGGCGGAAGAAGCCAGAGTACCCAGATGGAACCGCCGAGCATCTGTCAGCTCCCTAACATATTAATTCCACATAAGCAGGGTTAGTATTGGTTGAAGACAGGTGCACCATCGACGTGCAGTATGCCTTAGTGTACAACGTCACCATGCCCCCACGTGGGCAATGGGGTGAAGTGTCTTGCCCAAGGACACAATGCAGTTGCCGCATCTGGGATTCAAACCAAGGACCTCTCGGCTTGCAGCCTGCACCTCTGCCTACTGAGCCACCATGCCCCCTGATACAGAAAAGACAATTAACAGAGAGAATATTTTGTAAAACAAAAAGTTTTTAATTTTCTTAAAAATGTAGCCTGTGGAGACAGTAACCCAAATACAGGTTTCAGGACCAAACTGTAAACATTTGGGTCACACATGGTTGTTGATTCTATCCCAACGAACCATTCAGATTTGGCTGGTGAGATGCATGGCCTGTTTGGGAGATGTTGATATATTTATCACTCACGCTCTGTGAATGACATGAGACATGAGAAGGTTTACATGAAGAACAATTCAGCAGTTGCTGTTTCTAGTATTACAATTTTTATCATGACAGTATTGTACAAGGCAGTTGACACACAAATTCATGGATTTTGATGAAGCGATGAATGCAAGTTAGCATTCCAATTGGTCATTTAGAAGCAGGTGCACTGCCTGCCAGGTATCTACACTTTGGGGATACACAAAATGTTGTTTGTTTATATGTGTAATTACAGTAGTTGCCACTCCACACTGATCAGTTTTGGGGTGGTGGAGAGAACTTACCGGAGGTCATTTTTCAAATAATACATTCCAAATGATGGTATCTTTGGATATTTTGCAACCCTCCACCCCCATAACTAGACAACAGTTCTGAAGGCTACATCTTTCTGACCATACTGCCTCCAGGAATGATTGCCATGTTTACTACAAAAAATGAATAGGAATTGGAATTGGAGTTCTTGTACAACTAGAGGGTTTATTGGCAGTTGTTCCCATTTGTGATTGACTAAGGATCACAAAATAATCAACAGACATATCAGCATGAATTTTTTTCTTGCCATATGGGTTATATAGAGAGCACTCAGAAAATGTTTGATTTAACTACTTGCATGCTGCTGGTGGATTTTCCTGCTCAGGAGAGGATTTCTCTTGCCCTGAATTAAGTATAATTTGGGCACATTTAATCCTAAAAATTGAATGGATTTTTTCACCAATGATTTCTTGAGTTATATGTTGATGAATTTTTCATCAAATCTGGTCATGATTGCAGCACAGCAGCCTTGACTAAATTTACTGAAAAATATCTTGAAAATACTCAGCAGATAAAGAGTTAAGGAAACCCACACAGGATACATTCAGGAGAAGGCTTAAAAATAACCTGGTACATAAATTAATGTATAAATAGTATAAACTTCAAATTTTATCAGTCTGGAAAGTGTTATGGTTAGTGTTTCATACCATGTGTATCTCTGATTCTCAGTAATGACATTTTTTAATTTTTTTTAGGTAAGACTGGCGGCATCAGTGGCAACAAGAAACTTCCTACTCAGTCTTCCTAATCCTAAGTCTCGTGAGGAGTTCTTCCACGCATTAATTCCTCCAATGTGTTTGAATAGGTAAGGCCTAAGAAAGTTAAGAATCTGTTTCTCAGGCTCTCCCACATGGACATTTTGGCTGCCGCATGCTCTCTTTTTATAACCAATGCAAACTTGAAAAAAATAAAAATTAAATGGTTATTGTCTGATATTTTACCCAAGTTAATAAAATTGATCAATTTGTCCCTTAAGTGCAGCAAGGCTTTTTATTGCTTTAGCATTGCAAAGCCTTCTTGCATTCACGGGACGAAATACACAAACCTTCCATGCTATTCTGTACATTATGAGGCCTAAAACATAAAACAAACCAAGCATATGAACTTTTGATGGCAAAAGAAATAATTACAAAAATAAAAAAACACTTTCCCGCATGCAATTTTACTAAAAAAATGGCCTGAGAAACAAAGATCTACTTTATGGGGGCCTAATTATTTGGGTGCTTATAGTCTACTGTTCTGTACACAACAGACTATACCTGAAGTACTTCATTTACCTAACTAGATATACATGTTTAGCAGCTGTGGCTAATCATCTGAATATTATTTCTAAATGAATATTTGGCCATGTAAACATGGAAGTGTCCATTTACCTAACATGGCACAGTAACAATTTCCCAAATTACCATGGTAGTTTTTAAATGAAAACTGTGGGAACCCTGGATGTCCCAAAGAACCGTTGGTGTATTTTCTGACATCTGGCTTTCAAACTGAATTGTTGCCAGTGTAGCATGATATTGTTTTTAATAAAGTGGGACCCTGTTAATTGAATAACCACTTTGCTAGAAAAAGAATCTTCAATTAACAAGAGTATACAATTACCAGGAACTGAATCATTTTCCTATCTTCTTGTTATAAACTGAGCATTTATTCATTGTATCTTGTTTGACAGAGTACATTGAGCTCTCTCAAACAAAATATAATTGATTAAATGTTTATCTTGGATGTATGGAGGCCAAAATGTCTATACATGTAGGGAATTCAGTAGATGTTGGAGTAATTTTGGACATATTACAAGATTTTTTATTCAATTAACAGGAGTTTACTCTATAACCTATATACAGTTAACAGATCCAGTTTGTTCTGCAGGTATTGTAAATAGTTTGGTGTTTGTAAATTATATGCAGTTAACAGGATTATACAATCAAGAGATATTCAATTAACTGGGCTCCACTGTACCATCAGCAACATTGAAATTGCCTTACTATGCAGCCAACCATGAGATGAACTAATCTTTCTTTGGGGTCTCGTATTCATCATCTGTTGTGACTACAAATGACTTTTTCTAAAAAATTGTTGCGTTCATTCGCACCAAACTTGGTATGTATGTTGGTTGCAAGTGGTTTTCAAGGATTTTACTGTTAAATTCTCTCACCCGCCCTTTGATCGGCCCCTCTCAACTGATGATTTTGAAATTTCATATGCTTCTTCAGAATGGCATCTAGATGTGAGCTGTTGAGTTTCACCATGTTTAGATGATAAAAGTCTGTATGAGTTTGCCTATTATTCAGTTGTAATTCCTTTGACACACCCTACTGCCTTATACCTCATCAGATCAGCTTGAAATTTAATATGTAAGTATGGTATGATAGTTAGATATGGAGCCATTTAGTTTTATCATGGAAACTTTAAGAACATGGTCGATGGTGGCCATCTTTGATTTCATTGTGAAATTATTTGGTACACCTTACAGACCACATCTCTCAATTGATGAGTTTGTAATTTTATATGCTTGTTCAGAATGGCATCTAGATGTGTTCTATCAACTTTTGCAGCAGTTCAACAATGAAAATTACCACCATGCTGGTCAAATTTCATTTCACCCTTTTATTCAATTGCATTTCCTTTGGGCCACCCTACAGCATATTTTTGTCCCTCATCTGATCAATATGTAATTCCACATGCAGGTTCAGGGTGACATCCACATCGAAGCACTCAAATTTCATCAGTAAAGCTTTAAAACATGACCGTTTACCATCTTTCATTTCACTGTTAAATTATTTGACACACTCTTGAACCATCATCCGTAAACTGATTATTGTGAATTTCATATATATGTTCAGGATGGCATCCAGACAGTCCATGGTCACATTCCTCAATCAGTCATCTTGAAATTTCACATAACTGGCTGATATTAAATTACCTTGGGCTGATATCTCAGCCGAAAGGAAACTAACCAAATAATAACCTCAAAATATTATCTTATTTTCACTTCACATAAACTAGCAAGAAATGTGCTTGGTAATACAGGCAGCCAAGGTATGATTAGACCAAAAACCACTAAGGCCATAAAAAAGAACCTCTGTTTCTCAGGCCCGCGCGCATGGTCATTTTTGGTGCGCATGCAACCTTTTTATGACACCAAAAAAATCTTCAAAAAAAATTTGAGATATTGTGCTCATTTCGGTAAATCGATATCAATGCGTTCGCAAATTTTAAATTAACACACTTCAAGCTTTTTCTACATCATACCTTAATAAAGTGGGTGGGTTTTAGCAATATTCATGACAGAAAGTGTTTTATTCTGTAAAAGGTAAGTCATATTGACAGCAAGAAGGAAGGTGTCTTTCAGTCTGACAACAGTCACAAAGGGGAATGGTCGATTCGCACCACGTTTGATTCGCAGCAACTCTCAGAAAGTCTGCAAAGTCAAGTGCTATGTTGAATGGAACACAGTCTCCTGGCATTTATTTTTAGTAACATTTGTATTGTAAATGGCCGTCATTGGGATTTGTATACTGTTATTTGAAACCGTTACGAGTTTCCCAGTTAATTTAAATAAATGCATTTGAGATGCAGGATAATTGGATAACTAATAGTAACCGTTGCTTGATATAAAAGTAACAGTCATAGTTGAAAATAAATTGCATATAGGCAGGTATGTGCTGTCGAATTGGTTAATAAAAACATGCAAACATTCGTTTTGTATTTCATGTTCAGATTTAAAAAAAATATGATTTATGGATGAACTGCCCGTTCAAATGGGTTGTGATAATTTTTAATATAATGGGGAAAAATTACGATTCACGATTTTATTAGGCAGGTTGTGAAAGGATTTTTTTTTTTTTGGTAAAATAAATCTCTGAAAGTTGGCACTTCGACATTTGATTTGTCCCAGAGACATTTCAACCAGAGACGTTTCACCCACGAGGCATTTCGTGACTTTCGTCCTGTGTTATAATTTTCACGTTTCACTGAAAAAACAAACATTCAAACCCCACTTCATTTATGACCCAACACCCCTGTGGTGAATAACCAATATATTTCTGAAATTTTGCGTGGTCCACCAGGCGTTTGGGTGGGAGTCAAATTACCACAAACAACCTCTCGGGGAGAAAATAAAAAGAAAAAAAAAACCCGCCCGCATGCTTTTTTGGGAAAAATGGCCTGAGAAACAGACAATCAACTTTGTATGGCCTAATATAGTGATTTTATCTGAATGTTTCTCTTGTTCTGATGCTATAGAAATTGCCATAGTCAACATTTGATCTTAAGAATGATGGAAAAATCTATTTGTTTACCTAGATTTTTGAATTGTTGTATTTCATTAAAGGTATTATGTGGCTGAAGGTGTAAGAATTTACTCTCAGGAAACATGGACCAAGATAACCGAAGGACATGGAATTGGATTTGTTGAAGAGAATATTGAGTTTGTTGTGAGTAGATTAATGTAGCAATAATTAGAACAAAATATAACAAAATAGATGAAAACTTCAGTGAACACGTCCATTTCAAGTCCAACTTTGATTTTTCTGTTCACTTGACATGTTTAACCCTTTACCCAACACAAATAGAAGACAACACTTGAAATATCTTTTCTTGAATAGCTGGAAGTTTTCATTTTTTGCCTCCAAAACATAGCTTATGACCACTCAATCGAATGAGTTTTTTTTTTTTATTAATGCTGGTTGGTTATGATTGTTACTTCAGGTAAAGGGTTAAACACTATAAATGTATTTGATAAGGCCTAAAGTAGTTAAAAATAAGCTAATCATAGATAGTTTATCATATTTGTTGATGCTCTGTTCAAATATGGTGTAATTTTATTAAGAATATCATAAATTCTTTAACATCCCCTGTGACAGATTGTATTTAATCTCTTCAGCTTTACGGGATGCCCTATGGGTATAAATTATTAAGGAAACAAAAACAAATAAACAGTCTTTTTTTTCTTAGGTGACGTTTTACATATCACAAACTGAAGCTGATAATCACGCTGTTAGAGAAGCTGCATGTGCATGTATTGCAGAACTGGGTTCCAAGGTATGTTATCTTCAAGTCTAGAATATGATGAGTGGAATTAAGTTCATGTATGGGGGTTGATTCACAAGCATTGATTGAAAGGTACACAGAACTATTGGTCTAGAAATGTTTGGTAAAGGCATTCTTGGTACCAGATTTATGCACACCGAGAATTTTGAGTACCTTAGTAACAAATCATACAGTGGGGTAGAAAGGTATAAAAAAGTTCTCTTTTTTTCTTGACAATAACAAGAGACTTACACACTTTCACAGTATTTATTGAGTTCAGTATCTCAAAGTTATCTGGCACAAAATATTGTTGGCTTACCATACATATATATTTTGAAGAAACAGCAAATGCATGTGTACAACAAGGACTATCATATTTTTGTAGAAACATTTTCCATTTTGCAGTTATCACCAAGTCATGAAAGATTGCAAAAAAAAAACTCCACTCAGACACCAACACAATATCAAACTGAAATCAAAGAATGATCAAGAAGAAGTCAGTATGATCTTGTTTAACCCTTTACCCAACATAATGTCTGAAACTGGCCAGTGCTGTTCACAAAAAACCCTCCCTTGTAAAATATTTCAGGAAAAACTGCCTGAGAAGCAAGACATTTTTTTTATAGTTGAAAGAAAATTTTATTTATTTGATGCTCACAGTGGTTATGGAATCCGTGAACAAAACATTTTATCTCGATACCAGCATTCCGAAATAGAACCATGAAACCATAAGCACTGTGACATTTAATTGGATACTGGCTAATAAAAGATTCGTTTTGAGATATCCATCGCCAAATTATTTACTTGCACTCAGAATGGTCATGTTAATTAACCATTAGCTGTAGAATAACTAAATTTCAGGTGTAAATAAATTTTTACTAAAAACAGAGGATTGTGATTGGCAAATGAAGTTGAGAAGCATGAGTTATATTAATAAAAAGCTATTTATGTTTTAACAACACTGAACAACCATGCTATTTACAATGCAGCTAGTTGTCACCAGTTTCCCTTGGCTTCTTTCCTGGTGGATTAGTGGTTGTGTACTGCAGTGTACAGGTTCTGTTTTACTGGTAAAATAGAACTTGGAAACCAATGCCTGGGTTGGAAGTCCTCTAAAGTGGGCAGCTTAGGTATAAACAATTTGCTAATCTTGACTTCATCCCTATGTTGCAGTCATGAGATAGCCAAAGATGCTGAAAGTGACCTTAAAGACTGATAAATAAATAAATACTTGACATCTTGCACATTTTGGAATTTGGAAATCTCTAAGAACCTGGAAAGTCCTTGAATAAAATAGATGCTGAATGTGGCCTTAACTCCTTGCATGCTGCTGGCGGATATTCCTACCCAGAATACAAAATCCCTTGACACTGATATAAGTAAAATTCGGGCACATTGAACCAAATTTCTCCCCTATAAATTTAATGAACTTTTTGACCAATGATTTCTTTAGATAAATTTAGACATATTTTTCAGCAAATCTAGCCATGGCTGCTATGAACCAGCCATGACTATATTTGATAGAAAATGTTTTGAAAATACTCAGCGGCTTAAGAGTTAAATGTGAAATAAATAGGTGGTATATGCATTTTATTATTGAAATTGAATTAGCTAAATGTCTGAAACTGTTAAGAATGGGTTGTGGTAATCTTGTGCATTCAGATTGGTTTTGGCAATGAAATAGTTGAACAAATTTAATTCACATATGAAAATATACAGACAGTTATTTCATTTGAGGAATAATTGCAGTTACATCCACAGACAGGTGAAAATATAAAACATTATTTCCAAATGAAACAAAATACTGCATTTTCATTGGCTGAGAGGTACAGTGTAACATGCAAACCACAGTAGCTTTTTTTTACACTGTGGTTAACTATGGCGTAAAAACAAGAATACACAATAGCAGGCTATATGGCTAAAAAAAGTACCCATTTTCAGGCCTGACATTCTGAAAAATTTAGGGGGGCTAAAAATCGCTCTCCTGAAATGATCTAGGAGAGCCAGCTCTCCTAATTTTTTTTGACATGGAAGGCAGTTGGATATATCATATGAACGCAGTTAAACACTGTGACCAGACATGCTCTACTCACAAAGTTGCATTGCGTAATTTGGATAGCTGTAATACATGTTACTTCGAAAGTTACTCAATACTGTGTTGAAGTCGTCGGTCCCGACAACTCACAACAGTCACAAACCAATCATGGTTCAACTTCATCCCCTTCAAGTTCATCCCATCAGATAAATTTCAGTTCATTGCACCTGAGCCAGCAGTACAGTACATAACATACGTATATGTCCGTGTATAAGTCACACTTTTTTACCTGAAATGTTATGTCAAAATCGGGGGTGCATCTTATACATGGGTACGAGTTGTTTCAGAGAATTTTCAGGGCACTGACTTCTTTGGACAAACGTTGTTCCTACCATTTGTCAATTGTATAACAGACAGTACAATCGTGTGGTTTTGACTGAGTGCAGATTTACCAAAATTATTTTCTTTTCATTTTATTTCAGTTTAAATTCTTCAGAAAATAAATAGTCAATAAAATATTATGTGTGTTTTCTGTTACTTTTATCCATAAATAATAATAAAGAAGTATTCTATTTAGTCGTTGTTGTTCAATCGGCCCATGTGTTTACATCAGTGCGTGTACCGGAAATCAACAGGTTTGTGGTTCCAATATGGATGAAACCATAAAAAATACAAAATCATCAAAATAACAACGAAAAAATAAATAATAACACATTAAATGTCTGCCAGCAATACCTGGAGAGAAGTATTTATATATTCCATGAACTCCAATTCACTGATGTGTAATGTCCTGTTATAAATTACGCACACGTGCACCAGGTAAAGTTAGTTTCAATAGCACCAACAATGCTTAAGAGGACAACAATTTGAAAACAATTTGCGCTGTAACCTGCGCATTTGTTGTATTTTTATTGTTTTTTTCCGGAATGTTCTCACGTTCCGGAAAAAACAACTTAATCAAAACAATTGCGCAGGTTACGGCGCAAATGGTGCTCTTCTGAAACTATGAAGTTTCAGTCACAAACGAGCATTGGATTTTCTTGACAGGGATGAAGACATTGGGGTGATAAACAAACAACGAAAAAACAAATAAATGCGAGTATTTTTTCAAAATAATTTTCCTTTATTCTTTTATCTTATTCACCACGTGGTAACTTGTGAAAACTTAACTATTTTCGTTGCATCCCAAATTGGCAAAACGTAACTTGCAACTAATTCTTTTGACTGCATATATTTAAAAATGGGGGTGCGACTTATACATGAGCTTTAGGCAAAAGGGAGGAATTCCAAGTGTGAGTTTGGGGTGCAACTTACTTATACACGAGGCCGACTCATACACAGACATATACGGGTACTTATCTTTGTGCACCCAGGGGAGCAAAATTTCGCGGACCTTAATGGTTCTAGGCGCACGTTAAGGCACACGAAAAAATTACACGCCTGAAAATGCCAGGCCTGCATTTTTAATTATTAATTCATGCCTTCTGCTTGGTTATGTTAGAACAAAAATAAAAATACAGGAAATTTAATATTTATGTGCAATAAAATTTTTCACAGATATGGATGTCATTGGAACTGGTTCATTGAGCCAGTTCCAATGACATCCATATTTGTCTGGTTTTGTTAAGAAACTTACAAAGTACAAATTTTCTGTGAGTTTTTTCACACAATGCAGGTAAAAGTATTGAGTACACCAAAATTCTTGGAAATAAATCCGTTAATCATGTGTTTTCCAGGGTGTATGGGAGTTTACACCGGTCTGGGAACTCATAACCCTTCGGCTTCGCCTCAGGGTGTAGAGTTCTCAAACCGGTGTAAATTCCCATACACCCTGGAAAACACAAGGATAACTAACATTCCACTTCATACTTTTACACGCAAATACAATCTCTGTTATCCATCCTTGTACTCAGAACACTTTAATCAATGTGATTTGCCTGTGGAGAATAAAGCTGTAATTAGAAGAAATTTTCAAAGTTTGTAATTTAATTTCGATTGGATCATTCAATTAAGAAAAACACAAAACTGCAAAATCAATTTTCTTAATGTCATTATTAGCTCAACTTGACGTCAGGTATGAGCTATTGGGATGGGTTGTGGTCTGTCGTACATGTGTGCCTCTGTTTGTCCACAGTTCTTTTAGAACACCTTAGAGGCTGTATCTCTCATCCAATCAGTTTCAAATTTCATACATGGCTTTGGAGTAATATCTAGATGGGAGCTATCAAATCTTTCTGAATTTTGTTGAAAAAAATGACCCCCCAGTGGCCATCTTGGATTTGGCATATAAATTGTCAACAATTCCATCAGCACACCCTACAGACAGCACCTCTCACCTGATCTTTTTCAACTTTTATATGCAGCTTTAGTGTGATGTCTAGATGGGAGCTATCAAATTTTTCCAAGGGCAAACGTTCGACATGCCCGACATGAATCGATTCACGTAAAGATTTGCCAAAATCTCCAAGTATGTGAATCATAGTAGGTTCACATAAAAAATACAATTTTGATTGGAAATTTTATATCCTGACCACAATGCATGTGCAAGTTCATGTTCATCCAGCCGGTATATTAAGTCACACTTTTTTCCCTAAAAAGATGATCCCCAAATTAAGGTTGCAACTTATACATTGATAGGATAGATTACCAATTTTCTGTTAAATATCCAGGCAGTGTACTGGGCAGCTGATTTCGTAAACAGTTGACAGTGCAGTTATATTTTTGGTGATTATTAATAAAAATTACGGTACTTGCTAACTTATGTTTAGCCCAAACCAATATCTTAAATAAATTATTTTGCAAACATGTACAGTGTTGTTATTTTATTAATTTGATTTAAAAGCATAATATATGAACTGCTTATACATAAAAGAAAACAATTAGGTGTCATGACTTTTTCTTCGAAAACAGTATCCCACAATTCGTCACTGCAGTCTTCAGTTTCATTCATGAATATTAATTAATACAGCTGTTAGGGAGGGTGGGCACTTCGTACCCTGTATTTTGTTCTCCATTGTACAGTTCTTGTGAGCTATTGTATTTCAAAGTGTTGATAGATATGTCCAGTGGTATGTTTGTGTTAGTTATTAAAGCTCATATAAGCAGTCATTATTAATGTCTGAATGGATTATTGTTGTGCAGGCTTCTCTTTCTCTCTTTGTTTCTGCTTCTGCACTGTGGGTACGCACATACCCCACAACTGCACCTGATGTGATGCGTTGATAATGCAGTTCTTAGAGGGTTAAGATACAAATATTATGTTTTATGAATTCATTATTAATTTTGGGGATACATCTGTCAAAAAAGTTATTCAAAGTGATGAAAAAAATGTTTAGTTTGAGATTGCTGGTTGTCATTTTTTAAACGGGTACCAAAAGTGATAGGGAGACATTTTACTCATGTCTTCATTGCCATCGAACAGCTTGGATAGAATAAATAAAACAAATATTCTCTATAATGATTTTGTGAGTAATTTTATTACCAATACACGAAAACATGGGATTTTGAACAAGTGTGTCAAAGTATTCATTCCCTGAATTTGATGCGCTCCCATAATTTTCAACAATTGCTGGTACGGTTATACTTATGAACCTGAAAGTGCTTGAAGTGATCTCTGCTTGAATGTCACTGAGACTTATACAACAGTTACAGGTAAAACTGAGCAATTTAGCTGCAAATTTGGGGGTACAACTTATACACATGTCAGTACAGCACCAGAAAATGATTTTAAAAATAATACGACTTGATTTTAACCATTGACTGATTGTGTCAACTTTTCTTTGTGGGCATGGTTTAGATAATTATTGACAGGAACTTGCACATAATCGAAAACAAGGCCACCTACCAGTATTGACAGTTTCAGAAATGAAACAAGTCAGTGTTGCCTGAGACATTTTAATTATACCCCACAACGAGTTGTGGGGGGTATACTGGAATCTCCTTGTCCATCTGTCCGTCCTTCTGTCTGCCTGTCTATCCATCCAGGCCATCCAGCCATAGACATAACTTTGTCCGGAAATTTTCTCAAACGTTTATGGACCAATCTGCTCGGAAACTTAATATGCTTGTTACTACCATGGGAACCTGTGCACCTGTGATTATAGTTTCGATCAGACTTTTTTTTTTGCCAGAGTTGTGCCCCTTTTCATCTTAGAATAATCATGGCGCGGGGTATGGAGAGGCCCATCTGGAAAGTCACACCTCTAGTTTTTAATAAAGAAAAAAATACATGCCTATTTAAAAGCACACACAGTTTGCTGTATTAAATAAAAGCTTAGGGTGAATTCCAAAAAGCAATTTCCAAAGTGCCACAGTGTTTTACAATCATGTTGGAAATTAGTTTTTAGCTCACCTGACAGAAAGTCAGGATAAGCTACAGTGATTGTTGTCCGACATCCATCGTATGTCGTCATTTTTTCTGTGAACATGGTGTTTGCACCTGCCCCTCCTAAATCGCTGAACGAATTTTAGTTAAATTTGAGATGATTGCTTGTTCTGACATCACTTTTTTTTTTTTCAAATTAACTTGCCCAGCCCCATAGGGAGGGGGTGAGGTAAATTCCTCCAAACATTTTTAGCTCATCTTGACAAAGTCAAGCTGAGCTAATCTCATCGCTCTCCATCCGTCGTCCGTCAACACCATGTTTTGGTCTTCTCCTCCAAAGCCACTGGGCCAATTCAAGTGAAAGTTTGTGTGAGTTATGGCCCTGGAGGGGCATTGCATTTTTGTTCAACTCGGCATGCTCAGCCCCATAGGGAGGGAGAGGGGGAAAATGCTCCAAAATATTTTTTAAAATCTTCTTTCCATGAACCAGTGTGTACAATGACTTGATATTTTCTATGGAGCTTCCTTTTGAGGTGTAGAATCAAGTTTGTTCAAACGAAGTTCGTGAAGCCATATTTGGCTTTGTAATGGGAGGGGTAAGATTTTTGACCCCGTCCAAAATTTCTATTTTTTGAACCGACGGTCCGGTTTGAACCAAATTTGGTTTGTGGTATTATTGGGTCATAAGTACTTGACACATGCAAAAAAAAAATTCCCACATCCCCCTGGGAACCCTGGGAGCTAAAAATAGAAATATTTTCAAACGCCCATATTTCCAAAACCAGACGGAACCGAGAGCTGTTATTTGGTATGCAGTATCCTTAGGACCAGTAGAATTGAATGGTAAAAAAGGGAGGGGGTGAGGTAAACTCCTCCAAACATTTTTAGCTCATCTTGACAAAGTCAAGCTGAGCTAATCTCATCGCTCTCTGTCTGTCGTCCGTCAACACCATGTTTTGGTCTTCTCCTCCAAAGCCACTGGGCCAATTCAAGTGAAAGTTTGTGTGAGTGATGGCCCTGGAGGGGCATTGCATTTTTGTTCAACTCGGCATGCTCAGCCCCCATAGGGAGGGAGAGGGGGAAAATGCTCCAAAATATTTTTAAAATCTTCTTCTCATGAACTAGTGTGTACAATGACATGATATTTGCTATGGAGCTCACTTTTGAGATGTAGAATCCAGTTTGTTCAAACAAAGTACATGAAGGAATATTTGGCTTTGTAATGGGAGGGGTAAGATTTTTGGCCCCACCCAAAATTTCTATTTCAAGAACCGGTGGGCCAACTTCAACCAAATTTGGCATGTAGTTTAAGTGGGACCTAAGTAATTGATTGATGCCTGAAAAAAAAATTTTCACAGCCCTGTGACAACCCCCAGGGGCTAAAAACAGAAAAAAATTCAAAAGCCCATATATCCCAAACCAGAAGGATCAGAGAACTGGTATTGGTATGAAACATCCTTAGGACCAGAAGGCGGGATTTGTTAAAAAAAATTGCCACCACTTCAATCAGGGTGCCTGGTAGAGGGTATTGAAAAAATGATGTGTCAGTAGTTTTATCCCTGGAGCATTTCATTCACAGATGTGTTTGATTGACATATTGCGTTCTTAAATAAACAAAAGTTCTGTTATGAACATTTAATCTTTTTATTACAATCTGTCAATTCTGTGGGGGAGGGGGAGGGGGGGGAGGGGGACTTTTATTTGTTTTAGAAAGATTTTTATTTATGTTTAATGAACCATTTCAATGCTGGAAAACATCTGATACCTGTATGCATGTCTTTAATTTAACCCTCTCAAGGCTGCAGTAGGGGTTCCAAAGATTTTTATTGATGCCATGAACAAACAAAAAAACGTTTCAATACTGTTTTTTCTGGTTTCTTGTAAAAAAAATTGATCTGATTCCTGTCTGAATATCTTTAATTCAACCCTCTCATGACTTCAGTGTGTTTTTTTCCAAAGATTTTTTCTTTCTCATGATGGACTCTTTCGCTACTGATTTCATGTTGAATGAACCCTTTCTATGCAGGAAAACATTTATCTGATTCCAGTGTGCATGTCTAATTTAACCCTCTCAAGACTGCAGGTCTGTAGCAGGGAGTTCCAAAGATTTCTCATCCCTCTCCATCCGTCGTCTGTCAACACCATGTTTTGGCCTTCTCTTCCAAAGCCACTGGGCCAATTCAATTGAAAGTTTGTGTGAGTGATGGTCCCGAAGGGGCATTGCATTTTTGTTTAACTCAACATGCTCAGCACCATAGGGAGGGAGTGGGGGAAAAATGCTCCAAAAATATTTTTAAAAATCTTCTTCCCATGAACCAGTGTGTACAATGACTTGATATTTGCTATGGAGCTTCCTTTTGAGGTGTAGAATCAAGTTTGTTCAAACGAAGTTCGTGAAGCCATATTTGGCTTTGTAATGGGAGGGGTAAGATTTTTGGCCCCGCCCAAAATTTCTATTTTCTGAACCGACGGTCCGGTTTGAACCAAATTTGGTATGTGGTATTATTGGGTCATAAGTACTTGACACATGCAAAAAAAAAAAAATTCCCACATCCCCCTGGGAGTTAAAAATAGAAATGTTTTCAAACGCCCATATTTCCAAAACCACACGGAACAGAGAGCTGTTATTTGGTATGCAGCAGTATCCTTAGGACCAGTAGAATTGAATGGTAAAAAAAAAATTGCCATCGGTTATGTTAAGGTGTTCTGTAATGGGCATCGAAAAAAATGCTTGGTCAGCATATTTACAAAAATTAAAAAAAATCTTTTCTCCAGAACCAATCATCAGAATCTTTTGATATTCGGTATACAGCATTCATAGGGGTGTCAGATACAAGTTTGTTAAAATAAAGCCCATTGGTTCATATGTGGGCCCAATATAGGAGCCCGAATTTTTTACATAGGGTAATATGGGGAATATCCTTTAAAAATCTTCTTCTTCAGAACCACCAATCAGAATCTTTTAATGTTTGATATGCATCATTGGTATGAGAGTCAGATTCAAGATTATTCAAACCAAGTCCCTAGGTTGTTCAATATGGGGGATAATTTTTAAAAATCTTCTTCTTCAGATCTACCAGGCAGAATGCTTTCACATTCATATTTGGTATGCAGCATCTCTGGGGGGGGGGGGGGGGGGGGGTCAGATTCAAGTTTGTTCAAATCAGATCCCTGGGTATATATTTGGGCTTGCTATGGTAGCCCAAATGTTTACTTAGTGCGATATGAGGAAATTTCTTTAAAAATCTTCTTCTTCAGATCCACCAGTCAGAATGTTTTCATATTTGGTATACAACATCTCTAGGGGGTCAGATTCCAGTTTGTTCAATTCAAGAGCCTGGGTTAATGTTTGGGCTCCATATGGGAACCTGAAATTTAACTTGGTACAATATGAGGGAATTTCTTCAAAAATCCTCTTCTTTTCTTCAGATCCACTAGTCAGAATGCTCTCATATTTGGTATACAACATCTCGGGGGGGGGGGGGGGGGGGGGGGGGGGGGGAGGGGGGTTCAGATTCAAGTTAGTTTGTTCAAATCAGATCCATAGGATGATATTTCGGTTCGCGATGGCAGCCCAAATTTTAACTTAGTGCAATATGAAGAAATTTATTTAAAATTTCTCTTCTTCAGATCCAACAGTCAGAATGCTTTCATATTTGGTACACAACATCTCTAGGGAGGGCAGATTCAGCTGTGTTCAAATCGAGAGCCTGGGTTAATATTTGGGCTCTATATGGGTTGCCAGAATTGGCCATTTTGGGAAGATTTAAAAAATTTTTATTCAGTACCCTCTAGAGGTGTTTAACTAAGATTAATCCACATAGGTTGTATCAAGTGGCTTCATAGGGGAGCTCTACATTTTACATTATGATCAACTGAAGAAAAGGCATGATGCCTGGATTATTTTTGTCACTCCTGAGGGACTCAAGGATTGACAGTGTAGCCTATGGAGATGGCTTGCTTAATGTAGATTCATTCTTGGACTCTGTTTATATTGTGTTCTGTTCAAGATGAGCACTTCAGGCCCCTTTGGGCCTCTTGTTTAAAATCCTCTTCTCATGAACCAGTGGGTACAGTGACTTGATATTTGGTATGGAGCTTCCTTTTTAGATGTAGAATCAAATTTGTTCAAACGAAGTTCGCGGAGCCATATTTGCCTTTGCAGTGGGAGGGGCAAGATTTTTGGCCTGCCCAAACATTCTGTTTTTTTGAACCGATGATCTGATTTGAACCAAATGTGGTATGTGGTATTATTGAGTCATAAGTATTGGCAGGGTGTTCTGGAGTGGGCATCGAAAAAATGTCAGCATATTTGCAAAAATTAAAAAAAGAATAAAAAAAATTTCTCCAGAACCACTGATCAGAATCTTTTGATATTTGGTATACAGCATTAATGGAAGGGGGGGGGGGGGGGGGAGGGAGGGAGGGAGGGGGGCATTATCTTTGGGCTCAATACCTGAGCCCCAATTTTTAACTTGGGACAATATGAGGAATAATCTTTAAAAATCTTCTTCTTCAGATCCACCAGTCAGAATGCTTTCATATTTAGTATATAACATCTCTAGGAGGTCAGATTCAGATTTGTTCAAATCAGGTCCTAGGTTAATATTCAGGCTCTCTGTTGGAACCCAAAGTTTAACGTAGTTATTCGGATCCACCAGTCAGAATCCTTTCATATTTGGTATACAACATCTCAAGGGGGATCAGATTCAAGTTTGTTCAAATTGAGTGCCTGGATTAAAATTTGGACTCCCTAGGGGGCTCAAATTTTAACTTGGTGCAATATGAGGGAATTTCTTTAAAAATCTTCTTCAGATTCACCTGTCAGAATCCTTTCATATTTGGTACACAACACCTCTAGGGGTCAAAATCAATTTTCTTCAAATCAGATCCCTGGGTTAATATTTGGCCTCCCTTTGGTAACCTGCATTTTAACTTAGTGCAATAGGAGGAAATTTCTTTAAAAATCTTCTTCTTCAGATCCACCAGACAGAATCATTTCATATTTGATTTACAACATCTCTAGGGTGGGTGAGATTCAAGTTTGTTCAAATCGAGTGCCTGGGTTAATATTTGGGCTCCCTATGGGAGCCTGTATTATAACTTAGTGCAATATAAGGGAATATCTTTTGATATTGGGTAAACAATATCTCGGGGCAGGGGGAGAGGTGGGGGGTTGGGAGGAGGCAGATTCAGATTTGTTCAAATCAGATTCCTGGGTTAATATTTGTGCTCCCTATATGAGGAAATTTCTTTAAAAATCTTCTTCTCCAGAACCATCTATTAGAATCTTTTGATATTTGGTATACAACATCTCTAGGGGTCAGATTCATGTGGTAGCCCAAATTTTAACTTAGTGCAATATAAAAATCTTCTTCAGATCCACCAGTCAGAATCTTTTGATATTTGATATACAGGATCCTTAGGGAGGCCAGATCAAAGTTTGTTCAAATCAAGTCCCTGGGTTAATATTTGGGCTCCCTATTGGAGCCTGAATTTTAACTTAGTCAAATATGAGGAATAATCTTCTTGAGATACAATAAGAATCTTTCGATATTTGGTCCTTTGAGGGTTGAGATATTCGATTAGTTCAAAAAAAGTACCTGGGTTGATATTTGTGTTCCTGAATTGCCGAAGGCACGCAAGGACAGTTTGGGGCAAGCCCCTTTTGACTCACATTTACTGTATATGAGTTGGTACTTGTCTGAGAGTGGTAAAGCAGGAGAGTGTCCGGGTACTTATCGGCGCTTATGTCGTTTCTGCTTCTTTTTAGGAGGAGGTGGTTTTGATGGAGAGACTGTGACAGTGGCAGTAGGTGTTGTTGGTGGACTGCTAGCTGACTGACCTGGATGGAATGGTCTAGTTCGAGCTGCATTAGGTGTTGTTGCTGGTTATGTCTGTGGTGTTGCCTGTTGTGCGTGCTGCCATATTTATGTTGTTGATTTGCCAGTTAATGTTTGCGAATTCTACCCTTAGTTCTTCATCTTGCTGTTCTCTTAGGATCCTGCGCTCTTCGGCTTCTCTTCGTATTTTGTCCTCAAGGCCCTCCAAGTCCAGGCTCTTTGGCGCTGAAGGGAGAGGCGAGTGATTGTCGGGAAGTGGTGAAAGGGCAACTTCCAATTCCGTCTCAGTCTCCACAGGACTGTCCGCATCCAACAGTTCTGGCTCTGCATATTATATGCTGAGCCGGAACTGTTGGGTGAGCCTGTGGAAGTGGGAGGGGAACTGGCGGCCACCACTGACCCTTTCCTTTCCTTGCTCTTCTCTCTCTTCCTTTCCAAAAAGGCCTCCAGGCATCGGGTGCTCCTTCGCTTGGTAGACAGGCTCTTCTTTTTCCTCTTCAGTCTCTTCTCAGGGCCTCCAGACTCCTTTAGATGAGGACCAGTGTGAGAGGGGTTCCTCTCACGAAAGGTACTACCTCTGCCCAAAGGAGTAGGTGTCGTATCTTCTACAACGAATTCCAAATTCAGGTGGACTCTCTTACCTGTCTCCTGTACAGTTCAGGTGACAGGGCAAGAGATGCCCAGAGCTGAGATGGTCTTGACAAGTCTTGCTGGTAATTCCATTGTTTCCATGATTGCTAATCAAGGTGACAAGGTGCTTACACTCCAAAGTCAGAGGTGTGTTCCCTGTAGGGAAGGGGGGAATTTTAACAAAATGCAAAACTGGTAATATTCTCAAAATCTTTTTCTCCAGAACAACTAGTCAGAATCTTTTGATATTTGATATACAACATCCTTCCAGTTTGTTCAAGTCAAGTCTCTTGGTTGATATTTGGACTCCCTAGTTTTCCATACTGAAAATTTGGGAACTGTTTCTGTGGTAATACTAAAAAAAAGCATTTGGCATGGACAGCAAAGTTGTAAATGATGAAATAGCTTAATTCCTTTGTTGTGTTAACTAGCCATAGATGGTAATTTAACCCTTCTTTAAACAACTGTGAGCACCTCAGTCCCCATGGGGCCTCTTATTATATTTAGATATATCCTAGAGATGTTCTGTCAGATTGCTTTGCAGTTTGACAAAATCTTGACCTTGTTTTCTGAATTTTCGTTGAAAAACATGGCCATCATTCCATTAGCACACACTACATGCCGCATTCCTCACCCTTTTTCAGATTTTCTATGTATCTTTGGTGTGATGTCTATATGAGAGCTATCGATTTTTAAAAAATGTTTGAAAAATGTGGCTGCCAGCATCCATCTTAGATTTGGCATTTAAATTGTCAATAATTCTTTTTGCATACAAACACTGTGGGGTGCATCTCTCACTCAATCTTTTTCAAATCTTATGTGGCTTTAGGGTGATGTCTACATGGGAACAATCATGTTTTTTTAATTTCATTAAAAAACATGGCCACCAATGGCCATCTCAGATTTTGCAATAAAATTGTCTACAAATCCTATAGTGCATCCTAGAGTTCATTATTTAGTTCAGTCCCTTCTTGATGAAGCTGAGCTGCAGTGTCATTCTCACTTTCATTTTTATTTTTTTTATACTGTACCAATGACCCAGACTTAGCTGGTGCTAACTCTAAAATATCTAGGGCCAAACGCAAATTTTACTCCCCAATCCCCAAAATTTGCATCTAAAACCGAAAATTACATGTCCTACATGGTCCTCCATACTTTTACTCCACTGCGCATGCGCAGTGTCAAGGAAGTCTCGAAATTGGCGCAATTATCATTCTTTGTTTGGCCCTCAATAGAGTTACACTTCACTGTTATTTGTTATTTGTGCTTGTATATCTCAGTTTTTAGGATGCCAGATGCATAATTATGAGAGAAATGGTGAATATAAGGAGGAAATAGAAGGAGGAGAGGAAAAAACAGTGGAAACAAATGTTCGGGGCTGTAACTTATAATTATTTTATGAAATTATTCATGTTACCTATTTTCGAGGCATGACCTTGTTGTGGTCATTCTTGCTATGAATGTTCCATTGTTTAATCAATGTTTCCTCTCTCCCTTTCCTTTATTCCCCCCTAGCCATTCTCCCATGCTTTTGGCTTATTTTTTGTAATGTTTATTACTAAAATTTCTTGGGAGTTTTGGCTTTGAAACAGAATTATTTTCTGTTGTTTTCCCCATGTTTACGTCCTCACCCTTGGGTGGTTAGGCATTTTGGTCTGCATCTACCATCTGATGTTCTGCAGTTTCTTCTCTGGAAGTCTCTGTTTTGCATCAGTTAGTGTTTAAATTGGTAACTGATTTCGGGCCAGGTTTATCAGTGCCTGGAGTCATGTTTCCGGTTTGTTTACACTTTTTGTCTATGTTGACAACGGTTACTTCTTATAGTGATTACTTGTCCTCTGCTTAGTTCAGTTCATAGTAAGATACATTAATATTGTCCGTAAGTGTTTCATTAATTTTTTGAAATGATTTAAAATTTAAAATTTTTGTCCACACTTAGGCTTTTTTGGGATCCATTTGGGCTCATTGTTCCCATTGGGATCTTGGGCTCTTCTGAAAATTTTTTCAAAAAAATTTTTTTTTGGAAATTATTTTCTTTTGAAATGTTATAATGGATTATAATATATTATGTACATTTATTTCAAGGGTTAGCGCGAGTAATATGACTGTGTATATTTTTTCATGTTGAAAAAATATTCTTCAGTTGTAATGCATGGATATCTTCCTCTAATTCACAGGTTCATTGTGTTTCTTTTAGTCATTGTAGTTGCACTAATTCTTGCTCTGTGTGTGTTGATTGATATGACAACGTTGGAGACTTGTGTCACGGTCTTTTGTTAGCGATGAGGGGTCCATTACGGTCCTCTCTCCGTAGGGTCACTCTATATTATCTTTTTCTTTTTCAGAATTCAGAGTGATGTTTCCGTGATGTCTTCAACAAGTGTGTCTCTGTCGTTGCAATATTAGGGCTAGCGGAAAGTGCTCAAGGTATTATGACAATTGCTGAAGAGTTCCCTAGTAGGATCGAAAGCAATTGATCGCCCGCTAGTCCGCCCAGTGTCGAATGGATCGGCATCCAGGTTCGTCCATTGCAGTCCAGGGAAGCAGATTGGGTGATGCGAGCACTATAAAACATCGAATGTGCACACCCAGCAACGACGGATCCGAGGATAGTACGGAGGAAGCCTGTCATTCTGGTAGCTAGCTCATCCAGGTCCACCCAGACCGCGAGCGTGAGAGGCCCCCTCTCTCTTACATCAACATATGCGCCACGATGTTGTTGTATATTTGTTTGTTAGTCGGAGTCTACGTCCACTCCTCCTGCTCGGGACGCTCCGTTGCATACACAGTCCGACGTGGCTGTTATATTGGCTTCCTCATTCTCACGACACACACACGACTGCACTTTGGCTACATGACCACATATTTCCAGGGGGCGTTCGCATATTATATAAATGCAGGATTGAACGTCCCTGGTGCTCCTGCTTCGTTGACCACGGACTACACGTCGACCAGGTCACTCCATCTGCTAGCCAAAGACACGAGGCCTTTCCAGTTGGGACGTTCACATATTATATAAATGCAGGAATGAACGTCCCTGGAGCTTCCAGCAGATAGTTGCGGCTCCACAGGTCTCATTGAGTAACATAAACAAGGTGATGTTACCGTGATGTCTTCATAAAGTGTGCTTCCGTCGTCACAGTCAAATGAAGAGCTAGCGGTAAAAGTGCTCATGCAGATACGTCAATTGCATGAGAGGGCCCAAGTAGGATCGATGGTGTTTGGCGTCCGCTAGCTCGCCCGGTGTCGCGACCATTCACCGAATGGCTCAGCACCCGGGTTCGTCCGTTGCAGTCCAGGAAGGAGATTTGGGTGATGCAAGCACTATAAAATACAATGTGCACACCCAGTGACAGCGGATACGAGGATGGTAGGGAGGAAGCCTATTAGTCCGGTTTCTAGCTTGTCCAGGTCCATCCGGGCTGCGAGCGAGAGAGGTTCCGACGAAGCTGGGTTGCTACGTTCCGCTGCAGGTTCAGGCACGGACGACCAAGAATTACAAGTGGTCTGACAGGATGGCGAAAGGGATACGGATAAGTTGTATTTTCCCTTTTGAAACAACATAATTGCCGTAGAGTACATCCGGCCTTATCATCTGACGTTGTTCCCCCGGACCAAAATGCTGCGTTGCCGGATAAGAGACTGATAGCGCCACTGGACGCAGAATTCTTAATCAGTTTAGGGACTTCATCCCTCAGTTTCCGACATAGTCCAGATATGTCTCACGGACATTTGATCTGTTCAATGACGCTATATTTATATAACTTGCTACCTAAATGGGCAGGTCAGGTTTCTTATCGGCAAATGCTCTACATCTGCCTTTCATCAATTCAAGGAATATTTTGAAATGGCAGGACAGAGCAATCTGAGAGTTTTTCTGTGTCTAGACGACCAGGTCAGGACCTAGTATTGTTTATACTGTCGTCTATGTCAATTCCAACCAGGATGTTGGAAACGACAATATCGTCTTGCAGGGTCAGCTTAGACGCATCATCGTACGCAGATCACCTTACCAGAACGTTATAACGTCTCAAAGGAAAAAGAATTCTAGGATGTACAACTTCCTTAAGAGTTCTTTCAAGGGCCTCACTTAAAACTCCATCCTTTTAGTGGCAATATGGAGTTGGTTAGACTTGACGCGGCCCTGGCTACATCCATGCGTGTGGATATTAAGGTGAAAAACTCTCTCAGAGTCGCTCCGGTCTCCGGAGAGTTTTCTTCGACGGCAAGCTTTCTGCAGTCTATGATCAGATAACTAAGAAAGCTTCAGACTCTCTGCTATTCAAATCCGCTTCCATATAGTCAGATTCAGCAGAAAAGAGTAGGACAGGCACTTCTGGGATGAATACGTCCAAAGGAAGTTCCAATAGAGGTTCCTATGCGTCCTCTAGGTCTTACTCTAGAGACCGTCAGGGTAGCGACTCGGGCCGTGGAGGACATGGCTTCTCCTTCCTCAAGCCTCGCAGGACCAGGAGGTAATAGTATTAACCTCTATCATGTACTAGTGAACGGAAGACTGTCGAGTTTCTCAATTAACTGGGAATAGTTTACGGACGTCCCTTGAATTCGAGGGGTGATTTCGGAAGGACTAAATTGTCCTTCAAACGAAATCATCCGTTAACTCGGAGTCCAAGATGGACTCCGCTTCCGTCAAGTCAGCAAGAAAGAGGCTCGCTTCCATCAGAAGTTCAGTCTCTTCGGGAATGATCGCGATAGAGATCATAGAAATCCAGGAATTTCCAGGTTTCTACAACCATCCTTTTCCGAAAACCAGACGGCTTGTTCCGTTCACTCATTTTTCTGAGCTGGATAAACAAGCTGATCGTGGCTCCAAGTTTATATATGGAGTCCATCCGATCGGTCAGCGCGAGTTTTCGGGGGTACGACTATGCTACATGCATAGATCTCAAGATGCGTACTTTCACGTCATGGTACATCAGGCGTTCAGAAAGTATCTTCACTTCCTCATCATAGGAGTCATGTATCAGTTCCGAGCAATGTGCTTCGGTCTGAATCTAGCCCCCTGGGCTTTCACTCGAATAACAAACTCAGTAATGACTCATTTCCGAGCTCAGTCATCTGCGATAACGTCAGCCTACCTGGACGACATTCTTTAGAGGTACGACAATGAGTTAACGCTTCAGAACGATGTGCAGAATCTACTTCTATTGCTCCGACATCTCGGTTTCATTAGTAAACGAGGAGAAGTCAGATCTGGTATCATCCAAGTCATTCACCCACTGGGGGATGAGCTTCGAAACGCACAACATTTTCGTTCGTCTGCCGTTACCCAGTGCGAAATTAATCAGTTGTTAAGCTCACTATTGTCTTCGCTCAGACAAAGTCTCAGCGAGAGATCTCATGATACTAATACATTTGTGCGGAGCTGTCGCGATTTTATTCCGATGGGGAGGTTACGCACTTGTCCTCTCCAATTTCTTCTGATCCAGAATTGGAGGGTGAAGATTTTTTCACTCGATACGGACATCTTCTTGTCAATCAAGTGAATAAGAGATTCAGACTTGGGCAGGTTTTCAGTGGTAAACTCAGAGAGTTCCACTGCAATTGCCGGATCCAAGTTTTACAGTTTTGACGGATGCCAGTCAAACAGGTTGGGTCATATCATTGAGCCCAACGGATTTGAAGGGCCAGCGTCTTTGGGATCCGTAGTTCCTAATTAAGCACATTAACATCAAGAATGATGTCATTTTGGCTTGCGCTACGTTATCAGATAACGTTATTCAGTATGCTCATGTGCTAATTCTGTCCGACAATTCGACGGTATTAGCGTATTTTCGGAACTAGGGAGACAATCATTCCATTCTGTTTTTTCATGTTAACGGAAGGAATCTTTCTGTTTGTACTAGAACATCAAGTTCTTCTATCGATCCGTCATATTACGGGTCGTCTGAATGTATTAGCGGACTCCCTTCACGGAGGGGCCGCTTGTTGACGCCAGAATGAACTTTCAACAACGAGTATTCAATCAGATTTGCTACCAAGGAGAGCGGAATATGATCGACTTTTTCGTGACGTATCTCAACATTCAGTTACAAAAGTATGTGTCACAATGTTTGGATCTTCGAGTGTTTGCAGTAGACGCTCTATCGATCTCGTGAGAGGGAATAATGTGATATGCGTATCTTCCAGCGCCGTTGATTCAGCAGATATTGCTCAAGTTATATATCTCAATGCAAAATTCTGTTTGTAGCATTTCTATCTCCACAAAGACCGTGATTTAATCTACTCAGACATTTTTTGTGGGACATGCCTTGGAAGCTTCCTCCACATTTCGGTCCATGCTATCAGATGGATTCAATTTACTATCAGTACTGCTTATGATAATATCTTCAATCAGCAGTCTGTGCTTTACTTTTAAGCTCATGAAGTAAGAGCTCTTCTACATCATGGGCTTACGCTAATAATGTTGCTATTACAGATCTAGTGAGGGCTGCATATTGTTCTTAGCCCTCTACTTTCTCGAATTTGTATCTGAAAAATATTGAGTCCATTTCTGCAGATCTGCATGGTTTAGGTCCGTTATTTTTCACTCAGAATGTCGTCCACTAAACAGTGGCAACTATATATATGTAGGCTTTCGGTTCCGGCAGTGACTTTGATCCAGGGCAAAGGCAAGGGGGGGGGGGGGGGGGAGGTGTTCCCTTAGGTCACCTGCTTTATAGTGTAAAGCAAGGGAATACCTCCCTTGGAGTCAGTAATTCCGTGTCGGTACCGGGATGGTTTTAAAATAAAGCTAAGGTTTACTCATCTATGTAATATTTTGCATAAGTGTTGCTCGGTGTGAGACATTTGTATATATCACGTATTAATCGGGCGTTAATATACAATCCTCGGACACTTTTATATGAGTATATAGTCTCATTTTGCTGGACTTCCTTATTTATTGGCTTTACTTTAAAAATATTAGTATAAAGGGTTATACTGAATGTTAATAGAGATCATTGATGTTATTGCGCTCAATTACAGAATGGTGTTGTGTCTTTCTTTTTGATACAAATAAGAAAGATACATGTAAAGCCTATCTCTCATTTTCTCCTTCAGGGGATAGTTCTGTTATATGTAATTGAGTTTATTGGATTTTCATTTATGTCCTAGGCCCTCCAACATTTTTACTATTCAGCTAAGACTGGGTCATTAGTACAGTATAAAAATGTTAAAAAATTTATAGTAATTTATATATTTTTTATACTCACCAATGACCCAGACGGGGATGGCCCTCCCATGAGTTGGGAACTCATATCTCCCCGCTGAGTACATAATGCTTACCAGGCACTGGTTGTAAGAATGATAATTGCGCCAATTTCAAGACCTCCTTGACACTGCGCATGCGCAGTGGAGTAAAAGTATGGAGGACCATGTAATTTTCGGTTTTAGATGCAAATTTTGGGGATTGGGGGGTAAAATTTGTGTTTGGCCCTAGATATTTTAGAGTTTGCACCAGCTAAGTCTGGGTCATTGGTAAGTATAAAGAGTATATAAATTACTATAAATTTGTTAACTTTCTCTTCAGAATTATAAGTATAAATGCACAGAACACGCATACATCAATGTTGTTCATGTAACTATTAGCCATACATAATTATTGTTGATAGTAACATTTTTGGTGTTTGTTTGCAATTATTCCATCTGAAAATAACCATTACAATCCATTAATGATAGAGTCTCCCTGTTTTGGTGACATTGTTACCAATGTTGTTGCTATGTTTCTATTGTAGTCTGAATTCTATATTTACAAACTGGTTTGATATTGCACATTAAATGTTCCTCAGATCCACCAAATTGATTATTTTGAAGGCAGTATGAAATTTTTTCAGTGATGTTCTTAACCTGTTTTAATTCATAAATGGGTTTTGATAATGCAAAAATTCCAACAGATACTGTATAGAGTTGAATTATTAGAGTTGGCACACAAGTATCCAAGTCAAAATTTCTACTTTTGAGCTGTTTTCAGTTTTTCAGTTTGATTTCAACTCGGCGAAATCTGGGTACACACCAGAATTGTTTTGGGTGATATTTTTTTGCAGAAATACGCCCATGAAGGACCAAGACATAAACCAAATATATCTTGTTTGACAGGGGCGCAGTGGTGTTGCAATAACTGGTTCTCGTCAGATCACTGAAGTTAAGCAACATCGAGCCCGGTTAATACTTGGATGGGTGACCGTCTTAGTGATCAATTTGGACTCCCGCGTTGTGTCCTTGGGCAAGGCACTTAACCCCGATTGTCCACATGGGGGCACGATAACGCTGTGTACTAAAGCGTACTCTACGTCGATGGTACGCATGTCTTCAACCAATCTAACCCTGCCTGTGCGGCAGTGCGGAGTTACAGTGTTGAGGAGCTGGCAGTAGCTCATTGTTGCTCGGTGGTTCTCTCCGGGTACTCCGGCTTCCTCCACCCGTAAAACTGTCACGGTCATGATTAGCCATTGTGCATAAGTATATGACCTTAAACACCAATAAATAAATAAATAAATAAATAAATAAATAAATAAATAAATAAATAAATAAATAAATAAATAATCTTGCTTGACAGAGCTCATTGAACTCTGTCAAACATGATATAATTGGTTAAATTTCCAATGGAATTATGGGAAATTTTTGCAACTAAAAACCTTCATATTTTGTCATCAAAGTGCAGAGAGTTAATTCCTGTATGTAACTCAAGATTGTAGTACACCAATAAAATTTAACATCTTAAAATCTTAAAATAAATTGTTCCTCTGTTTATTTGTCATATAATTTCACATAAATGTGAGAAGAGGTCTGATTATAATCAGCCTATAAGTGCACCATAGCAAAATCATCCACAGTTGAACAGTTGGAAGGGACTTGGTAGTCACGGTAAATTGTGATTCTAGAGAGTCTTTGCTGGCTGTGGTCTGGCTAGCCTTACTCGTTCGTTACTTCTTGTCCCTATATCCCGATAAATTCTGTCTTTTGATTGGTCAGAATGCCTTGGACAAATAGCCACGACAAAGGGTGTACCCAACATCTAAGGTAAATGAGAGCATGCAACATCCAGGGTATAAGCGCACGCGAAACATCAGGGGTGTATGGTTTAAATGAAAGCTTTCCTCTTTTGCTCACATCGATATAAAAATCGAACCAAAAAACATGAAAATAGTCACAAAATATCATCAGATTTCCGACAATTCAATCATATTTTGCTGTTATAAATTAAATAGGCAAATAATTAAATGAAACAACTTGAGAAAAATAAAATAAGAGCAAATATCGTCCCCTCATTTCCAATGTGTTCTATGTGCCAGTAGGCACAAACACATTGGAACTCAGGGGCCAATATGTAAACATAATACTGTTTACTCCTTTCCTTAAGGGGTTGTCCAACATAACTTTGAGCATTTTTTGGAAAACTTCCACAATGCCCTAAATACGAATTAAAGCGGTGAATAATGACATATACCAAAATAATGACAAAAGTATAGAAAACCCGAATTTATCCCCATTTTCAAAATTTGTAAACATTTTTTTTGCTTTTGATGACAAAGAAATTGCCAGCCGCATAAGTAGGATTAACAAGGAACAGATCGATAATTCGAATGTCTGAGTTGTAAATGAAAGACTCCACACTCCATACTCTAAGAAAGCATATTTATCATTTCATTACCAACATGGTGAGAATGCTCAGGGGAAAATGGATGACCACAAACTTTTGATTGTGTTCGGATGACATGTTTCTTTTGATCACTTGGGTTTTGGGCATCATAACAAACATTTCACTGCTATTTTTTAATCTGGGTGGCGATGTAATGTACAACTCAAGATACATTCATAGGAAAATGTACAATTGACAATGTGATAATTGCGAAATACAGTCCTTCGTAGTGCTGTTGAGTTCAGAAACTGTACAATGTGATGCAAGTGTCAGCAAGGGATTAATACGCCACCGATTTGAACTACTATTATTTGGTTGGTGACGATGATCAAAACATAAAAGTGAAAAATTATATTTGAAAACAAAAATATATTCACATCAACATACATTACAATCCTCACAATTGTATATTTACAAAAAAATAATATTTTTATACTAAAACCAATGGCCCACACTTAGCTGGTGCAACCTCAATATTATCAAGGGCCAAACACAAATTTTGAACCCCCCATTCCCCAAAATATTTGCATACTATACCGAAAATTAAAAGTCCTATCGGGCTCTCCATACTTTTAGTACCTGCGCATGTGCAGTACCCAGGAAGAAATCGGAATTGGCGCAAGTCAGTAAACAATTGAACTGACATCTGTGCAATAAATTCTCATTTTTGAAGATGCCAGACACAAATCAATGATGGATTTCATGGAATCAATAGTGTAGCAAGATGCTGGAAGTGAATAACGGTGGTTTTGGATGTTCAGGGCTGTAACTTATAATTTTTATGTTAAATTATTCATGTTCCCTTTTTTCGGGACATTCTTCTGAACGTTGTCATTATAATATGACTCCACTGTTGTTTTGTTAGTATTTCCTCTCCTGAACTCTCCTGTTATACTCCCAAGCTCTTTAAGGCATTTTTATTGAGAATTTTTTTTTAAAATTCTTGGGAGTTTAACTTGTTTTACGGAATAGGTATTCCGTTTATCCCCTGTATTTACGTCCTGTTTGTTTCTGTTCAGGACATTTTGTATTCTTGGATCTTCTACAAGATGCATTGTTTTTTCTTGCTATGAAGATCTAGCTTTGCATCAGGTGGTTGTTGATCAGTTACTGACTTTGGGACTTGGTTGTGCCTGACTGCCTGTTGTTGGTTAGTTTCTGGTTTTTCCTGTTGACGTCTGTTCAATAACGTTTTGGAGTCGTATTAATTCAGTGTTTAGTTGAAATAATTATTTTTATTTCCTGTTAGGATACATATTATATCTTATTCTGGTAGTTTAGCTTTAATTAGGTAGTGCTTGTCCACACTTAGGCTCTATCAGGATGCCCTTTGACTCATGAGGTTCCCTTGGGATACTTAGGCTTCATTTAAGATTTTTAAAAAAAAAAACTTTAAAAATTTTTTTTTTCTGAAATATTTGTGATTGTCTATGTTATGTATCCTTGCGATGTTTATTATGTATTATTGGGAGTGCAGCGAACTTATGATTTTGGCTTCATTATTGTATTTATTATAATAATTGGTACTTAGTGTAAGTCCAGCAAGCCTCGGATTTAAATCCTTGTTGTTTGCCGGTAGTCGCAGCACCCCTTCAATATTTGTACTATGGGATGCGAACGGTGGAAACGGATGTCAACCTGTGTGGTGGGTGGTGAAGTTCTGACGTAGGCATTTTAACCCCAGGCTAATACTAGTCTTTCAGTCTCTTTTTCAGAGAAACAAGAACATGGTGATGGTACTTTGACACCTGTCCATTACATGCTGCCGTCATTGCACTCTGATGAGCTCCACTCTGATGAGTAAACAGAGCTAGCTGCCAAGGTGCTCATGATATTTAGCACAGGATTCAGGTCACTAGTTAGTTCGCTTAATCCTCTGCATGCTTGACCGGTGAAGCGGTCATCCCTATATGGGAGCCGGAACGCTGGGTAGGTCCATTGCAGTTGAGTAGTATAATGAGGGTAGAGCGAGCACCTCATAATATAAAGCTCACCCAGTGATGATGGCGAAAGGAGAAGAAACCTGAAAGTTTCTCTACAGGACGCTCGGCGAGATCTGGTGTCAGATCGCGAGTTGGAGAGCCTTCTCCGCCCCATTAGCAATCGGGGTCAACGGTGTCCATTGCGAGAAACTATAATGAGTCGGAACTCACGTCGGGAGGTTCCTTCCACGCTGATGCCGGGGTCAGCTGCGGTTATGGCTTCTTCTTCTGGCATGGAAGTGCTCGCAAAGGAGATTATTTGCCTACAAGTTTTTTAATGGGATACGCGGCGAGATCTGGGGTCAGATCACGTGTTGGAGAGCATTCTCTGTCCCATTAGCAGTCAGGGTTGACTGTTTTCTGTCATGAGAAACTTCAGTGAGTTGGAGCACCCGTCCAAAATGTGCGAGTCGTGATGCTCCTTCCACACTTCAACTGGGGTCGCTTGTTGTTATGGCTTCCTCTTCTTCCATGAAAAAGCATGCGCAAGGGGTAGAAGCCTAAAAGTTTCTGAACGGAACGCTCGGCATGGTCTGGAGTCAGACCGCGTGCTGGAGAACCATTCCGTTAGCAGTCGGGATTGACTGTTTTCCACTTTGGGAAACTGTAGTGAGTTGGGACATCCATTCATGCTTGCAGTCCGGGACACTCCTTCCACACTGCAGCCGGGGCCGGTTGCAGCTGTGGCTTCTTCCTCTGCTTCATCGATGAAGCATGTTAGACTGCAGACTAGCTGTCCAACTTCGAATGTTCATGCTGTTCCACGAAGATGTTCCCAGTCTTCACCACCGAAGTCAGATTAACCTACAGCTAGTGGTTCGAGGCATTTTTTTACGGGACATGCTTCGAAAGATCTGGGTTAAGACCTCCATCCCTGTGAGCAGCATATGGTGAAGAAGCGGATAACTGCTGCTCCGCTAGCCTTGTTCACGGACCTGCTGCTGTAGATTGCACAGCGCATCACAATATTCCAATAGTCGCAGGTTCAGCCATCAACAGTCTCCGTTAGTGAGCTGTCGGACAGTGCTGGGTTGGTCCAGTCATCTGTACATTCGGATGGTGTTGACCATGTTTTTCAGATGGAACATTCAGATGGTGAGAGGGCTGCGGAGGTTGATTCTCCATCCCTCACAGAACAGCACATTAAGACTATGAATTTTATTCATAAATTCTTTCGAATCTTGTTCCATCTGAACAAAAGTCTGCGTTTACTAGGCAAAAAACAGCTTAAGGTACCGGACGAAGGAAAGATGAAGATCTTTCCTTCCCAGATCTTTCTGATCAGGTGTTGAAGGCCTTTGGTCTGCTTAACGATGCCTCCCCTGGCCTAGCAATAGTATAAGGAAGGCAATGATCTATTCTTTACAAATAGAAGATTGTTATCTTATAGTTAGGCTGAGACAGCTGTCTTGTTTGGAATAGAGTCATTAGAAGGAATAAGTACGTCTTTTCCTTCTCAGTGTTGTATTCCTAGGCGTCGGAGCCATTTAGCACTATTGTTGACACTATTGTAGCCTTATGTACTGTTAGAGCATTTTTTTCTTATACATTAGATGCCAAAGTTGTAAGTCTCCGGTTAATGAGCTGTTTATGGCCGCAGGGTGAAACACAGATATCTGTCTTCACCCATATATGACTTTTAGGCTGTGTTAGCTATGCTGAGACCGCAATCTTTTTGGAATAAGGCCGTTAGAAGGAAAGATTACGTTTTCCTTCCTGGTGTGGTATTCCTAAGCGTCACAGGCATTTAGTCCTATTGTTGTTGCCTTAGTTTGTCTTATGTGAATACAAAGGGGAATCCTATTCTGTCATTCTGATTCATTCATTATTGGAATTTACCGGTACACCTGAACATTGTCGCATGTTAGTTGGCACAGAAGCGTATAAGTTCTATTAGATAACTTTCCATTGGGATTAAATTAGACAAGTTTAAGATTGTACATATTAATATCACCAGTTATCGACCTGTCTGCATATTCCGGATGCGGCATACATGTAGAAGCTTGCTATTTTAATATCCGGGACCACCATGATGTAGCCTTAGCTGCTGATGTGACATTAAGCACCGATAAATAAATAATAATAACTGGGAGCTTTTTAGGCATCTATATATTATTCGGTACCACTTTTTCACTGATTCCAGGCCACTTCCCTCTTTGGTTTGAAGGTCATTTTCTTCAAAAAAGAGGGGGGGGGGGGGGTGTGTGTGGTTAATTTCTTTTCCTCTTCTGGCCTTATAATAAATGTGTAGCTATGAGTGAAGCTGTTATTGTCTATAGACTATTCTGATCTTATGTACAGCTTATTGCATTATATACAGCGTGTGTTTGTGGGTGTCAGTCTCCCACTCTCGGGCATGCTTTTCCTTTTAATTTTAAGTGTTGTATTCCGGACTAGCCTTAAAATTGGGGTCTTGTTACACCCAATTAGCGTAATCTTTAATGCTAAGTAATAGGAAATTAATTGGATATTGATCCTTATTTCGGTGGTATGTCCTCTCTGTTGTTGTATGGAAAGACATATATGTAATTTCTTAAAATTTTGATCTCCTTTTCAACTTGGGAGTTCTAATACAGGCTTAGGAGCTGAATTTTAGTCTGCTATTTCTTTAAGTCCTAGGCCCTCCTGCCTTTTTACGATTCAGCTAAGTCTGGGCCATTGGTTTTAGTATAAAAATATGATAAATATAAAGTAATTTGTATATTTTTAATACTTACCAGTGGCCCAGATGGGGATGGCCCTCCCATGAGTGGGCACTCATACCTCCCCGCTGAGTTTTAACATTAGTAGGCACAACTAGGTACTTCTGGGTACTGCGCATGCGCAGGTATTAAAAGTATGGAGGGCCAGATAGGACTTTTAAATTTTGGTATTGTATGCAAATTTTGGGGATTGGGGGGGTTCAAAATTTGTGATTGGCCCTTGATAATATTGAGGTTACTCCAGCTAAGTCTGGGCCATTGGTAAGTATTAAAAATATACAAGTTATTTTAAAATTATCATTCTACTGTTGCCGTATTATATTAGTGACGTAAAGAAGGCTTGATGAAGTCTGCTACGAAAAAAGAAGACCATTGTCAAGGAGAATTATCAGAAAGGTTTCTTCCTGTTCACCAAATATAGCGAAATGTCATATCATCATAAATTTAGAAATGTTGATTTTAAGCGCTGTTAGCACCAAAAGGTTGTGAAAATCTATGTGTGTAGACACTCTGGACAGAAATAGAAAAAAGCCGCCAGGCGGACAAAAATCACACGAATTACCGAAATGAGACCACAACATGTCATAAGTGTTTAGATAAATGAATTTAATAACCAACATAAGGCCATAAAAAAAGAACCTCTGTTTCTCAGGCCCGTGCGCATGGTCATTTTTGGTGTGCATGCAACCTTTTTATGACACCAAAAAAATCTTCAAAAAAAATTTGAGATATTGTGCTCATTTCGGTAAATCGATATCGATGCGTTCGCAAATTTTAAATTAACACACTTCAAGCTTTTTCTACATCATACCTTAATAATGTGGGTGGGTTTTAGCAATATTCACGACAGAAAGTGTTTTATTCTGTAAAAGGTAAGTCATAATGACAGCAAGAAGGAAGGTGTCTTTCAGTCTGACAACAAACAGTCACAAAGGGGAATGGTCGATTCACACCACGTTTGATTCGCACCAACTCTCAGAAAGTCTGCAAAGTCAGGTGCTATGTTGAATGGAACACAGTCTCCTGGCATTTATTTTTAGTAACATTTGTATTGTAAATGGCCGTCATTGGGATTTGTGTACTGTTATTTGAAACCGTTACGAGTTTCCCAGTTAATTTAAATAAATGCATTTGAGATGCAGGATAATTGGATAACTAATAGTAATCGTTGCTTGATATAAAAGTAACAGTCATAGTTGAAAATAAATTGCATATAGGCAGGTATGTGCGGTCGAATTGGTTAATAAAAACATGCAAACATTCGTTTTGTATTTCATTTTCAGATTTAAAAAAAATATGATTTATGGATGAACTGCCCGTTCAAATGGGTTGTGATAATTTTGAATATAATGGGGGAAAAATTGCGATTCATGATTTTATTAGGCAGGTTGTGAAAGGATTTTTTTGGGGGGGTAAAATAAATCTCTCAAAGTTGGCACTTCGACATTTGATTTGGCCCAGAGACGTTTCAACCCGAGACGTTTCACCCACGAGGCGTTTCGTGACTTTCGTCCTGTGTTATAATTTTCACGTTTCACTGAAAAAACAAACATTCAAACCCCACTTCATTTACGACCCAACACCCCTGTGGTGAATAACCAATATATTTCTGAAATTTTGCGTGGTCCACCAGGCGTTTGGGTGGGGGTCAAATTACCACAAACAACTTCTCGGGGAGAAAATAAAAAGAAAAAAAAAAACCCGCCCGCCCACATGCTTTTTAGGAAAAAATGGCCTGAGAAACAGACAATCAACTTTGTATGGCCTAATTCCAATATTGTTCAGGCCAGTAACCCTCCACCTATAAAATTAGTATTTGTAAGCAGATCAGTTATTAATGTTCTTAAATCTCACGAGAAAACAACAGTCAAGCCTCCCCAAACAGAAACTACAGAAGGCCGATAGTTCCAAAACAAATGAAGCATACCAAATCATGTGCATAAATGAATTGGAAGCCAGAATTTCTAACTTAGTGTAGCCGATTGATAAAAGTATTCTGCATGCAGGACAGGTCATTTTTAGTTCAACTTTGACATAGTCAAATTTGAGGTTATGCCTTTGCTGTCGTCCCTCTGTCCATCTGTCTGTCTGTCCAGGCATAGCAGAGGTACAATGTGGGGTTTACAATTTAGGGTCAGTGGTAGTTGTGGGGGTTGGGTTAGTACAGTGGCCTCTTGTGGGGTTATTTTTTGCACTGTGGGATTAATTTTTTGACCTTGTGGGGTTAGAGTTTAACATGGGAAAACCCCACAAGTAAGAACGTGTAAGAACGTCCATCTGGCCATCTGTCCGTCCGTCTATCCATCCATCAACAATTCAATACAGCTGGGCTAGAGGCCATATTTATGAACTGATCTTTACAAAACGTCTTGGGTACCTTTGTTATCACAGTGGGATGAGATTGAGTGTTTTGGGGTGCGGTTTAAAATTCAAGATGGCCACCAGCAGCCATTTTGCAAATTAGTGCAATCAGTTTTTTGTACAGAACTTCTGTATGAAAGTTCTGATTTGAATAAATTTTTGTATGAATGTTTAATAACTTGGAATGCATCACATATAATACAGGTCTTTTTCAAGTGCAGAAATTATGAAAATTAGATGAACTGTGATTTATTCAGTGCTACTTATACACAGTAAGTACACATGTCAATATGGCTCAGGCTGTATTTATGAACCGATCTTCACGAAACTTCTTGGGTACCTTTGTTATCACCTTGGGACGAGAATGAGTGTTTTGGAGTGTGGTCCGCAATTCAAGGCGGCTGCCAGTGGCTATTTTGTACCAAAATTAGGCACAATCAGTATTTTGTACAGAACTTCTATACGGCTCGAACTAGAGGCCGTATTTATGAACCGATCTTTACAAAACTTATTGGGTATCTTTGTTATCACCGTGGGATGAGAACGAGTGTTTTTTGGGTGCAGTTCAAAATTCAAGATGGCCACCGGCAGCCATTTTGTACCGAAATTAGTGCAATCAGTTTTTTGTACAGAACTTCTGTATGAAAGTTCTGATATGAATAAATTTTTGTATGAATGTTTAGTAACATGGAATACATCACATATAATACAGGAAATTATGCAAATTAGATGAACTTTGATTTATTCAATGCTACTTATGCACAGTAAGTATACATGTCAATATGGCTTGGTCTAGGGTCTGTTTTTATGAACCGATCTTCACGAAACTTCTTGGATACCTTTGTTATCACCGTGGGACGAGAACAAGTGTTTTTGGGTGTGGTCCAAAGTTCAAGATGGCTGCCAGTGGCCATTTTGTACCAAAATTAAGTACAAACAGTTTTTTGTACAGAACTTCTATATGAATGTTCTGATTTGAATAAATTTTTGAATGAATGTTTAGTAACATGGAATACATCACATATAATTTGGGTTTTTTTCTCGTGCTGAAATTATGCAAATTAGATGAACTTTGATTTATTCGGTGCTACTTATACACAGTAAGTGCACATGTCAATAAGGCTCGGGCTAGGGGCCGTATTTATGAACCGATCTTCACGAAACTTCTTGGGTACCTTTCTTATCACCTTGGGACGAGAACAAGTGTTTTTGGGTGCGGTCCGGGGGCACGGTGGCTCAGTAGGTAGAGGTGCAGGCTGCAAGCCGAGAGGTCCTCGGTTCGAATCCCACCTGCGGCAACCGCGTTGTGTCCTTGGGCAAGACACTTCACCCCCATTGCCCATGTGGGGGGCACGATGACGCCGTGTACTAAGGCGTAGTGCACGTCGATGGTACGCATGTCTTCAACCAATCTAACCCCGCCTGTGCTGCAGTGCGGAATTACGATGTTGGGGAGCTGGCAGCTGCTTGTCGTTGCTCGGTGGTTCTCTCCGGGTACTCCGACTTCCTCCACCCGTAAAGCTGTCACGGTCATGATTAGCCATTGTGCATAAATATGTGACCTTAAACATCAATAAATAAATAAATAATTTGGGTGCGGTCCAAAATTCAAGATGGCTGCCAGTGGCCATTTTAAACCAAAAATAGGTACAATCAGTTTTTTGTACAGAACTTCTATACGGCTTGGGCTAGAGGCCGTATTTATGAACCGATCTTTATGAAACTTCTTGGGTACCTTTGTTATCATCGTGGGCCAAGAACAGGTGTTTTGGGGTGCAGTCTGAAATTCAAGATGGCCGCCGGCAGCTATTTTGTACAGAAATTAGTGCAATCAGTTTTTTGTACAGAACTTCTGAATGAAAGTTCTGATTTGAATAAATTTTTGTGTGAATGTTTAGTAACATGGAATACATTGCATATAATACGAGTGTTTGTCTTGTGCAGAAATTATGCAAATTAGATGAACTTTGATTTATTCAGTGCTACTTATACACAGTAAGTGCACATGTCATTATGAACCGATCTTCACGAAACTTCTTGGGTACCTTTGTTATCACCTTGGGACGAGAACAAGTGTTTTTGGGTGCGGTCAGAAATTCAAGATGGCTGCTGGCAGCCATTTTATACCAAAATTATGTGCAATCAGTTTTTTGCACAGAACTTCTAAGACTACGTTTGTTATCATCATGGGACGGTAACGAGTGATTTTGGGCTCGACTGTGTTAATACTTGGTGTTGTTTGGGGAAGGTAAACATTATGAGCACAACCCAGTTTTCTGTTTCCAATGAGAAAAATAAAACCTCCTTACCCGTGGGAACCCTATGAGCTAAAGATAAAAAATTCAAATGCCTATATTTTAAGAAGGACTGGACAAATATTTATTAATTAGGAGGAATCAACCGTAGAAGGGTTTGAATCAAACAGGCCAAAACAATTGCTAACATTTGGCTTATGATGCACCATACAAGAATCCCCATTATAGCATTAACCCCATGGAGATTTCTTTTCTAGTTTAGCATATCAAACTGTCACCCACCTTTACAATACTTTACCTGTACATTTGTTACAGGCTAAAGTCAGCATTTATGTGCAGACCTTTACAATACTTTACATGTACCTTTGTTATCAGGTCATTACCTAGATGTGTGTCATTGCTGCGTCACATACTATACATGTACATGTCTTACACAAGTTAAGCTACAGTGTCATTGGAGTTTATGTCAGTCATTATGTCATTATGTCAGTAATGTTTGCTATAAATTTATTGGGTGCCTTTGTTATCACTGTGGTATGCAGTCCTTGGAATTAGCGACGGCATTCGGCAATGCCGTCGCAAACGCCGCTGCTGTGGGGCATGACGGCAGCATTTTCTTGCTGTCGCAAATTGGCAGCCATAATATTTTTTTTACTTGTCCCAATCACCTGAAGTCCGTCAGAACTGATCATCCAACTCTACATAACATATGTTTTATAGTCATAACTGGTGTATAAAATCAATATTTGAGGAAATATCTTATATTAATTAATTTGAAAGTAAGTTTGTACAAAATGTATGTGGTTGAAAAACTGTTCATAACCAGTTGTTTTTCGTTTGTGTTTTTTCGAAAGAACCCCCTTGTTGACTGTGATGCACGTTTAAAATAACCCAGGGATTCCTGGGCAATTCCCTTTTGACGTCACACCTTACATAAATACAACCAATCAAATTCTTCATTTCATGAAAGTATGCTAAATTGGTGTACTGGGACAATGTAGCAGTTCTATTGGTCATTGATGTAATCTCAACAGAGCACGTGGTCATGTTCCATTTTAATTTTAGCATTCTCCACTTGTGGCATATGTAAACTGTACAATCTCAAACAAACTGAATTGGAAAACAATCAATCAGTTCAATAAAAAAAATAAACGCATTGAGCACAAAACAAGGGTGGGTTGGAAAATAATTCTTGTTGTGTTTATCGGATCAGAGTCAACTCGCCCCGGGTTGATGTGCAATGCAAATATTTCTGTCTCTAACAGTTACTGTCAAAACCGATAGGCTAATAATGCATGGATGCAAGTTACAACCAGCCCCTAAAATTAGGACAACCAGTCAATCAATTGATCACTTAATCGAACTACTGCTTGTCCAACTGACCACCCGCCAGTGATCTCTTGTCCATTCGAAGTCAGCTGTTCTGATTAATGATTATTATTCACTTAGTGTCATAATACAGTCATCCAAACAATTCAATTCAAAAGTGCCGTCGCTGATAAAAATTTGCCGTCACAGAATTTTTGGGGACGGCAATGTTGTGCCGTCGCAATATTTTCCTAATTTCGAGGAATGGGTATGAGAACAAATATTTTTGGGTTCAGTCAGATCCACTCGGGGACACAAAAAGGGAGATTATTAAAAATCTTTTCCAAAAGCACCCAACAAAATAATGTTTCTTGAATTCAGCATCCCTAGGATGTGTATATTCAAATGTGTTGAAGCCAAGTTCCTGCGTTAATATTTGGTGTTGTTTGGGGAGGGTAAACATTATTAGCACAACCCAATTTTCTATTTCCAATGAGAAAAATAAAACCTCCTCACCTATGGGAACCCTTTGAGCTAAAGATAAAAAATTCAAATACCTATATTTTAAGAAGGATTGCACAAATATTTATTAACTAGCATGAATCAACCTTAAAAGGGTTTGTATCAAACAGGCCAAAACAATTGTTAACATTTGGCTTATGGTGCACCATACAAGGATCCCAATTGTAACCTTAACTCCATGAAGATTTTTTTTCTAGTTTAGCATCTAACTGTCACCCACCTTTACAATACTTTACCTGTACATTTGTTACAGGCTACAGTTAGTATTTATGTACAGACCTTTACAATACTTTACATGTCCCTTTGTTATCAGGTCATTACCTAGATGTGTGTTATTGCAGTGTCTCATACTATACATGTACATGTCTTACAAAAGTTAAGCTACAGTGTCATTGACACTTTCATTTATGTCAGTAATGTATGCTATAAATTTATTGGGTGCCTTTGTTATCACTGTGGTATGAGATTGATGCACTCTCTCATGACCCCATACTTGTTCTTCTTGGTGAACTTCATAAAAGGTAAACAAACACAAGAAAAATGCAGCCCTTTTGAAATGTAGGCATCCTAAATTACAATTGGTCTCGCAGTCCGTTCCTTGCAAGAATGAGAAAAAGATTTTTCCGAGTTCTGCAGTAGAAGGATTGCAGAATTTAACTATTCAGTAAATTAAAGGTATTTTATTTTTAAATCTGATTTCTTACTTATGCCATTGCAGACTTTCAGGCAGTGCTTTCTGCCACATGGTAATGGTTCCATGACAGATATTAGTTTCCACAAAATCTATGTTTCATTCCAAACAAATTCATATATAATTTATTGGAGTTATTCCTTTCTGACCTTCTCTGGACTTTGGAGAAAATTACTTGAAATTTGACCAAGTTAGGTTGGACATCCCCTTAACGACCCAAGGGATGTAACTCTATCTGTTGTCTTCTGCATTTGTAAAAACAAATTCACAAATTTGGTCCAACTGATTACGGATCGTGAGAAATACATCCACAAATTTTTCTCCACTATGTTTCTATTGTATTTCAAACGGGACAAAAACGTTATCTCCATCAACATGTATGGTATATGGAGATTTAATACCTGGATGTCTCATTTAACACTTCACCTGTGGTTTGGTGTTTAAAAACTGACATCCAGGTATTAAATCTCTATATACCATACATGTTGGCAGAAATAACATATATTATCCACTTTTACCCTGGAAAGCAATCATCGTAGAATATGATTGAATATTTTAAATTTTTTTGTTATTTGTTACAGGGATATTTTTTATTAAATGAAAACCAAGTAATATTAATGTTTTCTCTTTTTAGATTGGTAAGCATGTTGTTAGTCCATACATTCCAAAAATGTTAGATGCATTATTAGTTTGTTTTAGTGATGAGAGCTGGCCTGTGAGGGATGGTAAGTGATTTTATCATATGGCCTGCCAATATTTTTATACTGTACCAATGACCCAGACTTAGCTGGTGCTAACTCCAACAAAACCAGGGCCAAACACAAATTTTGCCCCCCAATCCCCAAAATTTGCATCCAAAACAAAAAGAAATCATGTCCTAAAGGACCTCCATACTACGCCTCTACTGCGCATGCGCAGTGACGCAGTCGTCCCGAAATTGGCGCCAATTATCATTCTCTGTTTGGCCCTTCATCAGTCAACATCTCACTGATCTTTGTGCTTGTAAATCTCAGTTTAAAGGATGCCAGACACGTAATTTTTGGAGAAAATGTGATTCTAAGGAGGATAGAAGGAGGAGAGGAAAAAGAAGTGGCAAAAAATAATCAGGGCTGTACTTAAAATTTTTTGATGAAATTATGTTAAGTTGCCTATTTTCGAGGCATGGGCCTCTTGTTGTCATTCTTGCTAATTGTTGCACTGCTTATTCAGTGTTTCCTCTCCCCTAGCCTTCTAAAGTCCCCCCTGGCAATTCTCCCATGCTTTTGGCATATTTTTGAGAAATTTCATTTCTAAAATTTCCTGGGAGAGTTGCTTGGTTACAGAATGTTTTCTGTTATTTTCCCCATAGTTACGTTTTCACCCATGGGTGTATAACGTTTGTGTTCTGCATCTTCCATCTGATGTTCTACAGATTCTCCCCTGGGAGTCTCTGTTTTGCATCAGATAGAGTGTAATTGATGACTGATTCCGGGCCAGTTTTTTCAGTGCCTGGAGTCATGTTTTCTAGTGTGTTTACACTGTTTGTTTTCATTGGCAACAGCCTTTTTTGAGGGGGGCTGTTTGCCTTTGTGGTAGTTTATCTCATTATAAGATACATTTATATTATCCAAAAGTGTCTCATTAATTATTTTATATAAATTTAAAATTTTTGACCACACTTTGCCATCGGATCCATCGGGGCTCAACGTTACTTTTCAGCAACTTGGGCTTCTCTGAAAAAATATTTTTTCAAAATTATTTTGTTTTGCAATTGTTTTTTCATTTATTAATGGATCATGTTATTATGTATCTTTGTGTCAGGGGTTTTTGCGAGTAACTAGGACTTATTGTTGTTCTTTCACAATGAAGGGACATTGTTCAAATTGTAATAGGAAGAAATCTTCCTCTGACTTTCATGATCATTGTATTAATTGTAGTCAGTGTTCTCGCATTAATCCCTGTCCTATATGTGAACATTGGGATGAGAAACATTGGAAACGTGTGTCACGATATGTTGTTTCTGGAGAAAGAGCGATGCCGGCTCTTTCTCCACAAGGTCACTCTACTCTCTCAGTTTCTATTTCAGAGGAACCAGAACAGGGTGATGTTTCCATGTTATCTTCTTCAAGTGTGCGTCCGTCGTCACAAATGAATTCAGAGCTAGCGGCAAAAGTGCTCATGGAGATTAGACAAATGTCGTCCGCTAGCTCGCCCGGTGTAGCGTCCATTCACCGAATGGTTCGACAGCCGGGTTCGTCCGATGCGGTCCAAGAGGAAATTTTGGGTGATGCGAGCACTATAAACATAATAGATGCACACCCAGTGACGGCGGATAGTAAGCGAGAACGGAGGAAGCCTTTTAGTCCGGTTCCTAGCTCGTCCAGGTCCAGCCGGGCCGCGAGCGAGAGAGGTCCCTCTCTCGTACAACAACATCTGGGACCAGATGTTGTGGTACAAAATGTGTCTTTAGCGGAGCATACGTCCGTCGCTCGGGACGCTCCGTTGTATAAGCAGTCCGCAGAGACTGTTAAGGCTTCCTCTTCTCGTCAGCGCACACGACTGCACCTTGGCTGCGTGACCGCCGATATTTTACCAGCTTCGCCGATGAAGGATTCTTCGGCGACCAGGTCACACCATCCGGCAGCCAGGGATTCGAGACCGATGGACTCCGGACGTTCGCATAGGAAAAGTATGCGGGAGCCATCTGATGCGGAGCTGCCCTCGGCAAAGCAGCGAAAGACTGCGCCTCCGCAGGTCTCGACGTCGGACATTCTTGTGCAGATAGCACAGCTTATCGCAGCATCCCAGCAGCCGACAGAAACGGTGTCGGATCGAGAATTATCCGACGGCGCTGGGTCGGTACGCTCCGCCGAAGCATCGGGGGCGGACGACCGGGAACATCGGGAGGTCCGACCGGATGGTGAAAGGGATATGGATGACTTGGATCTATCCCTTTCGGAACAACATAAAGCTGCCGTGGACTTCATCCGGCACTTTCTCCCTCAAGTTGTTCCGTCGGGCCAGACTGCTGCGCTTCCGGACAAGAGAATTATAGCGTCATTGGACTCTGAATTTTTTGAGCGGTTCAGGGACATCGCTCCCGAGTTTCCGTCGCAGTCCAATAATGTTGCAAGAACATTTGAATTATTGAACGACGCTATATTTAAACTTGCTTCCAGGACGGGGAAAGCAGGTTTCTTGTCCGCTAATACTCTTAACCTGCCTTTCATTAATGCAAGGAATAAATTCGATACGGCAGGACAGGGTATACCGAGAGTTCCTCTGCGTATGGACGACGAGGCGGAAGACTTAGAGCTATCATTACCGTCGTCAGCTTCTATTCCAACCGCGGTGTTGGAAACAGCTATTGCGTCTAACAGAGCCAATTTAGATGCCTTATCTTACGCAGATCACCTTACTAAGGCGTTATCACTGCGCCTTCAAGGGGAAGAGTTTCAGGATATACAATCCTCTTTAAGACTTCTTTCAAGGGCAGTAGCTTATTCCACGTATAACTCCGCCCTTTCAGTGGCAAATCTGGAGTTGGTTAGACGTGACGCAGCCCTAGCTACATCCACACTAGTGGATTCTAAGGTGAAGAACTCTCTTAGAGTCGCTTCGGTCTCAGGAGAACTTCTCTTTGACGGCAAGCTTTCCGCTATTTATGATAAAATTAAAAAGAAAGTTAATGATTCTCTGTTGTTCAGATCGGCTCCTAAAAAGTCGGATACAGCAGACACAAATAAGACAGGCACTTCTGGGTCTAATGCGCCCAAGAGAGGTTCCTATAGAGGTTCCGGTGCGTCCTCTTGGTCTTATTCGAGAGACCGTCAGGATAGCGACTCTCGTTCGGGACGTCCTTCAGGCCGGGACAATCGGTCGGATGCCCCGAGGTCGACGAGGCGAGGTGCGGGTCGTGGAAGACGTGGTTTCTCCTACCGCAGGCCTCACAGGTCCAGGAGGTGATGGCTTAAACGTCTATCGCGTTCCGGTTGGCGGAAGGTTGTCGAGTTTTTCACAAGAGTGGGCGTCGATTACGGACGACCCTTGGGTGAGAGGAGTGACTTCGGAAGGTCTAAAGATATCCTTCAAACGAAAGCCTCCATTAACTCGAAGTCCAAAGTGGACTCATCTTCCGTCAAATCCACAGAAAAGAGACGCTCTGTTATCAGAGGTGCAGTCTCTTTTAATGAAAAACGCGGTAGAGGTCGTAGAAAACCAGGAATCTCTGGGATTCTACAGCCATCTGTTTCTGGTTCCGAAACCAGACGGCTCGTTCCGTCCAGTCATAGATTTGAGCTGGATAAACAAGCTGATCGTCGCTCCGAAGTTTTATATGGAGACGATTCGATCGGTCAGAGCGAGTATTCGGGTGAACGATTATGCAACAAGCATAGATCTCAAAGATGCGTACTTTCATGTCATGATACATCCGACATTCCGAAAGTATCTACGCTTCGCAGTCCTAGGAGTGGTGTATCAATTCCGGGCGATGTGCTTCGGATTGAATCTAGCACCCTGGGCTTTCACTCGGGTAATGAACTCGGTAATGATCTACTTCCGAGCTCATTCGTCTGCGGTAACGTCGGCCTACCTGGACGACATTCTTCAGAGGTACGGCAACGAGTTAACGCTTCAGAACGATGTTCAGAATCTTCTTCTATTGCTCCGACGTCTCGGTTTTATAGTAAACGAGGAGAAGTCGGATCTGGTGCCGTCCAAGTCATTCACTCATCTGGGAATGAGCTTCGAGACGCACAACAATCTCGTTCATCTGCCGTTAACCAGAGCGAAATTAGTCAGTTGTTACGCTCGCTATTGTCTGCACGCAGACAAAGTCACGGCGAGAGAATTTATGAGACTGATAGGTCTGTGTGGAGCCGCCGCGGATCTCATTCCGATGGGGCGGCTACGCACACGTCCTCTTCAAATTTTCCTGACTCAGAATTGGAGTGTGAAAATTCATTCGCTCGATGTAGACGTTCTCTTGTCAGATCAAGTGAAACAAGAGATTCAGACTTGGGCAAACATTCAGTGGTTAACTCAAGGAGTTCCGCTGCAGTTGCCGGATCCGAGTTTTACCGTTATGACGGATGCCAGTCAAACAGGTTGGGGTGCATCATTAATCCCAACGGATTCGAGATGCCAGGGTCTTTGGGATCCGCAATTCCTGTGCAAGCACATAAACATCAAGGAAATGATGTCAATTTGGCTTGCGTTACGTCACTGGATGGACATTATTCACGATGCTCATGTCCAAATCCTATCTGACAATACGACAGTAGTGGCGTATATACGGAATCAGGGAGGCACTCATTCAGTTCCGTTGTTCAATCTAACGGAAAGAATCCTTCTGTTTGCGTTAGAACATCACGTTCTTCTTTCGGTCCGTCACATACCGGGTCGTCTGAATGTGCTAGCAGACTCCCTTTCACGAAAGGGTCACTTGTTGCCGTCGGAGTGGACTCTCAACAAACAAGTATTCAATCAGATTTGCTACCAATGGGAACGGCCAATGATAGACTTATTTGCGACACATCTCAACAATCAGTTGCAGACGTATGTGTCTCCGTGTCCGGATCCAAGAGCATTTGCAGTAGACGCTCTGTCGATCCCTTGGGACGGAATGATAGGATATGCGTATCCTCCAGCGCCGTTAATTCAACAAGTATTGCTAAAGATAAAACAATCTCAATGCAAGATTCTGTTGGTAGCATCTCTGTCGCCACAGAGACCGTGGATAAATCTACTCAGGTGTCTGTTGTGGGACCTACCGTGGAAGCTTCCTCCACGAGAGGATCTTCTTTCGCAGGGGAAATCGCGCCAACTCCATCACAACCCGCAAGGTCTCAACCTTCACGTTTTTCAGTTGTGCTGTCCTTCTTGCATGGCAAGCACTTTACAGGACGAGCAGTGGACGCGATTTCTAACTGAAGGAGGACCTCCTCTTCGCTAAACTATGCGGCTAAGTGGAAGGTTTTTCGTCGTTGGTGTAGGGATCATTCTGTAGATATATTTGATCCCTCTATACCAGACATTGCAAACTTTCTAGTATACTTGTTTGACGAAATCAAACTGCAGCCTGTTACTATAAAGGGTTATAGATCTATGTTATCTGATACCTATGCACATCATGATAGTTTACAAATTGGATCTAATGTCTCTTTATCGAAGTTGGTTAGAAACTTTTCGATAAATAGACCCAGAACTCTTAGATTAATTCCTAAGTGGAATTTAGCTTGGGTTCTCCTTAAATTGAAGGAAAAGCCATTTGAACCTCTTGTGACAGTAGATTTCAAATTCTTATCTTATAAGACAGCTTTTCTCTTAGCTTTCTCTTCTGCCAGAAGAGTCAGTGAGCTTCATGCACTATCGGTGGATGATTCTCATTATCGTAGTGTTGGGAACACTATCACCTTCACTACTAATGTGGGTTTTTTAGCTAAGAATCAGGCTCCTAATAAATATCCGGAACCTATTGTTATTAAGGCTCTTCCGTCTTCAGACGGGCGTAGGCCTTTACTCTGTCCTGTTAGAGCACTACGTATCTATAAATAGAGATCTCAGTTTATCAGAAAGGGACGGAAACGTTTCTTTCTGTCTTTGATGCCTAATAGAAAGGACATTTCAGTCCATTCTATTGCTAGATGGATTCAGTTAACTATCCGTACTGCTTATGAAGATTTATCTTCTTCTCAGCAGTCTGTGCTTAAGATTTCTGCTCATGAAGTAAGAGCTCTTTCTACTTCCTGGGCTTATGCTAATAGTGTTGCTATTACAGATTTAATGAAGGCTGCTTATTGGTCTCAGCCATCCACATTTACGAATTTTTATCTCAGAAATATTGAGTCCATTTCTGGAGACCTGCATTGTTTAGGTCCGTTATCTGTTGCTCAGAATGTCGTCCACTAAACAGTTGCAACTATAGTTATGCAGGCTTTCTGTTCCGGCAGTGACTCCGTCCGGCTGCCCTTTTCGCTCTGGGCTATTTGACCCAGGGCAAGGGGAAGGGGGGGGGGGGGGGGGGGGGCGGGTGTTCCCTTAGGTCACCTGCTTTATAGTGAAAAGCAAGGGAATGCCTCCTCCAAGTCAGTATTTCTGAGTCGCTTCCGGGATGGTTTTAAAGTGTAATATTAATGTTTAAATTCATTCATGTCTTATTTTTAAAGTGTAGCTCGGTGTGAAGCATTTGTATATGTCAAGTGTCAAACGGGCTTTAATATACAATACTCAGACACTTTTAAATGATTATAAAGAGTCTCAATTCTCTGGACTACTTTATTTATTGGCTTGCTTTAAAAATAATTAGTATAAGGGTTATACTGGATGTTAATAGAGAACAGGAATGTTATTGTGCTCAATTATTAAGGGTAGTGTATCTTTCTAATTTAATATTAAATAAGAAAGATACATGTAAAGCCTAATACTCCTTTTCTCCTTAAGGGGTTACCTCTTTACTATATAGTTGAGCTTATTGGATTTTCCTCTATGTCCTAGGCCCTCCAGCCTGTTTACTATTCAGCTAAGTCTGGGTCATTGGTACAGTATAAAAATGTTAAAAAATTTATAGTAATTTATATATTTTTTATACTTACCAATGACCCAGATGGGGATGGCCCTCCCTGGAGTTGGGAACTCTTGCCTCCCCGCTGAGTACATAGCGCTGACCAGGCACTGCCAGTAAGAATGATAATTGGCGCCAATTTCGGGACGACTGCGTCACTGCGCATGCGCAGTAGAGGCGTAGTATGGAGGTCCTTTAGGACATGATTTCTTTTTGTTTTGGATGCAAATTTTGGGGATTGGGGGGCAAAATTTGTGTTTGGCCCTGGTTTTGTTGGAGTTAGCACCAGCTAAGTCTGGGTCATTGGTAAGTATAAAAAATATATAAATTACTATAAATTTTTTAACTTTCTATGTTTTTTTAATTCTTTACTTAATTTATTATTAAATAACATTTAATAAGACTTTCTGTTGATTTGATTTTCTTTTTGAAGCAAGACTCTGTGGTTGTCTTCATTTGAACCAAAACTGAACTATAGGCATCACACCAAAAAAATTCTTCTTATGAGCTCAGCAAAATGGAAATTTCTATGACTTATTTCTTAAAGATCTTATGTGAGAAGAACTCATTTCATATTCTCTATTTATTTTTTACTATAGCTGGGTGGTATTGAATTTCAAGTTCAGTTTCAGTATCAGCATTTTCTGAATTATTCACCTTAGTATTGCTATGGTATTTGGTATCAACAACTTACATGTACACACGCCAATACCAATATCAACTTGTATTTTTGGTATACTGCTCCTCTGTATGTCTCAGTTCACAGCAGACCAAGCCACAGAATTGGCAAAATGCTGGAATAATGCATACACTTGCAACCCATCATTTAATTTAAGCCAAAAAATTTTAGAGAGAACATACTCTCTCTGGGTGTTTTCTCTCAGCTTTTTTGTTACATCAAATGCCTGGTGGTGACTGCCCTTAGAAATACCTAGTCCATAGGCTCTTCCTGTCAGGAATTTTGCATAATGATCTGTGGTTTGATCTTTTATTATGCCCCCGACCTCCAAAGGAAGATTAAGAGGTATCTAGAGAAGTCCTTCGTCTGTCCATCCATCTGTCCATCCCTCTGTCCATCCATCCATCTGTCTGTCCCTCCACCTGACCGCTGTCCATATGTCTGTCTGTCCATACAAACATTTTGCATTCTAATTTCAAAGTCATAAGTCGGATTTGGATCTCCTTTGGTATGCTGATAGACCTTCAGTGGATATACACAAGGAACGGGTTCCTTCCAAAATAATTTTTCTCAGAGGTATGGCCTTTTTTCACTTTTTTGACTTACATAATTTTTTTGTCCCACGGTACCTTTACATCTACTTTGAAACATGCCTACAGGTTGGGGGCAGTGGCCCATGCTTTGAGCTCTGTCATACTAGAATTAATTGGTTAAATTCCCTGTTGTGCTATGGGAAAAATTTGTAGTTGGAAATTTTGTTATTTTGACATCAGTTTGCAGGAGAATAAGTTGACATCACAGATGACAACATATTGTTATTTTTCAGCTGCCTGTATTGCCTGTGGAAATTTTATACTGTGCTTTCCAGAAGAGTCCAGGTAATTTTCTGTTTAACAGTTATTATGGATATTAACTCTAAAGACAATGAGAATGTAGTCATGGAAAGAATAGTTGAAAACTGTTATTTCTACCACATGAAGCTTCACATTCAGCTTAAAATCCTTGAACAGTAATGTGACTCCTGGTCATTAACTGCTTCACAGATTAGTACTGAATCAGAGATGATGAGAGGGCAAAGTCATGTAACACTGCATTGCATCAAATACTGTCTGCAGCAAGTTGGCTTCTTCTGAGTCCCAAAATAAGGGCCTCAACATGAAATCATAAGTACAGCTTTGAGGTAAAAGTCAGATTATGAGAAGAGAGGTTTGTGGTTGAACCTAATCTGTCGGTAGCATAAGGCATGACTTGAAATTGCTCCTAAGCCTATATCTCTTGCAAATCAATGGTGTAGTAAAATCAGAATAGGATTGTCCAGATTTATTATGATCACAAGGGCTCATGAAGTGTTATTGACTCTTAAAAGACTATCCCAAACCTTCCACAGTATTACTGCTTTAGAACGGGTACTCTAACTTGGAAATTCTACTGTACAAAACATCAAGTCTTTGCAGGTCTTTTGGAGCAGTGAAGATTTGACTTGAAGCCACTGCAAAGACTCAAGACTTGTCTTTGTTAAAATTGTTCATATCTTCTTGGGACTTTAAGGGTAAACATCCCTCCATTCATATGACTGTGCACCTGGTTGTTGCATTTTGGTTTCTGGATGATAACTGGACCTATTTTTAATACATCCAGTCCATATTTAGTACATGGCCTCATTCATCAAGAATGCTGACAAATTTTGACATTTGACAGACATTCTGCTTTAGAGTTATTGCCCATTATTGTCTTTAAATTTAAAAAAAAATTATGTTGCCAGAAAATATCTTCAGCTACACACAACAAAGTCAATTCATATGTTGTAAAATGTCTCATTCACTGGAAATTGAGATTATATTAGGTTTTGGTGGTTGTCTGATATTCCACTTTGAGTAATCTCCCTTTACTGTCTTAAAATTGTCCAAATTTTATTTCCTCTTCTCAAGTTATTGCTGTTCATTGTCTTACAATTTCCAGAATTTCAAGTTTCTTGATGATAATGTCAACTATACCCAATGCAACTAATCTGTAAAAATCTCATAAAAGTATTACCTTCAGTGATTGAGATGCATTTCGGTGCACCAAGATTTCATGCAGGGATGCTGCGGGGTGGTTCCACTACTTTCGACCCTGTTGGCAGTGTTTTTTGATTGTCTGATGCAGCCTATGAAGCTAAGATCTTCAGGCAAGTATAGTCTGCTACTTTTAGGGGCTGTCATGAGCAAGTATAGTCTGCTTCTGGTCTTGTGTTTCGCATTTGAGGAGAGAAGGCAGCTGAGTTCAGATGTGGATAGTGGAATAGTGGTGATCACGGTGGTGAAGGTGGTCATAATGGTGAAGATCGATAAGGCTAAGTCAGCAAAAAGGCACAGCCATTGTTAAGCCACTGAGAAAAAATGGCCCATTGCAGAGTTTCAACGACCCAAACTTCCCTGGTTCGGGGACAGGCCTGGTATTTCTCCTATTTGGCTGGGACCTTGATACATTGTGAGAACATTTACAAAAAGGGGCATGTTTGGGACGCAGGACCAATGCTTGCCTCCCAGGGATGGAAGACCACCTCCAGGGATGGAGTCAAGGATGATAAGAATCCTTACATAACGGTTATAAAGTATAATAGTTCCATAGCGGTTATAATTGTTCCATAATGGTTAGTGGGGTTAGAAAAAAAAAAGTGACGTTGGTCGTGGTGGTGGCAGTGTTTGTGGATTGTAGATGTGTGATGTCGTTCAGTGACTTGGTGCAATCTGAATCCTCCTGAAATTAGAAAAGTCAGAACCCACACCACTCCTCCTGACAATTCCCCTTTGGATGAATCATGGTTTAACAGCAAGAGGTTCCAGAACCACCATGGTTTTGACGTGGTGATTGGTGATTTTGCATAGTCACACTGAAATGTATCACTGCCTGTTTTTCACCATAGGTCTCTCATGATTGGTCGAGGCAGCCCATGATTTTGTATGGTCGCACCGAAGTGTATCACTGCCTGTTTCCACAATAGGTCGCTGGCTGTAGTTGTAATTGCTGCTTTCCTGCTTCTGATGCCATTCCCACAGGAGTTCCGCTTATCTTATTTTAAGGTTAATTGTACGATGTTCTCAGTTCCTTGATAAATTGATGCTCTTGGAGTCTAGTGTGAGTTTTCTTTGCGAGATTATTCAATTGCGTTTCGGTTGTTTTTAAATTTGCTGCCTTTTGCAGATGGGCCATGGGGGTTCTGAGCGTTACGCGGAGGGCGACGCAGAGCACTTAGTTTTGAATGCGCAGTAATTTTTGGATGTTTGTTTTGGAGACTTTGCTGGTGATGATAGCTGCCTACTAGAACGAGATGTATGAATGTTTTATAGAGTTTGAGGAGGATGTTTTTGTTAGCCCCCCCAAGTTTTTCCCCTAATCATTTTTAAGAAGTTAATCCATTTTGAGGCCTTAGTGACAATTTGGTTGACATGATTATTTAGTTTTAGGCCTTTATCAAGGGAGATACCTAAAAACTTAGCTTCGGTTTTTATTTTAAGATCCTTGTAAAGTTTTAGTTGAATTTGAGGAACTTTCACCCCATTGGTTATTATTAGCTGCTGAGTTTTATTGGCATTGAGCTTGATGCTCCATTTGGTGCACCAGGCTTCTAGGTCCTGGAGAGCATCTTAAAGGCATCGATGCATTGTAGCACATACACTTATATAGTTACATACTGGGTGTTTTATGCAATTCCCAGTGGTGTCTTGTTTATACTGACCCATCTAGACAGTGAAGTCGAGACTACAAACCACTGCTATCCCACAAATGTCTTAATGTTTTGATGTTACAAAAATTGAAAGGATTTATTAGCTCATTTTAAATGAGTGCCAGAAGGTTTGTTTGAAAGGATAGAAAATGGGAAATTTAGAAAGGATACTGTCTTTTGTTGCATATATTGGCCAATATTTTAACCCCTATCTTGCACAACTAGAGAAGGCTGTTTGCAGAAACTTTCTTCTTGAATAACTGAAAACGCTTATTATTTATCCACCATTGCCACTGGCCCAGACATGCTGGCACTCTGTTCATCAGAATTCAAGCTAAAGGCTTAATTTTGCCCCCCCCCCCCCCCCCCAAACCCAATAAACAAAATTATACAGTCCAGTACAATCTTCCATAGATGGCTTCTGCACATGCCGATACAGCTTCCCTTCTTTTCACCAAAGGATTCAACTTTGCCGTTTAGTGAATCGAAGTTCTTGAGGACGATTTATTCAGCCTACACCTCTTCAGTTGGATAGAAAGTTTCACAATCGGAACATCCAGTTGACATATCAGTGTTCTATTCGTACATCACTTCTGGATCAAACTATTGAATCCTGTAGAGGCTTACTGGGTGTTCTACCCTTTGCCAATAATATAACTCGGGCTCTGGATAAAAGACTGGACAAAGATGAATTTGAAGAATACTTTCTCCATTTAGAGTGTTATCTCTAACCTTCAGATGGTTAGATGGGGCAATGCCTCACTGTCAGTGTCTAACCTAGACAAAGCTCTTAAAACTTGTTCTTAGAGCAGCTCCTCTGAAGGGGTCTTCACTCTTTAATGATCAAGTCACTTTTCTGCATGAAGAAGTTAACAAACAAACCACATGTAGTCTTATTCTTTGTCTGATTGCTCCAAATTTTTTTTAAGAAAGCAAGGTTCTAAGAAATTTTGTAGCTCTGTACACTCCAAGTCTTCAGCTCCTCCTCATCGTAACCAGTCTCCGGTTCACTCTTGTCAGTTGAACAGGGGACGTTCGCAGTCCTACAGAGGCAAATCAGCTAGGAGAAAAAGTTTCTTCTATCAAAAGACATGGTTCAAGATGAGACTTTCAACCTCTGTTGCCCTCCAGTCGGTGGAAGACTTTTCCACTTTATGGAAAATTGGAAGAAAATTACAAAACATCCATGGGTTCTACAAGTTATTTAAAAAGGATTAATTCTTTCTTTCAGAAGAAAACCTCCTTTGTCAAGAATTTCCATATATACAAAACTTCCTGCCAACCTTACTGAAAGAAACTGCCTTCTCGAAGCAGTAGACTTGATGGCTTCCAAGAAGGCAATAGAGGTTGTAGAGAACAGTTCGGCTCTCAGTTTTTATTAAAAATCTTTCTGTACTGAAGCCAGATGGTTCCTTCCGATTGGTCATAGATCTAAGCTGGATCAACAAGCTCATTCTCGCTCCAAGGTTTTATATGGAAACCATCTGGTCAGTAAAAGAACAGTATCTGAGTTCTTTGTGGCAAGCATCGACCTCAAATAAGCTTACTTTCATTCAATGATTCATACTTCATTCAGGAAGTATTTGAGGTTTGACATAAATGGAAAGGTTTATCAATTCCAGGCGATGTGCTTTGGATTAAACCTTGCTCCCTGGGCATTCACTTGGATTATAAACTCAGCCTTTCTGGATGATATCATCCAATGACACTTCTACAAGCTTCTAACTCTCTTGCAGTCACTGGGGTTTCTCTTCAACATACAGAAGTCAGATCTAACCCCTTCATCCACCTTTCGGCCTCTGGAAATGAAATTTCAGACTAACCTGAATCTTGTCCGTCTTACCCTTGCCAGAGCTTGTCTCATAAGAACATTCTTCCTCTGTTTTATTGAAGCGTGGAAACAGTGACTGCAAAGGAATTCAAGAGACTTCTGGGTCTGTGCGGAGTAGCAACAGACTTGATTCTACTCGGACATTTTTTCACTCGGCCTCTCCAGTTTATTTTATAGAAAACTGGAAAGCTGCGGTAAACAGTCTGCATCACATAATTTGCCTTTCACCAGCTATCAGTGAGAAAATTCAAATACGGAAAAACGTGGAGTGGATGAGAGAGGAGGGGATACTGTTGGTAAAATCATTCTTGTACCCCCTCTGTCTCCTCAGAGATCATGGGTCAATCTACTCAGTTCTCTTACTCGACATTCCAAGTTGTTTGCCGCTGTGGAAAGACCTTCTGTTTCAAGGCAAAATGTACAAACTTCACAGCAATCCAGCGGTTCTCAACCTTCTTTTCTTTCTGTTGTCAGGTCCTTCCTCAGATGTAAATATTTTTCCAGAAAAGCAATGGACTGCATTTCTGCTTCAAGGAGGACCTACTGAATGCAGCAAAGTGGAGAGTTTTCTTTACTTGGTGCCAAGACGAAGGTGTAACTCATCTGCATCCTTCAATTCCTAGCATTAGAAATTTTCTGGTGTTTTTTTTATGTTAAGAAACTTCATCCTATTACAGTCAAAGGATACATATACCGTTCTATGTTGTCAGACACTTATGCTCATGAAGGCCATATTAATATAGGTTCAGATCAATCCTTGTCAAAGTTACTGAAGAATTTTTTTATTAAAAGGCTAAGTGGCATCTACCCTGGGCCTTGTTAAAACTCCCAAGAAGTTCCATATGAAACTATCTGCTCTTATAATTATTATTATTATCCTCCTGGGCATATGCTAATTCTATTGCTGTTTCAGATATTATAAAGGCTGCTTCCTGGATGCAGCCTTCTTTCTTCACTTCTTTCTACCTGGAGAATTTAGAATCTGTGGCTGATGATCTAAGATGTCCAGGTCCCCTGTCTGCTGGTCAGAATGTTATATAATTTAAATATCAAGCTTTTGCATTGTGGCACTTGTCATTTATTGTGACCTACCTCCTTATTTTGCAAAGTATTTCTTGCAAAACAGAGTGGGGTTGGGGGGTGGGTAAGGGGATTCTCGCATACAGTTTGGGTCTATAGTGAAAAGCCGGCAAGTCTCTCTCTCAGCTATGGGGACCACAGTCATTGCCAATGTTTGGTATATTGTATATTTATATATAGTTTTATAAGTCATGAGCTCATTCCATACAATAACTCATTATTCGTAATCTTGATATAAATTGTCCTATGTTACCTCTGGATGCATTTATATTTTCTTCCCTTTAATCTTAATTATACCATTGGGATACGCAGTGGTCTCAGAAGAGGTAACCAGTCTTACTCCAGTATGGATTCTTGTATCCTAAAAGGTATTGCATCCAACACTGATATTTATCTATCACTCTTGGATGTAAATAAATCCTATTTTATCCTTATCAAACTGTTTAAGTATTTCTACTGTTTGGTGTAAGCAATAGCCTGCTTGTTATTGTTTTTTCCTTTCTGTCCTGTTTTAGCCCTCCATTCTGTTATCTATTCAGCATGTCTGGGCCAGTGGTAATGGTGAATAAATAATGGAAATTTCAAGTTATTTCTGCATTTATCATACCTCCCACTGGCCCAGACAGGAAATGTCCTCCTGTGAGTTATTCCCTTACACCTCCCCACATTAGAACTATTACACTCAGCAGGCATCACAAAAGAATGGTTATTGGCGGGAATTGAGGACACTCCCTTGTTTCTGTGCATGCACAGGAGCCGTTTATGGAGGACTTACAGGACTCTAGTTTTTAGCTCAACTTTAACGTAAGTCAAATATGAGCTTATGCCATGGCCAGTCGTCCATCTGTCCATCAACAATTCATTACGGCTCAGGCTAGAGGCCGTATTTATGAACCGATCTTTACGAAACTTCTTGGGTACCTTTGTTATGATCGTGGGACGAGAACGTGTTTTTTGGGGTCCGATCCAAAATTCAAGTTGGCCGTTGGCAGCCATTTTGTACAAAATTAGGTGCAATCAGATTTTTGCGCAGAACTTCCATATGAAAGCTCTGATTTGAATAATGTTTACCTGCGGCAGAGCAGGTCTAGTAACCGCTCGACTCCGTCCATCCGTCAGTCCGGCCAAAACAGTTTTTCCATCAAAGTTTTCTTGGCTTCTATGAAAGGGAATGATTTTATATTTGGTCTGCTGCTTCATAATGATGAGTTGTATCGTGTAAGCAATTTTCAGATCTGGCGTGCAGCCACTTCCTGTTTGCCGATACTTTGAAATTTTACTGTACCCACTGAACATTGAAATTTTCCATCAAGGTTTTCTTGGCCTCTTTGCAAGGGATTGATTTTATATTTGGTCTGCTGCTTCATAATGATGAGTTGTATCGTGTAAACAATTTTCAGATCTGCCGTGCAGCCACTTCCTGTTTGCTGATACTTTGAAATTTTACTGTACCCACTGAACATTGAAATTTTTCGTCAAACTTTTCTCGGCTTCTATGCAAGAGATTGATTTTATATTACAATTTTACTGTACCCACTGAACATTGAAATTTTTTGTCAAACTTTTCTCGGCTTCTATGCAAGGGATTGATTTCATATTTCATCTGGAGCCTGATAATGATCAGTTGTATCGTGTATGCAATTTTCAGATCTGCCGTGCAGCCACTTCCTGTTTGCCGATTCACTTGCATGCAGCGACGCAGTTCCAGACCCGGTATTGGTCTTGTTTGTATGAATGTTTAGTACCATGGGATACATCACATATAATACAGGTTTTTTTCTCGTGCGTAAATTATGCAAATTAGACTAACTTTTATGTATTTAGTGTTAATTTCAGCACTGTACGTGCAAATGCCAATACAGCCCGGACTAGAGGCCATATTTATGAACCGATCTTTACCAAACTTCTTGGGTACCTTTGGTATCACCGTGGGACGAGAACGAGTGTTTTGGGGTCCGGTCCTAAATTCAAGATGGCCGATGGCAGCCATTTTGTACAAAATTAGGTGCAATCAGATTTTTGCGCAGAACTTCCATATGAAAGCGCTGATTTGAATAATTTTTTGTGTGAATGTTTAGTACCATGGGATACATCACATATAATACAGGTTTTTTTCTCATGCAGAAATTATGCATATGCAAATTAGATGAACTTTGATTTTTTCAGTACTACTTACACACAGTAAGTACACATGTCAGTACGGCTCGGGCTAGAGTCTGTATTTATGAACCGATCTTCACGAAACGTCTTGGGTACCTTTGTTATCACCTTGGGATGAGAACGAGTGTTTCTGGGTGTGGTCCAAAATTCAAGATGGCTACCAGTGGCCATTTTGTACCGAAATTAGGTCTAATCATTTTTTTGTACACAACTTCTATACGGCTCAGGGTAGAGGCCGTATTTATGAACTGATCTTTACGAAACTTCTTGGGTAACTTTGTTATCACCGTGGGATGAGAACGAGTGTTTTGCGGTGTGGTCCAAAATTCAAGATGGCCACCAGCAGCCATTTTGTACCAAAATTAGTGCAATCAGTTTTTTGTACAGAACTTCTGTATGAAAGTTCTGATTTCAATAAATTTTTGTATGAATGTTTAGTAACATGGAATACATCACATATAGTACGGGTTATTTTCTCGTGCTGAAATTATGCAAATTAGATGAACTTTGATTTATTCAGTGCTACTTGTACACAGTAAGTGCACATGTCAATACGGTTCGGGCTAGAGCCTGTATTTATGAACCGATCTTCACGAAACGTCTTGGGTACCTTTGTTATCACCTTGAGATGAGAACGAGTGTTTCTGGGTGCGGTCCAAAATTCAAGATGGCTGCCAGAGGCCATTTTGTACCAAAATTAGGTCCAATCAGTTTTATGTCACAACTTCTATACGGCTCGTATTTATGAACTGATCTTCGCGAAACTTCTTGGGTACCTTTGTTATCACCTTGGGACAGGAACGAGTGTGTTTTGGGGTGCCTTTGTTATCACTGTGCTATAAGAACAAATATTTTGGGGTTCAGTCAGACCCACTCTGGGACTCAAAGATTTCTTTTCTAGTTTAGCATCTGACTGTCACCCACCTTTACAATACTTTACCTATACATTTGTTACAGGCTACAGTCAGTATTTATGAACAGACTGTTACAATACTTTATATGTACCATTGTTATCAGGTCATTACCTAGATGTTTGTCATTGCTGTGTCACATACTATACATGTACATGTCTTTGTCTTGACAAGTTGAGCTACAGTGTCATTGACACTTTCATTTCTAGTTTAGCATCTGACTGTCACCCGCCTTTACAATACTTTACCTATACATTTGTTACAGGCAACGGTCAGTATTTATGTACAGACCGTTACAATACTTTATATGTACCTTTGTTATCAGGTCATTACCTAGATGTTTGTCATTGCTGTGTCACATACTATACATGAACATGTCTTTGTCTTGACAAGTTGAGCTACAGTGTCATTGACACTTTCATTAAATTTGTGCTGGCCAGATACAAGCCATGAAATGACAGTTTGCATGTTTGACAGGCACCACTTCGTTTGTGGCAACAAGACAAGAATTTGGTTTGATCTGCATATGCAACTGCCATGTGATTTTAATATGTACAGTTAACATGCACGTGTTTTCAAGAGCATAGACTGTTGTATAGACAAAAATATAGTCATGCTTTTATGAGTAAAGGTGGGGCGCGGTGGCTTAGCAGGTAGAGGTGCATGCTGCAAGCCGAGAGGTCCTCGGTTTGAATCCCACCTGCAGCAACCACGTTGTGTAGTTGGGAAAGACACTTCACCCCCATTGGCCATGTGGGGGCACTGTGACATTGTGTACTAAGGCATACTGCATGTCAGTGGTGCACCTGTCTTCAACCAATGCTAACCCTGCTTATGTGGAGTTAGTATGTTGGAGAGCTTACAGTTGCTCACCGTTGCTCGGTGGTTCTCTCTAGGTACTCCGGCTTCTACCACCCATAAAACTGTCTTGGTCATGATTAGCCATTGTGCAGAAATATGTGACCTTAAACACCAATGAATAAATAAATAAATAAATAAATAATGAGTAAAGGTATACCATACTCTTGGATTCTAATCCATGAGCTAGGTACTGAGTATAGAATGACAGTTTCAAAACTGTTGGTGACTGTCACCAATACAGGACCTCCCTCGCCCACCCGAAAAAAAAAAATTATTTGCAGGCTAAGCCAGATATGGCCATTCAATTAAAGTGCTAAGTAAAATGTTAAAGACACTGATACACTTTTCTGTCCTCTTTACTCGAACAAAGAAACAAGTGTCATGTGAAAGCATTTGTATGGATGTGTGATTATGGTGTGAGTAAATATTAGACATGAAATTAGACTATTTCAGCTTCATTTGGCACAACCGTGAAGTGTTCCTGATGTATCTTACATATAAGCCTGAATATAAGCAACCTTTCATTTGCAAAATGGGGTCCCCAGAGGGTGAATTTGCTGATGCTATCCCATACAGTGGGCCAATTTATCCTCTAGGTACATCTTTCTGTTTTGGCTTGAGACCTTGATTCAGACTGAGGTTCACAGAGGGTAAATTTTGCTGTGCAGGGTAGCATCACCAAATTCACCCTCTGGGGACCTCATTTTGCAGATGACAGTCTGCTAATTTTCAGGCTTGCTTACATACTCCCTTCATAATCTATATAGCTAACTGCATCAGTAGAATGGTTGAGCAAAAGTTGGGTTTATAAAACTGTTAAATGTTAGTTGTTATTTTTATTCTTTCAGAAGTTCATTACCAGCTCTGTATCCTCTTTTCTTCAACAATCTACAGGACAATATTTCATCAGTAAGATTTGGAGCTGCTGTGGCATTATCAAATGTTGTCAAAGCTTATGGTATGATCTTTTTTATTTTGTAAGGTTCTCTTTTAACCTTAAAAGGCCTGGACAAGTTTTGCCACATGCACTAAGCTCTTTCCTGTGACTTCACAGTGGTTTCTTTTCAAGTTTTTACTTGACCAGAAAATAACTGCCAATAAATTTTATATTTATCTGGCAAAAGTCTGTGATTTGGTTGGCGTATTCTGATTTAGAAAAAATGCCGCCAGTCAGAATTAGGTCTTTACGGTTTAAAAACAAAACAGAAAAAAAGAAAAAAAAAAGAAGGTTTTTGTTACCATGTTGTTGGTTTTATCTGACTTTATATACACAAAGAAAAACGTTAAGCACCCCCTAGATATTTTATAATGGTAAATGTATTGCTTGATATCAGTAAAGTACTTGCAAAATAAGCTTCAAAAACTGAATGCTATCTAGAAAGAACATATTCAGCCTGTATGAACACACAAAAATCATAGTCTTCATCATCATTTTAATGACAGCATTGATGAACCAAAAAACTAACTGCTATAGCTCAATTGGAGGATACCTGTTTTAGTATGGTGCTGGAGAGTCAACAAAGCAACATTATTTGGCTATAAATGGATAAAAATGTCATTTGTAACCTCTAAAGAACATGAGCCAGTGTTACAGTTCAATATCTGCTGTATCCCCTCCCATGTGCTCAGATAACAGCTTCTATCTTGCACCACATCCTCCAGTCAATGGTCATATCCATTGCAGAGGTAACTGTCGCCATTCCTGATGCAAAGCTGCTTCCAATTTTTAGCTGAACTTGACATAGTCAAGATAAGCTATTGCCATCACGCGTGCGGAAGTCTGTTAGTCTGTGAGTCTATGAGTCTGTGAGTCTGTTAGTCTGTGAGTCTGTGACGTCTGTTCACATTTCCTTTAGCACGGGCTACACCCCGCAGTTCTTGTCTGATCATCACGAAATTTCATATGCAGGTTTGGGGTCATGTCTAGATAAGAACGTCCCCTTTTGGTCGCGATCGGGCAACCGGTATGGCGGCCCGAGCCCAAAACCCGAAAACCATTAGCACAGTCTACAGGTCGTATTTATGAAGGGATTTCATTGTAACTTGGTAGGATGCCTCTGTATAGTGCCTAGACGAGAACGTCCCCTTTTGGGCATGATCTATCAACCGTGATGGCTGCCCAAGCCCAAAAACCCAAAAACTTTTAGCACAGTCTGCAGGTCATGTTTAATGTGGAGGGATTTCATTGTATCTTGGTAGGATGACTCCTTATGATGTCTAGATGCAAATTTCCCCATTTGGGCATGATCTGCCAACCGTGACGACTGCCCGAGCCCAAAACCTGAAAACCTTTAGCGCAGTCTACAGGTCATATTTATTGAGGAATTTCATTGTAACTTGGTGGGTTGACTTCATACAATGTCTAGATGAGAAAGTCCCCCTTTGGACGTGATTGGGCAACTGTGACGGCTACAGGAGCCCGAAGCCCGAAAACCTTTAGCACAGTCTAGAGGTCATATTTATGAAATGATTTCATTGTAACTTGGCAGGATGACTCCAAATAATGTCTAAATGAGAACGTCCCATTTTGATCGCGATCATGCAGCCTTGATGGGTGCCCGAGCCCAAAAACCTTTAGCATAGGCAAAAGGTCATATTTATGGAAGGATTCCATTGTAACCTGTTAGGTTGACTCCATATAATGCCTAGATGATGACATCCCCTTTCGGTCGTGATTGGTCAGTTGTGATGGCTACAAGTGCCCGAAGTCCGAAAACCTTGAGCACAGTCTACAGGTCTTATTTATGAAGGGATTTCATTGTAACTTCTTAGGATCACTCCAGATGATGCTCAGATGAAATTGTCCCCTATGGTTGCGATCATTCAACCATGATGGCTGCCCAAGCCCGAAGCCCGAAAACCTTTAGCACAGTCTACAGGTCATATTTATGAAGGGATTTCATTGTAACTTGGTAGGTTAACTTCATATAATGTCTAGATGAGAACGTGCGATCATTCACCCATGATGGCTGCCCGAGCCCGAAGCCCGAAAACCTTTAGCACAGTCTACAGGTCATATTTATGAAGGGATTTCATTGTAACTTGGTAGGTTAACCTCATATAATGTCTAGGTGAGAACGTCCCCTTTTGGACATGATTGGGCAACTGTGACAGCTAAAGGTGCCCGAAGCCCGAAAACCTTTAGCACAGTCTACAGGTCATATTTATGAGGGGATTTCATTGTAACTTGGTAGGATGACTCCAAATAATGTCTAGATGAGAACGTCCCCTTTTGATCGCCATCATTCAGCCTTGATGGGTGCCCGAGCCCAAAAACCTTTAGCATAGGTAAAAGGTCATATTTATGGAAGGATTTCATTGTAACCTATTAGGTTGACTCCATATAATGCCTAGATGATGACATCCCCTTTTGGTCGTAATTGGTCAGCTGTGTTGGCTACAAGTGCCCGAAGCCCAAAAACCTTGAGCACAGTCTACAGGCCATATTTATGAAGGGATTTCATTGTAACTTCATAGGATCATTCCAGATGATGCCCAGATGAGATTGTCCCCTTTGGTTGCGATTATTCAACCATGATGGCTGCCCGAACCCGAAGCCCGAAAACCTTAAGCACAGTCTACAAGTCATATTTGTGAAGGGATTTCATTGTAACTTGGTAGGTTGACTTCATATAATGCCTAGATGAGAACGTCCCCTTTTGGACTTGTTTGGGCAACTTTGACGGCTAAAGGTGCCCGAAGCCCAAAAACCTTTAGCACTGTCTACAGGTCATATTTATGAAGGGATTTCATTGTAACTTGGTAGGTTGACTCCAAATAAGGTCAAGATGAGAACGTCCCATTTTGGCCGTGATCATTCAGTCTTGATGGGTGCCCGAGCCCAAAAACCTTTAGCATAGGCAAAAGTTTATATTTATAGAAGGATTTCATTGTAACATTGTTAGGTTGACTCCATATAATGCCTAGATGATGACATCCCCTTTTGGTCGTGATTGGTCAACTGTGATGGCTACAGGTGCCCGAAGCCCGAAAACCTTGAACACAGTCTACAGGTCATATTTATGAAGGGATTTCATTGTAACTTCGCAGGATCACTCCAGATGATGCCCAGATGAGATTGTCCCCTTTGGTTGCGATCATTCAACCATGATGGCTGCCCGAGCCCGAAGCCTGAAAACCTTTAGCACAGTCTAAGGTCATATTTATGCAGGGATTTCATTGTAACTTTGTAGGTTGACTTCATATAATGTCTAGATGAGAACGTCCCCTTTTGGACACGAGTGGGCAACTGTGACGGCTTCAGGGGCCCAAAGCCCGAAAACCTTTAGAACAGTCTACAGGTCATAATTATGAAGGGATTTTATTGTAGCTTGGTAGGATGACTCCAAATAGTGTCCAGATGAGAACGTCCCCTTTTGGTCACGATCATTCAGCCTTGATGGCTGCCTGAAGCCCGAAAACCTTTAGCAAAGTCTACAGGTCATATTTATGGAGGGATTTCATTGTAACTTGGTAGGTTGACTTCATATAATGTCTAGATGAGAACGTCCCCTTTGGACGCAATTGGGAAACTGACGGCTACAGGGGCCCGAAGCCCGAAAACCTTTAGCACAGTCTACAGGCCATATTTATGAAGGGATTTTAATGTAACTTGATAGGATGACTCATTTTGGAATAATTTCATTGTAATTTTGTTGATATATGTTAACTGTGAGGGCCACATATATTAACTGTGAGGTCATATTAACCCACCCCTCAGATCTTTAGTACAGTGTACACCTCATATTATTTTTATCATAAACATAGCATACAGGGAACAGAAATGAACATATTCCCAATTATCACAATTCTTGTCTTATTTCATAATCCTTTTATAAACATTGAACATTATCCTTTTCATCAAACACAACACACAAGTTAAGCTACAGTGTCATTGACACTTTCATTTTGAGAATTATTGTGTTGCATTGTGCACATGATTCCTGGGACCTGTTTGTAGGACTCATGCAATCATACATGTTCACAACCATTTATTGGATCATCAATATAATCATACATATAACCAGCAACAGACTTTCAAAGAACAGTCGCATATTATTATTTCATTATATTTGGGTGTGCTTAACTTTTTTCTTAGTGTTTATTTTCTGTATATGAGTCCTACATTGTTTTCATTCTTGCTTGCAAGGTTTTTTTGTGTGTGTGTGTGTGTGGGAGGGGGGGGGGGGGCAGGGGGGGAGGGAGGAATGGGGAATGAAGCATAGTGCTGGCATGTGGAAATAAAGAGAATCTCAAATGACAAACCCATTTCAAATTGGATTTACTGATTTTTTATGACTTATTTCAAGGAAAACACTGTTTGATATCGGCAACTTACCTTAGTTTGTGTTATTGGAAAGGAAACTTTGAAAAAGGATTTTACAATTTTGGTCGGAAAATTGAAATCCTACAAAACTTCATTGACTGACACAGCATGCACAAAGATATCCATTTTCTAGTCATCTCATATTCACAACAGAAAATATTTGGTGATATTGCAATCTCTAAACATAATTTGTCCTTTATAACATGTGATGATACTGCATGAGTAATTTTATCTTTATAAACCCATTTATCTGAAATGAGCATCTAAAGTTAAATTTAGATTTCTAAGCAGCCACAACTAGATTTGATGAAAAATATCTTGAAAATACTCAGCGGGTTAAGAGTTAATTCTGATGTTAAATTGTATTGTTCAAGTATTGAATATGAGATATTTTTCAAAAGAAATTCTGTCGAAATATGATTTTTAATTAAAATGACAGAATTCTTTGTTTACAAATGGGCTTAGCCCTTTACCTAACATGAAAAGCAGACGGCACTTGCAAACAAATTTCTTGAATAACTAATTTGTTTCATTTTTTGTCTCAAAAACATAGGTTGTGACCCCTCTTTGGAACTAGCTTAACGAGCTCATTCCAAAGAGGGGTAATAACCTATGTTTTTGAGACAAAAAATGTAAAAAATAATGAAAATTAATTGATGATTTTTGTTAATAGCGCTGGCCGGTTTTGGCCGTTACGTTAGGTAAAAGGTTAACAGGTGAGATAGTTATTGAATATGGGTAAATATGTATAAAATTGTTTGATTCTCTAAAGGTACTTGCAGTTAGAGGGATGTTCTTTCATTCGGTAATCAGGTAAAATATATTTTCACTGAATTAAAAATATTAGTTTAATTATTATTATATGTCAGTTTGGAAAGTCAGAATATGTCCATCAATAATACAATAATGTTGTATTACAATTTATAAGAGAATATCTATATGCACTCTCCACTAAATTGTAACAGAACAGATTCATGATAGTTCATGTTTAGCTAAATATGAAGCACTTGCCAAGAATAAGGGACCTTTATTATGGTACCTTGGATAACGGTGGCTCATTGGCAAGAGCATTGGATGTTAGATCGAAAGGTCAAAGGTTTGATTCTGCCCCACATCATCTGTGATGTGTCCTTTGGAAAGACACTTAATCCTCCCAATTTCCAAATTGAGAGTTGAGAGTGCTGTGTCCTAAGGCATACTGCATGTCAATGGTATGCATGCCTCCAGCTGGAGGGAGTGCAGTGGCTCAATGGTTAAAGCATTGAACTCTGAACTGAAAGTCGACAGTTCAGTACTGACAAGTGTAACTGTATTGTGTCCTTGGCCAAGACACTTCATCCCAATTGGGAGCACAATAGCACTGTGTACTAAGGCATACTGCACATCGATGGTGCACTTGCCTTCCACCTCTTGTTACCTCTTCTTGTACAGAGTTTGTAAGGTGGAGGATCTGACAGTTGCTTGCTGCTGCTTGACGGTTTTCTCCTTGTATTCTGGCTTCCTCCACCCATAAAACTGAGCGACATGATGTGATTTGGCTTTTGAAAGTGTCATTAAACCCAAACCCCAATAAAAAAATAAATATGGAATCTACAATTTTCAGTGGAACCCAAAAATAGGCTTCTAACACTGAACCAGTAAATATAAGAATCTTATTCATTAAAATTAGCCACATTTATGATTTGTTGTATTTAATCCTTTATCTAACAAATGTGTCCCCTCTGCCTGTGTAATTTACAATGTGAACAGTTGAAAAAAGCAATATTTTAACCCTTTACCTAACATGGAAGGCAGATGAAACTTACAAAAAAAATTCTTGAATAACTAATTGGAGCTTGTTCCAATGAGGGGGTCATAACCTATGTTTTTGAGATAAAAAATGAAAAAAATAATGAAAAATAATTTGCGATTTTTGAGAAGAACACTGGCCAGTTTTGTCCATTATGTTGGTTAAAGCGTTAAAAGCTTGCTCCAGTTGGGGGAGTGTGGGGGGGGGGGGGGGTCACATGATGGCTTTGTTGAAATTTTTTGAAAAATTAAAAAAAAACTATCATTAAAATATTGAATGTTGATATCCTGCAGTGCTCAAAATAACTTTTTTTTCTTGAGTAGCAAAATGCTATTCAATTTTGAAAATTGCATAGCACTTTTGGAAATTTGCATTGCCTTTTTCTAGCACTGACACAATGTTATCAGAACTCCACCTATGTTAGTATATCTCAAATATCTGACTTAATATTAGCCAGATAACTGGAATACAAGGATTCAAGGAATGGGACTGGGACGTGTCAAAAGTGGTCGTTAATAACTTAATGCCGCCATTATGCCGGGTGGTCCTTGGCGAAAGGTTTGCTGAGGAGGGGGGGGGGGATTTAACCCTTCTTCTTTTATTTCTTTCGTTTTTGATTTGATCACAGGTGTACTTGACATTGATACCACACGTTTACATGTACTATTAAAACATATATGTCAGCGTTGTTTGTTGTTCTTTAAATTTCAAGCTAGTGGTGGTCGAGAGGATTAGCGGACTCTTCTCTCGAGCCAGAGGTGCCGGGTTCGATCCCCGGTTGGAGAAAGTGTCAACCCCACAGTACAGTTGATGCTGCCAGGGAGTGTTCAGAGTACTCGGACGCCTCGTGTCACAAGGCGTTTGAGTACTCCGAACACTCTCTGGCAACATCAACTGTGGGGTTGACGCTGTCACAGCGTACATAAATTTCCATTTATTTTTTAATGAATGATGAATCGTGTATATTAAATGAAAATTCCTTAAGGTCTTACCAAAATGTGAGAAGCTTCATCAAGTGCGTGAATCCAAAGTAACTTTTAAGTAAGTCCGTAATTAAGAAGTTAACATCAGAGAGAACTCAGAGAAGTAGGCAGAGTATGAATTGCACGTGCTAAGAGTTTATCTCAAAGTTGTGAGATTCTGTTTCAGTTATTCGCGAAGCGAAGAGATGGCACCGGAATATTACGGAGAGGGTAAAAAATGAAGACCAGAGCAGTATCAGTTATAGGGTCGGTTATAAATTCAATGCGCGCCCCCTCTAAGATTTTTTATTGTTAACGAAACACAATACTTTGGGGGGAGCTGAATTTGCGATCCAAATATTTTATATTCGAGATGGAATATAAAACACTGTTTCATACTTCATCAGCTATATGAAATGTTTGGGGCGGTGGGTGCGTGGAAGGCATGTTAGAACTTGGGGAATGAACAATTAGGCAAATTATAAATTACATGTATCAGTCCCTTCTTGGGCTGGACATGAAACAACAAGTTTTGAAGTACGAAAACCATTGACTTAAACCTTTTTCGGCTTTATCATTCAGGTTTCATTTTCAACCCACTTTTTTATTTTTTCAAATTAATTTCCCAGAAAAATTATTGTCTTTTCACCCTCACTCTCAAGAACTGAACCTTCTTCGCCCGAATCTGATGAAGAATTGGAATCAGGGGAGTGTTTCCTCTTTTTTGTTCTTGGCCCATAGAGTTGAACTGAGACATGAAAGGGTTTGCTCACTAGAAATAAGTGATTATAAGTCTACAGCTTGAGAAGGATCATAGTCGGCCAATGGGGTGGCCATGAATCTCAATGAGCATGAGGTTATTAATGGTGCTTCCATTCATACAGCTCCTAACGTCCGATTTTATTCGCAACATCATGGAAAATCCCCTCTCTACTATTGCATTTGAAGTTGTCATCACTTGTAAAATTTGAATGAGGTGGATAAAGTTAGAGAACATTTGGGTATATTTGTCCTTGGTTAAGATAACTCTTCATATTTCTGAAGATTCGAGTTTTCGTAGATTTCGATCAATAAACAATTTCAACTCTGCCCATTCTTCAAAAAACAGGCTTAGATCAACAGACTTCTTCTCTAATAAAGTGTTTAACTAAATGCTGCAAGTCAATGTTACCATATTCCTCAAGATTATCGCCCCGGGGCCAAGTGTTTATATTCATGATCTGGAAACTCTTTATGATGGGATCAGTGTTCAGGTCACCAAATCGATTTTTTAGGCAACTCACAAATTTGTCCAAACAGATGTCTTTTGTTTTAATGAATGTGTCAACTGACCTTGTGTCAGCCATCAAATTTATCCCCTTGTACCGAACAGGATCATTTGCTTCATTCTCCAGAGACGAAATTGCTGATTTTAGAAAGCAAATCAAATCAGATTCAATATGCAACAGTCGTCAGTTTTATCTTTTTTTGTTTCATTTTGACTTTAACTTTTATCAATTGTGTGCGTATCTGTTAAAACAGAAACATTCACCGACTTAAGTTTATCCATCTGTTTGTAAGTTTTTGTTAAAAGAGTGGGAACAATCATGAACTCAGTCTCTTCCTTCTGCAAAGCTAATGAGAATTTTGCAAGGGATTGGAAAATTTCTTTAAAGAATAGCATGCATGCTACAAATTTGAAAGTGGTCATTATTTTCAAATAACCTTTTATTAGCTCACCGAAGGGAGCTAAACTTATCACTTGCCGTCTGTCGTCCGTCGTCGTCTGTCCGGCGTCGTGAACATTTTTCAAACGACTTCTCCTCTGAAACCGCTAGGTCGATTTGCTTGAAACTTGGTATGGATGTTCATTACCATATGTCAATTCAAGTTTGTTCAAATGAAATGGACATGCCCACTTGGGGCTCCATAGGGGGCATAACTCTGATAGCACCATATGAATTTTTGAAAAATTATTAAAAAATCTTCTTCTCCAGAACCAGTGGGCAGAATCTTTTTATACTCGGTATGCAGCATCTTGGTATGGGTCTGATTCAAGTTTGTTCAAATCGGCCCCCTGGATTCATATTTGGGCTCACTATGGAAGCCCAAATTCAAACTTAGTGCATTTCAGGCAAATTTCTTAAAAAATCTTCTTCTCCAGATCCAGCAGGCAGAATCTTTTGATATTTGGTATGCAACATTGTGGGTGGATCTGATTCAAGTTTGTTCATGATGGCTTTGTTGAAATTTTTTGAAAAATTAAAAAAAAACTATCATTAAAATATTGAATGTTGATATCCTGCAGTGCTCAAAATAACTTTTTTTTCTTGAGTAGCAAAATGCTATTCAATTTTGAAAATTGCATAGCACTTTTGGAAATTTGCATTGCCTTTTTCTAGCACTGACACAATGTTATCAGAACTCCACCTATGTTAGTATATCTCAAATATCTGACTTAATATTAGCCAGATAACTGGAATACAAGGATTCAAGGAATGGGACTGGGACGTGTCAAAAGTGGTCGTTAATAACTTAATGCCGCCATTATGCCGGGTGGTCCTTGGCGAAAGGTTTGCTGAGGAGGGGGGGGGGGGATTTAACCCTTCTTCTTTTATTTCTTTTGTTTTTGATTTGATCACAGGTGTACTTGACATTGATACCACACGTTTACATGTACTATTAAAACATATATGTCAGCGTTGTTTGTTGTTCTTTAAATTTCAAGCTAGTGGTGGTCGAGAGGATTAGCGGACTCTTCTCTCGAGCCAGAGGTGCCGGGTTCGATCCCCGGTTGGAGAAAGTGTCAACCCCACAGTACAGTTGATGCTGCCAGGGAGTGTTCGGAGTACTCAAACGCCTTGTGAAACTGTGGGGTTGACGCTGTCACAGCGTACATAAATTTCCATTTATTTTTTAATGAATGATGAATCGTGTATATTAAATGAAAATTCCTTAAGGTCTTACCAAAATGTGAGAAGCTTCATCAAGTGCGTGAATCCAAAGTAACTTTTAAGTAAGTCCGTAATTAAGAAGTTAACATCAGAGAGAACTCAGAGAAGTAGGCAGAGTATGAATTGCACGTGCTAAGAGTTTATCTCAAAGTTGTGAGATTCTGTTTCAGTTATTCGCGAAGCGAAGAGATGGCACCGGAATATTACGGAGAGGGTAAAAAATGAAGACCAGAGCAGTATCAGTTATAGGGTCGGTTATAAATTCAATGCGCGCCCCCTCTAAGATTTTTTATTGTTAACGAAACACAATACTTTGGGGGGAGCTGAATTTGCGATCCAAATATTTTATATTCGAGATGGAATATAAAACACTGTTTCATACTTCATCAGCTATATGAAATGTTTGGGGCGGTGGGTGCGTGGAAGGCATGTTAGAACTTGGGGAATGAACAATTAGGCAAATTATAAATTACATGTATCAGTCCCTTCTTGGGCTGGACATGAAACAACAAGTTTTGAAGTACGAAAACCATTGACTTAAACCTTTTTCGGCTTTATCATTCAGGTTTCATTTTCAACCCACTTTTTTATTTTTTCAAATTAATTTCCCAGAAAAATTATTGTCTTTTCACCCTCACTCTCAAGAACTGAACCTTCTTCGCCCGAATCTGATGAAGAATTGGAATCAGGGGAGTGTTTCCTCTTTTTTGTTCTTGGCCCATAGAGTTGAACTGAGACATGAAAGGGTTTGCTCACTAGAAATAAGTGATTATAAGTCTACAGCTTGAGAAGGATCATAGTCGGCCAGTGGGGTGGCCATGAATCTCAATGAGCATGAGGTTATTAATGGTGCTTCCATTCATACAGCTCCTAACGTCCGATTTTATTCGCAACATCATGGAAAATCCCCTCTCTACTATTGCATTTGAAGTTGTCATCACTTGTAAAATTTGAATGAGGTGGATAAAGTTAGAGAACATTTGGGTATATTTGTCCTTGGTTAAGATAACTCTTCATATTTCTGAAGATTCGAGTTTTCGTAGATTTCGATCAATAAACAATTTCAACTCTGCCCATTCTTCAAAAAACAGGCTTAGATCAACAGACTTCTTCTCTAATAAAGTGTTTAACTAAATGCTGCAAGTCAATGTTACCATATTCCTCAAGATTATCGCCCCGGGGCCAAGTGTTTATATTCATGATCTGGAAACTCTTTATGATGGGATCAGTGTTCAGGTCACCAAATCGATTTTTTAGGCAACTCACAAATTTGTCCAAACAGATGTCTTTTGTTTTAATGAATGTGTCAACTGACCTTGTGTCAGCCATCAAATTTATCCCCTTGTACCGAACAGGATCATTTGCTTCATTCTCCAGAGACGAAATTGCTGATTTTAGAAAGCAAATCAAATCAGATTCAATATGCAACAGTCGTCAGTTTTATCTTTTTTTGTTTCATTTTGACTTTAACTTTTATCAATTGTGTGCGTATCTGTTAAAACAGAAACATTCACCGACTTAAGTTTATCCATCTGTTTGTAAGTTTTTGTTAAAAGAGTGGGAACAATCATGAACTCAGTCTCTTCCTTCTGCAAAGCTAATGAGAATTTTGCAAGGGATTGGAAAATTTCTTTAAAGAATAGCATGCATGCTACAAATTTGAAAGTGGTCATTATTTTCAAATAACCTTTTATTAGCTCACCGAAGGGAGCTAAACTTATCACTTGCCGTCTGTCGTCCGTCGTCGTCTGTCCGGCGTCGTGAACATTTTTCAAACGACTTCTCCTCTGAAACCGCTAGGTCGATTTGCTTGAAACTTGGTATGGATGTTCATTACCATATGTCAATTCAAGTTTGTTCAAATGAAATGGACATGCCCACTTGGGGCTCCATAGGGGGCATAACTCTGATAGCACCATATGAATTTTTGAAAAATTATTAAAAAATCTTCTTCTCCAGAACCAGTGGGCAGAATCTTTTTATACTCGGTATGCAGCATCTTGGTATGGGTCTGATTCAAGTTTGTTCAAATCGGCCCCCTGGATTCATATTTGGGCTCACTATGGAAGCCCAAATTCAAACTTAGTGCATTTCAGGCAAATTTCTTAAAAAATCTTTTTCTCCAGATCCAGCAGGCAGAATCTTTTGATATTTGGTATGCAACATTGTGGGTGGATCTGATTCAAGTTTGTTCAAATCGGCCCCCTGGATTGACATTTGGGCTCAGTATAGAAGCCCGAATTCGAACTTAGTGCATTTCAGGCAAATTTCTTAAAAAATCTTCTTCTCCAGATCCAGCTGGCAGAATCTTTTGATATTTGGTATGCAACATTGTGGGGTGGATCTGATTCAAGTTTGTTCAAATCAGCCCCCTGGATTCATATTTGAGCTCAGTATAGAAGCCCGAATTCGAACTTAGTGCATTTCAGGCAAATTTCTTAAAAAATCTTCTTCTCAAGATCCAGCAGGCAGAATCTTTTGATATTTGGTATGCAACATTGTGGGGTGAATCTGTTTCAAGTTTGTTCAAATTGGCCCCCTGGATTCATATTTGGGCTCACTATAAAAGCTCGAATTCGAACTTAGTGCATTTCAGGCAAATTTCTTAAAAAATCTTCTTCTCCAGCTCCAGCAGGCAGAATCTTTTGATATTTGGTGTGGATCTGATTCAAGTTTGTTCAAATCAGACCCCTGGGTTCATATTTGGGCTCAGTATAGGAGGCCAATTTGAACTTAGTGCATTTCAGGCAAATTTCTTTAAAAATCTTCTTCTCAAGATCCAGCAGGCAGAATCTTTTGATATTGGGTATGCAGCATGCTTAGGGGGTGAAATTCAAGTTTGTTCAAGCCAAGTCCCTGGGTTCATATTTGGGCTCACTGTGGTAGCCCATATTATAACTTAGTTCAAAATGAGGAATTTTCTTTAAAAATCTTCTTCTTCAGATCCAGTAGGTATATTTGGTATGCAACATTGTGTGGTGGATCTGATTCAAGTTTGTTCAAATCAACCCCTGGGTTCATATTTGGGCTCAGTATAGGAGCCCAATTTGAACTTAGTGCATTTCAGGCAAATTTCTTTAAAAATCTTCTTTTCCAGATCCTGCAGGCAGAATCTTTTGATATTGGGTATGCAGCATCCTTAGGGGGGTGAGATTCAAGTTTGTTCAAGCCATGTCGCTAGGTTCATATTTGGACTCACTGTGGGAGCTTGAATTGTAACTTAGTTCGAAATGAGGAATTTTCTTAAAAAATCTTCTTCAGATCCAGCCGTCGGAATGTTTTGATATGTGGTGTGTAGCATCCTTAAGGGGGTGAGATTCAAGTTTGTTAAAGCAAAGTCCCTGGGTCCATATTTGGGCTCCCTGTGGGAGCCCTAATTATAACTTAGTCAATATCAGGAATTTTTCTTTAAAAATCTTCTTCTTCAGATTCAGCAGTCGGAATGTTTTGATATTTGGCCTGCAGCACCCTTAGGGGGTGAGATTCAAGTTTGTTCAAGCCAAGTCCTGGGGTTCATATTTGGGCTCACTGTGGGAGCCCGAATGATAACTTAGTTCAAAATGAGGAATTTTCTTTAAAAATCTTCTTCTTCAGATCCAGCAGATAAATGCCTTTGATATTTGGTATGCAACATTCTTAGGGGGGTAAGATTCAAGTTTGTTCAAGCTATGGCCCTAGTTCCATAAAATTTGTCTGTCACGACTTCATTCCTTTGTAGTGTTGATGAACCATGTCTAACTGAATGTGACCCCCAAATACTTCTTTGAACCACTTTGGCTGGTGAGCGATTAAGGCTCCTTGGGGCCTCTTGTTTTAGATTTATCATAAGATTTCAAATCGCTGGACTCTGATGCCATAGTCTCCAGGTGGGTCACAATAACTGAAAACGAAAATACAAGGCTGTCACAAGCCATACGCTTGTGTTGCAACCACCTTGTTTCATTGCATTTTTGAGGCACTTTAACAGCCTCTTCCATCACCTCAGCCAATGCTTTTAATTCCTTCATTTTTTTTGGACTTCTATAATATAAATTGTGTATTGCCTGAAATATCTTAATAACCATCTCCATGTCAGCTGAAAATGCGTCCTTTGCTGCAAGTTCTAGGCGGTGGCTGAGGCAGTGTGTAGGCACTAACCAGGGGTGTGTTTTCTTCAAAACCATGGCAACACCAGCCTTGCAGCCCAAATTGACACTAGCACCATCACAGCAGATCCTCACCAATTTATTATCAAACCCAAATGCTTCCAGCTCATGGTCAAGTAAAATCTTTATGTATTCTGCTTTGCCACTTTCTGGAGATTTAATGGTAAAAAAAATTGTTTTGGGTTCCCCAGAATGCAACAGTTTAACAAACAACAACTCCTTTTCAACATTGGATGTGTCAGTTGAACCATCAATTAAAACCGAAAAATACTCTGATTCCATCACCAGCTTCATTAATGGTTCACGGAGATCTTGTGCAATGAAATCAATGAACTGATTACACATCATATCGTTTCCATAGGTCTGCCTCAGCTCAACGCCATGCTTTTTTTCAAGATTTATTAACACCGGGAATTTTGTGAAAGCAAGCTCTGCTTTTGCAATAAAATAAGAGATATCAAAAAGTTTTTTCAATCTCAACTTCTCAGTTGAATGGCAGTGTCCAAATGCTTTAACTAGAGGAGTTTTTATACATTCTGCGGGACTCAGGCTACTCGCTGGATTTTCAAATTGAACAGCGGCGAGATGCTGTTTGGATCTACAATGTTTTTGGATGGTGTCTTTTTTGGACACCGGTGTTCCCCGCACAAAACTGTCATTATAATTCCGTTCGTGTTTTAGTTTGTCTTCAAATTTCTGACATAGACGACAGGATGCAATTTGAACTCCGTCGTCGGATTCTATTTGTAGCCAGTGGAATTCTTGCTTCCAGGCTCTCAAAGTTTTTAGTTTTGACATAATTAGGCCTATTTGGTACTGTAACACTGGCAGACGCTTTTGTGAAGGAACAAAGCTTTTATATACAACCGAACACACGATTGGATACTATTCAAAATCAAGCCAATCAAAAGACATTTTAGAGTGATTTGAGATTTCTGTCGAGGAATTTGGGGAAAAACTAAGCAATAATGGAACAGAATATATTTCCAGGTAATATAGTCCGTTTTAAATGTTGCATTGTCCAGAAAGACTGTGTACGAACTTTTCTCTCAGTTTGAAGACAATAACGTGTTAGAGATGTGGTCAAATAAAATGTTAAAAAATGAGCCAGCAAAAAAATGATTATATCGCAAATCGCAATAAGAGATTGAAAATTGCATCGCTAAAACGGTGTTTTGCGTCGCGAAATGCAATGCAATACCGGTTATGTTGAGCCCTGATATCCTGCATGTTGGTTAAAAGGTTAACTGGTTCACTGCTAAAAGCCTATTTTGGGGCTCTACTGAAAAGTGTCTGTGCCACAATTAATAGACTTCATATTCTTTGGATGTGCTTCATATTCCCTGAAAAGCAAGACTGTTCCTTTCATATAAATTTTTGTTGCTATTTCTTGGAAAGTGCCTGGAAAGTAAGACTGTTTCTTTCCTATAAATTTTTGTTGCTATTTCTTGGAGAGTGCCTGAGGGCACTCTCCAATTAATTGTAACAAATCAATTCCTTGAGACTATACTTTGGCATATGGAAATAAAAGTATTCTACCAGTTAATGTTGATAACCATACATATTCATTTATCAACAAATTGTTGCCAAAATTGGCCTGATGTAAATTTCTTACTGGATTTATTTCATCCACATGTTACCTCTTTGATTCTTTGTTAAGACAATTTTCTAAAACAAAATTTGTTCTGTTATCTTGGTATTTCTTGAATGTAAAATCATCCCTGTAATTCTTTATTTTAATAGGAAAAGAAAGTTTTGACTTTGTCTCTAATAAAATAAAATCAGGACTGGAAGGTGTGGAACATCAGAAAGATAATGTGGAGAAATATGGAGGGTTAGATAAAGGGACCGCAACCTATGGTGTTGTAAAGAAATTGATGGACAATGACATTGAAATGCACACAGACAGACAGGTATGTGCTTTATTTAACAATGTTAAGCTATGATTTTATGCAGTTTGAAGACAACTGATACAATATTTTTTTTTTTAAACAACAAACAAATTATAAATTTAAGGTAATTTGTATATTTTTTTACTTACCAATGGCCCAGACTAGCTGGTGCTTAACTCAAAGTTATCAAGGGGCAAACACAAATTTTGAACCCCCCATTCCCCCAAATTTGCTTGCGAAACCAAAAATTAAAAGTCCTATCTGTCCCTCCATACATTTACTCTCCACGCATGCGCAGACATCAGGAAGTGACCGGAATTGGCGCCAACATCATTCTTTGTAGAAGAGAGTACAACATAAAAATTCAGCGGGGAGGTATGAGTGCCCACTCATGGGAGGGCCATCTCCGTCTGGGCCATTGGTAAGTATAAAAATATACAAATTGCCTTAAATTTATAATATTTTTACACTGTAAACCAATGGCCCAGACTAGCTGAATCGTAAAAAGGTGGAGGGCCTAGGACTTCAGAATTAGAAGATCAACATAGTTCCAATCCTGTAATCCAAGGTGAAAGGAAATTAAAATTATTAGGAATTACATGTTTGTCTCTCTATACAGTAATAGAGAAGACATATCATACAAAAGGAGCCCAGTTCAAGTAATTCCGTATTCTTAGCATGAAGTCTATACTAAATGGATGTAATGAGTTCCCAATTTTTAAGGCTAGCCCAGACTAAGCCCCAAAAATTGGGATGGCGTATTTGAGACTGAGAGAATATCCCCCACAAACATACGCCATATACAATAAAACTCCAGTTGTATGCAGGATATAATTACAGACAAAATGGGTTCACTCATAGCTACATACTTATCAAGCCGGAGGAGAGGTAAAAAATCCCCCCCCCCTTTTTCTTTTGAAGGAATCTTCAAAAAGAAAGAGGGGAGTGCTCTGGAATCAGTAAAAGCGGGTACCAAAACACAATATAAATATTCGTCGAACAGGCACTTGGGTATTAATTTATTTTTAATAAATGGTGCTTAACACCACTTCAGAAGTTAAGGCTATAGTGACGATCCCGGTAATTAATATTGCCTGCTATATAACTTATACTGGAGACAGCATACGCAGATAGGTTGAAAACCGGTGATATAATATACAACATACACATGTCCAAGCAAACCACAATGAACGATCTCTGGAGCATAAACACACTTCTGAGGTAACCCACAGGTGACCCCATTCAGGTGTACAATAAATTCCAGTAACAACACTCCCCTACGTGTACTATCCGATATCTATGACGCTATAAACATGCGAGTATACGAGTTGAGTACCGAACATTAATAGAAACCTGGATCTAGAAATGGAAGTAGGTATGATTAACAGGCTCCGACATGGACCGCCCCCGAAATAAATCATAATTTTGAAGGCCCATAACATACAATAGGTAGCAGTAAAATCCCGCATGTAATCATCTGAATACCAGCTAACTGGTTATGCAGCCTCAGAGGTACCCAAAGACTAGCAATTTATTTATGATGAATTATGCACTCATATATGACATATAGACGAATAATCACAGGAAACCAACCAACTAAAAAGTGGATGTGCCCATGAGGTCATCGTAGAACATGACCCAGCCTCCAATCGAGAAGTGAAGAAATGCATGTATGTATTTAAACTCATATGAGGCATTCAAAGTCATATCGAACCCTCCTCACCCACATTACTTAATTGTTCTTGTGTTAGCCATAAAATAATATAGGAACCGCAATGGTTCCCTCATGTCTAACCGGCTCCATTATGCCACTATGGGTGGAGAAGGGCGTGAAGAACAAAAAAAACTTCCCCTGATAAAGAAGGTCCTCTCGTGGAGGAAGCTTCCGGGGAATGTCCCATAATAGACACTTGAGAAGACTGATCCAAGGTTTCTGTGACGACAGAGTTGCTACTAGTAGGATTCTCGAGACTGTTTGATCTTAAACGTTATCAACCGAATCAACTGAATTGGAGGAAACGCATATCCTATCATTCATCCCCATGAGATCGGCAAAGCGTCTACTGCATACTCTCAATGGTCTGGGCATGGTGACATGAACAATGGTAACTGATTGTTCCGGTGTGTCGCAAACAGATCTATCATGGGGCGATCCCTCTGGTAGTAAATCTGCCCAAATACTCGCTTGTTGAGCGTCCACTCCAATTGCAACAGGCGACCTTTCCGAGTGAGCGAGTCTGCTAGTATGTTCAGATGACCCGCTATATGACAGATAGAAAGATGAACATGATGATTCATGATGTAAAGGAAAATCTTCATTAGTTGGCATAACGGAAATGAATGGGTGCCACCCTGGTTCCCGATGTACGCTATTACTGTCGAGTTGTCCGACCAAATTGAACATAGACATCCGTTATTATGTGAATCCATTGTTGTAGCGCTAGCTATATTGACATCATCTCTTGATGTTTATGTGATTCTCCTGGAACCAAAGACCCTGACACTTCAAGACTGCGGGACTTAGGGTCGTGCCCCAACCGTCTGACTCACATCCGTCATAATCGTGAAAGCCGAATCCGGCAGTTGCAGCGGAACTCCCTGAGTCAACCACTGAATATCTGCCCAAATCTGAACCCTTGTTTTACTAGTTCCGTTAAAACAATACTGGTTCAAGTGAAAGTGGCTTCACACTCCAGTTCTGAGTAAAGAATATCTGGAGGGGACGTGCGCGCAGGCGACCCATCGGAATGAGATCCACAGCCGGTCCTCACAGCTCCAACAGTCGCATGAATTCCCTCACTATTAATGCATCTGAGTGTAGACAAAGCGAGCATAACCACTGACTAATTTCGTTCTGGGTAATGGCAGACGAACGAGATTGTTGTGAGTCTCAAAGCTCATCCCCAAGTGAATAGACGACTTTTTCTCGTTTATGATGAAACGGAGACATCGGAGTAATAGAAGCAGACTCTGAACATCGTTCTGAAGAATAATTCTGTTGCCGTATCCCTGTAGAAGGTTGTTCAAGTAAGCTGACATTACCGCTGACAAATGAGCTCGTAAGTATGACCTTACCGAGTTCATTATTATTCGAGTGAATGCCCAGGGGGGCCAGATTCAGACCAAAGCATGGGGGCGCGGTGGCTCAGTTGGTAGAGGTGCAGGCTGCAAGCCGAGAGGTCCTCGGTTCGAATCCCACCTGCGGCAACCGCGTTGTGTCCTTGGGCAAGACACTTCACCCCGATTGCCTACATGGGGGCACGATGACGCTGTGTACTGAGGCGTACTGCACGTCGATGGTGCGCATGTCTTCAACCAATCTAACCCTGCCTGTGCTGCGGTGCAGAGTTCGGGGTTACGATGTTGGAGAGCTGGCAGCTGCTCGTCGTTGCTCGGTGGTTCTCTCCGGGTATTCCGGCTTCCTCCACCCGTAAAACTGTCACGGTCACAATTAGCCATTGTGCATAAGTATGTGACCTTAAACACCAATAAATCAATCAATTAAATCAGACCAAAGCATATTGCTCTGAACTGATACACCTTCCCTTGTACGTCGAACCGCAGGTTCTTTTATAATTCCGGATGTACCAGGACATGAAAGTACGCATCCTTAGATCTCTGCTTACTGCATAGTCAATCACTCGAATGCTCGCTTTTACCTACCGAATGGTCTCCATAAATAAATTTTTGGAGCTATGATAAGCTTGTTATCCAGCTCAAGTCTATTACCGGTCGGAACGAGCCTTCTGGCTTTGGTACGACAAACAGGTGACTGTAAAAATCTTGAGAATCCTGATTCTCGATGACCTGTATTGCTTCCTTTGATAAGAGAGCTTATATGTCCGGTAGGAGAAACTCTTATGCAAGAATTTGATGGAAGATTTGTCCAACGCGGACAACTTGTTAGTGGGGTTTTTGCTCGGAATGATAGCCGTAAGCTGTCCAAGACTGCACTTTTCACCCACTGATCTTTCATGATTATTATCCAGTTTTTTGCGGAGCTTGACAACCATCTGCCAACTGGCCAGCAATAGAGGTCTAAAGCATCACCTGTATGACCTGCGAGGCTTATGGGAGGAGGAACCATGTCCTCCCCGCAAAAAACCTCGTCTAGTCGGCCTAGGGGCTTTTGACCTATAGTCCCCATCAGATGTACGCCCCTTTCCCGAGTCGCTATACTGACGACTCCAGAGTAATTATAAGAGGGTGTCTTGTACCCTCGTGAGGAGTTTCCTTTTGACGATGGAACGTCCTCCTTACTCTTGTCTTCTGAAGTGGATCATTGATACGCCGACTTCAAAAGCAGAGCACTAGATGCTTTCTTAGTAGCCTGTTCATAGACTAACGAAAGCTAGTCGTCAAAAATAAAATATCTGGAAACTGGAGTGACTCAGAGAGAGCTTTTCACCTTGTCATCTTATCAGTGATGACGAGGCAAGGCCAGCATCACGGCTGATTAACTCCAGGTTAGCCACTGTTAGGGCGGAGTTATACGTGGTATACATAATTGCCCTGGAAAGAACTCTAAGAGAGGTACGGATGTCCTCAAATTCCTTTCCTTTGAGACGTTGCGCCATAGCTCTTGTAAGGTGATCTGCGTAAGACATAACGTCCAAATTCGCTCTATTTGAAGAAATTGTCGTCTCAATTGTGTATGAGCGAATAGTGAATGATACAGGTAAGGATACCTCTAGATCCCCGGCCTAGATCCCCGGCCTGCTCATCCAAACGCAGAAGAACTCTCTGAACATCTTCCCCGACCGTTTCTAAATGAACGTGGTCCAAAAAACGGTATGTATATGGAAGATGAAGATAAGGAACCGCCTTCTTCCTTGCACTCAAGAGGACAAATACAGCGTTGTCTATATGGCCGAAAGCCTGTGACACCTGCATAAACTGAACCGGAAAAGAAAGGACTTCCTCCTTTGTCCGGATAAAGTCTGTGTCTAACAACGCCAGCAGTTTCTCTCTTGTCGTCGCAGCATTCTGATTCAGCGGAACAAAATCAGAGTAGTATTGATGGATGAAAGCCATCGCAACCATGTACTGTTCCGAAAGAGAAGGGTAATCCTCTTCCTTATCCCTTTCACCATCCTAGAGAATCAGTTGCGAATCTCAGTTCATTGCATCTGCGTGAACAGCCGACTGGACCGACCCAACACCGTCCGACAGCTCAGATTCTGAGTCTGAGGGAGGCTGCATCTGCGCTTGCTGGGATGCTGTGATCAGCTACACAATCTGCGACAGCAAGTCCATCATCGAGGCCTGAGGAGCAGCAGTCTTCCGTTCCTTAGCTGCCTGCTGCTCCTGAGACGGTGTGTGTTGGAAACGGATCCTTTCTCCAAACGTCCTGATGATTAAAGCCTCGTCTCCCTAGCTACCAGATGGTCTGACTTCACAGGTGAAGAGTAGTTCCTTCTTCGTGCAACAGGCTGGATATCCGAAGTCGGGTAGCTAGGATGTGGTCGTGTGTGCTTAAATAACATAGCAGAGGAAGCCATGACTGAAGCCAACCCCGGCTGCAGACTAGATGGTGCGTCCCGAGTGGCGGGCAGACATATGCTCCGTCTCGTGCAAGTTTCCAACCAGAAAACTTCATTTTGGCCTTGTGAAATGTAGTGGAGGAAGCCTTAATTTAAGCCGACCCCGGCTGCAGACTAACAGAGTGTCCCGAGTGGAGGGCTGACATATGCTCCGGCTTGTGCAAATTTCTCAAAACAACATCTGACCCTAGACATTGCTAGATTAGAGAGGGGGGGGGGGGGGGGGGGGGGGGGGGGCTCTCCCGTTCTATCAGACCTCGCCGAGTACAAGAACTTGTTGACTTCCTCCCTATTTCCGTCGTTGCTGGGTGAGCTATTTATATTATAGTGCTCGCTCTACCCAATCCTTTTCCTAGACCGCAACAGACTTACCCAGCGTCACGCCCCCCCCCCCTCCCCCCCCCCCCCATATGGAATACTGCTTCACCGGTCGAGCTAGCTGCTTGCAAGAGATTAAAACCTTTAACCAAAGGCCTTAACTCTTGCAATAATGAGCACTGCAGCTAGCTCTATATGCTCCACGGAGCGTGACGACCAGGGACCATCCATGAGGGCGGCTAGGGCGATTAAGTCGCCCTTCTAAGCCCAAAGTCGCCTAGAAAAATAGTCGGGGCGATTACAAGTCGCCCTCTAAAAATTGGCCAAAATGAGAAAAGGCTGAACTGAGTGATGCGAGGTTTACATGAAAACGAGTATTTTCAAAAATCGAATGTGCTCGAGTGTGATAAATGGGCATTTTAATTCGTCAAATAAACGTCCATTTATTTGAAATCACACGACAAGCAATTGTCCATTGTCGCTTTTGGCGGATTTTTTTATTTCTGTTTTGTTGCGTTCCAGTCGGAGCTTCAAGTGTCGAAACGAAAATAGGTGACTTACGTGACTCAACAAAACAACCCAGTTTGAAAGTAGGTTACGTTGCTTAGGATGCCGAAAATGTATACACAACGGACGTATTTTATAACACAGTATTTTCATTTCGATTTGCTGACGACTGTTAACTGTTGGGCTGTCTATTCCCAGAAAAACACGAATGGAATTGAAACACATGAAAAAAAGCTTTAGTGATGTCAAGAAAAGCTTTGTACAGGACACAAGTGTGCATGTGGACGATCTTGAAAAAGGGTCCTTCTAAACATCGGAATGACATGAAATGACGCAGAATGACAACGGAATGCCATAAAAATGATGCGGAATGACATTTCTTTTACAAAATACTCAACCCCAGAATATATTTTGTTTATTAACTAACAAGGTACCTCCCAAGCAACCTTCTTACATCTGGTCCTGTTCACACTTTCAGACTTAGGAAATTATTAGCTTAGTAGACTTTGTTGAAAGCCAACCACAGGAGGGTGATGGGGGGATTGGCACGAAGAAGAGGTGAGGGGTCATGAAGGAGAAGGTAGCAGTGGGGGATTTTCAGTCAATAATTACATTGTGATTTTTTAACCTGGCACAGATGCATCATAGACAACTGGACCTGGATTATTTGTATGTTAATGGAGGACCATAAATTGAAAATATGAAGGGGCGACGGGGGTGGTACATGAATATTATTAATTTTCCCCACTTGCCTATGAAGTCTCCCTACATGACTCTGCAGTCTCCCTATTTTTTCTGGAGGGAGACTTGAAGTCTCCCTAAAATTCCCCCCTAGGCTGGTCCCTGGTGACGACGATAGCACACTTGGATGGGTGTCAGAATATCATCACAATGTTCATGTTCCTCTGAAATAGAAACTGACAGAATGAATTAAAACGCGGTGAGAGGCCCTGATCCTCAGAACCTTAACGCCAACAATGTACTGTGACACCCGACTCCAACATCAGTCATCCCAGTGCAACACAAGAATGACAGGAGTCCACAGGAGTCTGCAGGAGTGTATTAGCTAAAGTCGATATCCGTCCTCCAAACTCCACAACAGTATATATATATAACTGAGATACATGAATAATAGTAGTCCCAAAAAAATTCAAAATATTTTTTGTAAACAAAAAATTTTGAAAAAACGCCCAAGTCCCCAAAGGGAACATTGAGGGCCCAAGGGCATCGCGATAGAGCCTAAGTGTGGACAAAATCCAAATTTTTTGAGCTACACTACCTGAATAATAATCCATGTATTCTACAGTATACTATCGTAATAGAATATAAAAAACTATCTATATATGAGGACGTTGACAATGTAAACAACGTCAATGTAAACAAGACATCAGGCACACAAAAAGGCCCAAAGTCAGAATCAATTGAAATGCTATCAGATACAAAACTAGATCTTCTATACGAAGAAAAAATGATACATCGGATAGAAGATGCAAGACTAAATGGCCTAACACCCCTAGGGTGAGGACATAACCCTGGGGAAGAAACAGAATAATATTCTGTAACAAATGTTAAACTCCCAAGAAATTTAATAAAAAATTTGAATAAAAATTAGCCAAAACACTTAAGAGTTTAACAGGAAGGGTTCATGGAAGGATTGGGAAGGAATACTTAACAAACAGTGGAATAATCATTTTCAAAAATGATGACGTCGGGCATATGTCCCAAAATTGGGAAAAATAAAATGATTTTATAAATATTATAAAGTTACAGCCCTGAAAATCCAAAACCACCGTTGAACACTTCCCTCATCCAGTAACAGCCTTGTATCCACCAATTCTTGCATTGATTTGTGTCTGGCATCCTCAAAAAAGGAGATTTTAAAGCACAGATGTCATTTCATTGTTGATGACTTTAGGTCCAAACAAAGAATGATGTTGGTGCCAATTCCGGTCACTTCCTGACGTCTGCGCATGCGTGGAGAGTAAATGTATGGAGACCCAGATAGGACTTTCAATTTTCGGTTTTGCAAGCAAATTTTGGGAATTGGGGGGTTCAAAATTTGTATTTGGCCCTTGATAACTTTGAGTTAAGCACCAGCTAGTGTGGGCCATTGGTTTACAGTATAAACATTTTATTTTTCACAAACCGCAGCTTTAATATGAATGATACTGGCTTAACCCTCTGCACCCTGGTGTCAAAATACCAACAGTTCACGCAGCAGTTTTTCCCATGATGCAACTAGGAATGTAACCAATTAAATCCTATTTGATGGGGATAAATGGCCTCTGTCAAACAAGATTAAATTGTTTAAATGTCTAGTTGCTATATTATGGGAAAAATATGCTGCTTGAATTTTTGATATTTTGACATCGGTGTGCAGAGGATTAATGTATGAGACGAAACCGGCCAGCGTTATTCACAAAAAGCAGCATTTAATTTTTATTATTTTTTTCATTTTTTGTCTCAAAAACATAGCTTATGACCCCTCTTTGGAATAAGCTTGTCAAGCTAGTTCCAATGAGGGGTCATAACCTATGTTTTTGAGACAAAAAATGAAAAAGATTTGTTATTCAGTAATTTTGTTTGCAAATGTCGTCTGCTTTCTTGTTAGGTAAAGGGTGAATGCACTTTACAAATAACCAAAACGTTTAAAAATTAATAGTAATTTATATATTTTTTATACTTACCAATGACCCAGACATAGCTGGTGCTAATTCTCAAAAATCTAGGGCCAAACACAAATTTTGCCCCCCAATCCCCAAAATTTGCATCTAAAACCGAAAAAATCATGTCCTAAATGGTCCTCCATACTTTTCCTCCACTGCGCATGCGCAGTGTCAAGGAGGTCTCGAAATTGGCACCAATTATCATTCTTACAAGCAGTGCCTGGTTAGCGCTATGTACTCAGCGGGGAGGTATGAGTTCCCAACTCCTGGGAGGGCCATCCCCGTCTGGGTCATTGGTAAGTATAAAAAATATATAAATTACTATAAATTTTTTAACATTTTTATACTGTACCAATGACCCAGACATAGCTGAATAGTAAAAAGGCTGGAGGGCCTAGGACATAGAGGAAAATCCAATAAGCTCAACTATATATAATAGAGTTATCCCCTCGAGGAGAAAAGGAGTATTAGGCTCTACATGTATCTTTCTTATTTATGATAAATTAGAAAGACACAACACCCTCCATAATTGAGTATAATAACATTCATGTTCTCTATTAACATCCAGTATAACCCTTTATACTAATCATTTTTAAAGTAAGCCAATAAATAAAGTCAGTCCAGAGAATTGAGACTCTTTATACTCTTTAAAAGTGTCCGAGGATTGTATATTAACGCCCGTTTGACACGTGACATATACAAATGCTTCACACCGAACTACACTTTAAAAATATGACATGAATGAATTTAAACATTAACTTTACACTTTAAACCATCCCGGTACCGACTCAGAATTACTGACTCTGGAGGAGGTATCCCCTTGTTTTTCACTATAAAGCAGGTGACCTAAGGGAACACCCTCCCCCCCTTCCCCTTCCCCTTGCCCTGGGTCAAATAGCCCAGAGCGAAGAGGGCAGCAGGACAGAGTCACTGCCGGAACAGAAAGCCTGCATAACTATAGTTGCAACTGTTTAGTGGACAACATTCTGAGCAACAGATAACGGACCTAAACAATGCAAGTCTCCAGAAATGGACTCAATATTTCTGAGATAAAAATTCGTGAATGTGGATAGCTGAGACCAATATGCAGCCTTCATTAAATCTGTAATAGCAACACTATTTGCGTAAGCCCAAGATGTAGAAAGAGCTCTTACTTCATGAGCCGAAATCTTAAGCACAGACTGCTGAGTTGAAGATAGATTATCATAAGCAGTACGAATAGTTAATTGAATCCATCTAGCAATAGAATGGACCGAAATGTCCTTTCTGTTAGGCGTCAGAGACAGAAAGAAGCGTTTTCATCCCTTTCTGATAAACTGAGATCTTCGTTTATAAATACGTAAAGCTCTAACCGGACAGAGTAAAGGCCTATGCCCGTCTGAAGACGGAAGGGCCTTAATAACAATAGGTTCCAGATATTTATTAGGAGCCTGATTCTTAGCCAAAAATCCAACATTAGTAGTAAAGGTAATAGTGTTCCCGACACTACGATAGTGAGAATCGTCCACAGATAGTGCATGAAGCTCACTGACTCTTCTAGCAGAAGAGAAAGCTAAGAGAAATGCTGTCTTATAAGATAAGAATTTGAAGTCCACTGTCTCAAGAGGCTCAAATGGCTTTTTTTAGTTTAAGAAGAACCCAAGCTAAATTCCATTTAGGAATTAATCTAAGGGTTCTAGGTCTATTTATCGAGAAGTTTCTAACTAATTTAGAAATTGTGTCCACTGCTCGTCCTGTAAAATGCTTGCCGTGCAAGAAGGACCGCACAACGGAAATACGTGAAGGTTGAGACCTTGCGGGTTGTGATGTAGTTGACGCGATTTCCCCTGCGAAAGAAGATCCTCTCGTGGAGGAAGCTTCCGCGGTAAGTCCCACAGCAGGCACCTGAGTAGATTTATCCACGGTCTCTGTGGATTCAGAGATGCTACCAGTAGAATTTTGCATTGAGATTGTTTTATCTTTAGCAATATCTGCTGAATCAATGGCACTGGAGGATACGCATATCCTATCATTCCGCCCCACGAGATCGATAGAGCGTCTACTGCATATGCTCGGGGATCCGGACATGGAGACACATACGTCTGCAACTGATTGTTGAGCTGTGTCGCAAATAAGTCTATCATTGGCCGCTCCCATTGGTAGCAAATCTGATTGAATACCTGTTTGTTGAGAGTCCATTCTGACGGCAACAAGCGACCCTTCCGTGAAAGGGAGTCTGCTAATACATTCAGACGACCCGGAATATGATGGACCGAAAGTAGAACTTGTTGTTCTAGAACAAACAGAAGGATTCTTTCCGTTAAATTGAATAACGGAACGGAATGAGTGCCTCCCTGGTTCCGAATATATGCTACTATTGTCGGACAGGATTTGGACATGTGCTTTCTGAATAATGTTCATCCAATGACATAGTGCAAGCCAAATTGACATCATTTCCTTGATGTTTATGGACTTGCCGAGAAACTGCGGATCCCAAAGACCCTGGCACTTCGAATCCGTTGGGATCAATGTTGCACCCCAACCTGTTTGACTGGCATCCGTCATAATCGTAAAACTCAGATTCGGCAACTGCAGTGGGACTCCCTGAGTCAACCACTAAATGTTTGCCCAAGTCTGAATCTCTTGTTTCACTTATTTGACAAGAGAACGTCTATATCGAGAGAATGAATCTTTACACTCCAATTCTGAGTCAAGAAAATTTGGAGAGGACGAGTGCGTAACCACCCCATCGGAATGAGATCCGCAGCGGCTCCGCACAGACCTATCAGTTTCATGAACTCTCTCACTGTGACTTTGTCTGAGTGAAGACAATAGCGAGCGTAACAACTGATTAATTTCGCTCTGGTTAACGGCAGACGAACGAGATTGTTGTGCATCTCAAAGCTCATTCCCAGATGAGTGAATGACTTGGACGGCACCAGATCCGACTTCTCCTCGTTTATTATAAAACCGAGACGTCGGAGTAATAGAAGCAGATTCTGCACATCGTTCTGAAGCGTTAACTCGTTGCCGTACCTCTGAAGAATGTCGTCCAGGTAGGCCGACGTTACCGCAGACGAATGAGCTCAGAAATATATCATTACCGAGTTCATTATTCGAGTGAAAGCCCAGGGCGCTAGGTTCAAACCGAAGCACATCGCTCGGAACTCATATACAACTCCTAGGACTGCGAAGCGTAGGTGCTTTCTGAATGTCGGATGTACCATGACGTGAAAGTACGCATCCTTGAGATCTATGCTTGTAGCATAGTCGTTCACCCAAATACTCGCTCTGACTGATCGAATTGTCTCCATATAGAACTTCGGAGCGATGATCAGCTTGTTTATCCAGCTCAGATCTATGACTGGATGGAACGAGCCGTCTGGTTTCGGAACCAGAAACAGATGGCTGTAGAAACCTGGTGATTCCTGGTCTTCTACGACCTCTACCGCGTTCTTCTTCAGAAGAGACTGTACTTCTGATAAAAGAGCGTCTCTTTTCTGCAGATTTGACGGAAGCTGAGTCCATTTTGGACTTCGAGTTAATGGAGGCTTTCGTTTGAAGGATATTCTTAGTCCTTCCGAAATTACCCCTCGAACCCAGGGGTCGTCCGTAATTGACGCCCAATCGTTTATAAAACTTGATAATCTTCCGCCTACCGGAACACGATAGAGGTTCAAACCATCACCTCCTGGACTTGTGAGGCTTGCGGAAGGAGAAACTACGTCCTCCACGACCCGCACCTCGCCCCGTCGACCTAGGGACGTCTGACCGGTTATCTCGGCCAGAATAACGTCCCCCACGAGAGTCGCTGCCTTTACGGTTTCTAGAATAAGACCTAGAGGACGCATAGGAACCTCTATAGGAACTTCTCTTGGGCGTACTTGTCCCAGAAGTGCCTGTCTTACTCTTTTCTGCTGTATCTGACTTTTTGGAAGCGGATTTGAATAGCAGAGAATCCAAAGCTTTCTTAGTTATCTTATCATAGATTGCTGAAAGCTTGCCGTCAAAGAGAAGCTCTCCGGAGACCGAAGCGACTCTGAGAGAGTTCTTCACCTTACCATCCACGCGCATGGATGTAGCTAGGGCTGCGTCACGTCTAACCAACTCCAGGTTTGCCACTGAAAGGGCGGAGTTATACGTGGAATAAGCTACTGCCCTTGAAAGAAGTCTTAATAAGGATTGTATATCCTGGAATTCTTTCCCTTGAAGACGTAATGATAACGCCTTAGTAAGGTGATCTGCGTATGATAAAGCGTCTAAGTTAACTCTGTTAGACATTATTGTTGTTTCCAACGTCGTGGTTGGAATTGACATAGACGACGGTATAGACAATTCCAAGTCTTCAGCCTCATCTAGACGCAGAGGAACTCTCGGTATGCCCTGGACTGCCGTTTCGAATTTATTCCTTGAATTGATGAAAGGCAGGTTTAGAGCATTTGCGGATAAGAAACCAGACTTGCCCGTTTTGGTAGCAAGCTTATAAATAGCGTCGTTCAATAATTCGAATGTTCTTGTGACATTATTGGACTGTGTCGGAAACTCAGGGACGATGTCCCTGAACCGATCAAAGAATTCTGTGTCCAATGACGCTATCAGTCTCTTATCTGGCATCACAGCATTCTGGTCCGACGGAACAACCTCTGGAAGATAATGCTGGATAAAATCTACGGCAGCTTTATGTTGTTCCGAAAGGGAAAGCTCCAAATCCTCCGAATCCCTTTCTCCATCCTGTCGGACCCTATGAAGTTCTCGGTCGTTCGTACCTGATGCTTCAGCGGAGCGTACCGACCCAGCGTCGTCGGATAATTCCTGATCCGACAGAGATTCTGTCGTTTGCTGGGATGCTGTGATAAGTTGTGCTATTTGGGATAGCACGTCTGTCACTGAGGCCTGTGGAGTAGCGGTCTTATGTTGCTTTGCCACTGGAAGCTCCGTGTTATTTGACTCCTGCATACTTCTTTTATGCGAACGTCCGGAGTCTACAGGCCTCGTGTCCCTGGCTACCGGATGGCGTGACCTGGTTGCCGTGGAATCCCTGATCGGCGAAGCTGGCTGGATATCCGTGATCACGTAGCCAAGGTGCAGTCGTGTGCGCTGCCGTGAGGATGAGGAAGCCTTATCGACAGTCTCTCCGGACTGTCTATATAACGGAGCGTCCCGAGCGGCGGACGTTTGCTCCGAATGCGAAACGTTTTGTACCACAACATCTGGTCCCAGATGTTGTTGTATGAGAGAGGGACCTCTCTCGCTTGCAGCCCGGATGGACCTGGACGAGCTAGGAACTGGACTAATAGGCTTCCTCCGTTCTCTCCTCTGATCCGTCGTCACTGGGTGTGCACTTTGTCTTATTATAGTGCTCGCATCACCCAAATCTCCTTCCTGGACCGCAACGGACGAACCCGGCTGCCGAGCCATTCGATGAATGGTCGCTACACCGGGCGAGCTAGCGGACGCCAGTGCCGTCGATCCTACTAGGGACCTCTTAGGCAATTGACGTATTTCCATGAGCACTTTTGCCGCTAGCTCTTCATTTAACTGTGACGACGGAGGCACACTTTTGGAAGACATCACGGAAACATCACCCTGTTCTTCTTCCTCTGAAATAGAGATTGATAAACTAGAGTGACCCTGCGGAGAAAGGACCAGCATGGCCTTTTCCCCTCTAACAACATACCGTGACACACGTTTCCAATGTTTGTCATCCCAATTGACACATACTGAACAGGAGTTAGTGCGAGTACACTGACTACAATTAATACAATGATTATGAAAGTCAGAGGAAGATTTCCTCTTATTACAATTTGAACAATATCCTTTCATTGTGAAAAGAACACAAAAAGTCCTAGTACTCGCACCAACCCCTGAAAACAAAGATACGTAATAACATGATCCATTAACATAGAAAAAATAATTGAAATCAAAAAAATTTTTTGAAAAAATATTTTTTCAGAAAAGCCCAAGTTTCTGAAAGTAACATTGAGCCCCAATGGATCCCAAAAAAGCCTAAGTGAGGACAGAATTTTTTAAAATATTACAAAAAAATTAATGCAACACTTACGTATAATAATAATGTATCTTGTTATGATTAAGCTAATACAAAGACAAGAAATCCCTCTCAACAGAAACCGTTGTCAATGTAAACAAGAAGTGTATAAACACCAGAAACATGACTCCAGGCACTGATAAACATGGCCCGAAATCAGTTACCAATAACAACACTATCTGATGCAAAACAGAGACTTCCAGGGAAGAAACTGCAGAACATCAGATGGTAGATGCAGAACACTACGCCTAAACACCCATGGGTGAGGACGTAAACATGGGGAAAAGAACAGAATTCATTCTGTTACCCAGCTAAAACTCCCAAGAAATTTTAGTAATAATATTACAAAAAATATGCCAAAAGCATGGGAGAATAACAAGGGGGGTCTTAAAGGAAAGGGAGAGAGGAAACACTGAACAAGCAGTGTAACTTTATAGCAAGAATGACAACAACAGGCCCATGCCTCGAAATTAGGCAACATAACATAATTTCGTAAAAAAATTTTAAGTTACAGCCCTGATTATTTCCTGCCACTCATTTTTCCTCTCCTCCTTCTATTTCCTCTTTAGATCCACCATTTCTCTAATATTTATGTGTCTGGCATCATTTAAACTGAGATTTACACGCACAAATATCTGTCAGATGTGAACTGATGAAGGGCCAAACAAAGAATGATAATTGGCGCCAATTTCGAGACCTCCTTGACACTGCACATGCGCAGTGGAGGAAAAGTATGGAGGACCATTTAGGACATGATTTTTTCAGGTTTTAGATGCAAATTTTGGGGATTGGGGGGCAAAATTTGTGTTTGGCCCTAGATTTTTGAGAATTAGCACCAGCTATGTCTGGGTCATTGGTACAGTATAAAAATATTTGTTTTTGTCATTTTTTTTAAATCATAGGTTACATCCCATTATTGTAAAAAACCTCAGCGAACTCCATCCATTAAGTCTCTGCACACTGATATCAAAATTTCAGGTATCATATTGTTCTCATTATGCAACTTGGAATTTAACCATTTCTTTCTTGTTTGGAAATTCTGATATTTCTGCAGTGTGTAGAGAGATAAAGGAGTAGGAATAACAGATAAAATGCCCAAGATAGAAAATCTATTGCTCCTAAATTAAGTATAATTTGAGCACCTTAACTCAAATGTTTCTACCATAACTGACTCGCCTTTTTCAGCAATGATTTCTTGAGGTAAATTTTCATGAATTTTTCACCAAAACTGGTCCATGGCTGCTGTGATGGAAAATGTATTTAAAATACTCAGAGGGTTAAGAGTTATTAATTGAATAGAAAATGTTACTGTTTATAAAATTATCCAAATGAGCCCCAAGTTTATCAAACATCTGAACTCTGTATTTTAATTTTAAGTATTCAACTTATTATATCTTGTTTGGCAAGCTCTGTCAAACAAGATATAATAGAATAAATGCTCAGTTTTTTAGCATAATGTAGGAAAATGAACACATTCTGGTTGATTGAATACTTCTGTTAAATGGTAGAGTGTGGTATTATTTTTGATCTTCAAAATTTGTTCACATATCTTTGCCTTGTTAACAGTTTATGGGAGAGTGCCTGTAGGCACTCTTCCATAACCTGTAACAGGGCATTTCCATACAGACTACATAATTTCACTTTAAAGATAATGCAGCACACATCTACAGAATATGAAGCATTTAAGTTGTAGTACCTGCCCATCAGAATAAACCCCAAATATGGGCTTCCAGCCCTCTACCAGTTAATTGAATGGGTTTTTTTTATTGGCACTGCATATTCAATCAACTGGTTTCCACTGTTCCTTTACTTGAGAAATTAAAAAGATTTACCCAACAAAGTTAAATGCAACTTCTATTTTTAATGTTTTGATGTCATCAACTGTGTCAACCTCTTTTGGCATTATGTATCTTAAAGACCCTGCAAACAAACTTCAAATCTATAATTACACTTAATGCGCAACATACTATCGTAGGTATAAAAAGCATTAAAAAGCATTACTCATATTATCACGTAAAAAAGCATATCATGGATTGTCTGTGTGTAATTAAGATACATGAACTGGCACAGAAAAAAATATTATTAATACATCATAATTCATCTTGGATTTGAGTACAGTTGTCAGTTGGGTAGCAATCGACAAACATTGGAAGTTTTTAAGGTAATGTATTTAAATGTAAATATTTGAATTTTTATTTTGGATGGAAATAGATTATGACTGTTAAATAGCTAATCCCATTTTCTGCCAATATTAACTCTGAGTCCAGTTACTACTGGTAAAAACTAGATGTTGGAGCAAAGGAAAATTGAGCTGTTATTATTTATAGAGAGGACCATAGAATGAATATTTTTCAAATCAGATTCTTCAATAATTACAAGTGCTGGGCAACATATGCAAATGGAGAAAGCTTTGTACATATTTTTGTTTTGTGCAGTAGTACACTGACAGAGTAAAACTAGATTTGTTTAATGTACCTGGTATGATATATGATAGAATAAGATATAGAACAACACAATGTTATATAGCAGTCTGACTGGAATAAAGTAGAAAGTAAAACAATGTAAAATGGCTGTCAAACTATAAAAAGAAAAAAATCCCCAGAATTCTCTGTCCAATTTATCTAGAAGAAATCCTTCTGGCCACTGGAGTTTTTGTGGATTTGTTTTTAGATATTTTGATTATAACACTTATAAATATGAAATTATTAATCTTTCTAATTTTATCGTAAACTTTATTTAACCCTTTACCTAACACGTAAAGCAGACGACACTTGCGAATACAATTCTTAAGCACTAATTTTTTTGATTTCTTAGTCACAAAAACATAGCTTATGACCCCTCACTGGAACGAGCTTGTTACGCTCGTTCCAGTGAGAGGTCATAAGCTATGTTTTTATGACAAAAAACGAAAAAAATAATAAAATTGAAGGGTGAATTTTGTGAATAGCTCTGGCCGGTTTTGGCCGTTACGTTGGGTAAAGGGTTAACTGGTTAAAGGCTGGAAGCCCATATTTGGGCTTCACCCTAAAGTGAATGTACTGCAACTCAAAGGCTTCAAACTCTGTCGATACCTATAGGAACTTTCCCATAAATTGTATCAAGTGAAAGACTTGCAAACAGAGTTTGACGACTAAAACTAATTCAGCACTCTACTAGTAAATATATTTTGTACAACAAAGTCACATGAGCTTGTTCAGTTTAGGAATCATGATTTTTTAGAAAATTTAATTCAGATTTTTAGAAACACTATTAATAAACAATTTAGTCATTAGTTCAGTGTGGAATGTCTATCACCTATTGTTATTTGTTTTCTTATGAAATGCTTTTATGCTGTTTGCATTCAAAGATGTATTCCTGTGGATCTCTAGCACCAAAAATGGGCCGTGGAAAAAGAGAAGGAGGTTGTATGGATCACAAGTTTAGGAAACCATCAGAACCATGGGAGTTAGCAGATGGGTAAGTATCATTCTTAAACAGTAGAATCAATTTAATTGTATATTTCTTCCATTCATTAACCCTGTTAATTGTATATAAATTCCTAACACCAAACCATGTCTTTACCTTCAGTGCAGATTTGACCTATTAATTATACATAAGGACTGTATACAAAACTTCGGTTAATTGAATAAAATCTTGTAATCTTTTGAAAAATAACACACTGTTCCCTCCTGTTCATAGATCTATTTCACCTCAGTACATGTAGTATAACCATTTAATCTTTTATATCATGTTTAACAGAGCTTCATGAGCTCTGTCAAACAATAAAGTAGAATGAATGCTCAGTTGATCATTAGAATGCACAAAAATTAGAAGAAATTATGTTAACTGGTTGGGTGCTGGAAGCCACTATCATGACTCTATGAAAAATGCTGAAGCCACTTTAGTGGCTTTGCACTGTGTACATCAACTTGCTATTTTCTCAGTTGTAGACTAAAACTATTTCCTTTCAATTGTTTTGTTAAAATTTATTGGAGAGTGCCAATAAGCACTCTTCAATAAGTTGTAACAAAACAATTATTTATGAACAAAATCTTGCTTTAAACTAAGACTTTCTTTGCTAATAGCATGGCATTTTTAAAAAGATACGTTTCAAATGGCCTTTGAAAAAATTCAGCACTCTACCAGTTAATTGCATTCCAGTGTTAATTCAATATTTTGACTGGCAAAGTGGCTATTTAGTTAACTATGTTTCACTCCATATGTTTCTCACATGCAGTTGTGCTTTGACTTGTGTTATAATTATCAAGTACTGTTTATTAGTATGACAGACTACATCTAGTGAAATCAGATGCAAGGGATTGATTATGGACATAGAAACTGGAAAATCTCTGGAGCAAATATTTGTGCCTTCATTCACTTGTTTCACTGGAGCTAGGAACAAGTTCTTGGCTGTGATGGTACTTATAACTTGAGAATGAATTATTTAACTTTGCTTTCAACATTCTTTTAACTTTTGAAAATTTATTTTTTGGGGGCATGGCATAAATACTTTCTTATTTAGAAAAACAGAAACTGCTTGTTTATGTACTTCAGTTTTTAGCTCACCTGAGCAAAGCTCAAGGGGAGCTTTACTAATCACTTTCTGTCCTTCGTCGTCCATCTGGCGTTAACTTTACATTATCGACTTCTTCTCACGAACTACTGGACCAAATTCAACAAAATTTGCTGTGCATGTTTCCTATCATATGTCAATTCAAATTTGTTCAAACAAAGTTGCCACGCCCACAGGGGGCATAACTCTGATAGCACCCTAAATTTGTTTCCAAAATTAAAAAAAATCTTCTTCTTCAGATCCACTGGGCCAAATTTTTTCATATTTGGTATACAACATTTCTAGGGGGGTCAGATTCAGATTTGTTCAAATCGAGTCCTTAGGTTAATATTTGGGCTCCCTATGGGATCCCGAATTTTAACTTAGTGCAATATGAGGATTATTCTTTAAAAATCTTCTTCTTCGGATCCACTGGTCAGAATCTTTTCATATTTGGTATACAACATCTCTAGGGGGGTCAGATTCAAGTTTGTTCAAATCGAGTCCCTGGGTTCATATTTGGGCTCCCTATGGGAGCCCAAATTTTAACTTGGTTCAATATGAGGATTATTCTTTAAAAATCTTCTTCTTCAGATCCACCAGCTAGAATTCTTTCATATTTGGTATACAACATCTCTAGGGGGCTCAGATTCAAGATTGTTCAAATCGAGTCCCTGGGTTGATATTTGGGCTCCCTATGGGAGCCCAAATTTGAACTTAGTGCAATATGACGATTATTCTTTAAAAATTTTCTTCTTCATATCCACCAGTCAGAATTCTTCCATATTTGGTATACAACATCTCTAGGGGGGTCAGATTCAAGTTTGTTCAAATCGGGTCCATGAGTTGATATTTTAACTTGGTGCAGTATGAGGATTATTCTTTAAAAACCTTCTTCTTCAGATCCACCAGGTATAATTCTTTCATATTTGGTATACAACATCTCTAGGGGGGGGGGGGGGGGGGGGGGGGGTCAGAAGCATGTTTGTTCAAATCGAGTCCCTGGGTTGATATATGAGGATTATTCTTTAAAAATCTTCTTCTTCAGATCCAACAGGCAGAATTCTTTCATATTTGGTATACAACATCTCTAGGGGGGTCAGATTCAAGTTTGTTCAAATTGGGTCCATGAGTTAATATTTGGGCTCCCTATGGGAGCCCAAATTTTAACTTAGTGCAATTTGTATTCTTTAAAAATCTTCTTCTTCAGATCCACTCGACAGAATTCTTTCATATTTGGTATACAACATCTCTAGGGTGGGGGGGCAGATTCAAATTTATTCAAATCGAGTCCCTGGGTTGATATTTGGGCTCCCTATGGGAGCCCAAATTTTAACTTAGTGCAATTTGTGGATTATTGTTTAAAAATCATCTTCTTCAGATCCACCAGGCAGAATTCTTTCATATTTGGTATGCAACATCTTTAGGGGGTCAAATTCAAATGTGTTCAAATCGAGTCCCTGAGTTGATATTTGGGCTCTCTATGGGAGCCCGAATTTTAACTTGGTGCAATATGAGGATTATTCTTTAAAAATCTTCTTCTCCAGATCCACCAGGCAGAATTCTTTCATATTTGGTATACAACATCTCTAGGGGGGGCCAGATTGAAGTTTGTTCAAATCGAGTCCCTGGGTTCATATTTGGGCTCCCTATGGGAGCCCGAAATTTAACTTAGTGCAATATGTTGAATTTTCTTTAAAAATCTTCTTCTTCACATCCACCAGTTAGAATCTTTTCATATTTGGTATATAGCATCTCTATGGGGGTTAGATTCAAGTTTGTTTAAATCGAGTACCTGGGTCAATATTTGCGCTCCCTATGGGAGTCCGAATTTTAACTTAGTGCAATATGCGGAATTTTTTTCAAAAATCATCTTCTTCAGTTCCACCAGTCAGAATCTTTTCATATTTGGTATATAACATCTCTCGGGGGGTCAGATTCCATTTTGTTCAAATTGAGACCCTGGGTCTATATTTGGGCTCCCTATGGGAGCCCAAATTTCAACTTAGTGCAATACGTGGAATATGCTTTAAAAATCTTCCTCTTCAGATCTATCAGTCAAAATCTTTTGATATTTGGTATACAGTATCCTTAGGGAGTTGAGATTCAAGTTTGTTCAAGCCAAGTCCCTGGCTTCATATATATGCTGAAAATTTGGAGTCCAGTCTGGACTTAGAAATTTTGGACCAAAATCTGGAAATGAGTTTTTAGCTCACCTGAGCGATGCTCAAGGGGAGCTTTACTAATCACTTTCCATCCGTCTTCCGTCATTGTCCTTAGTCGTCCCTCCAGCGTTAAGTTTACATTATTGACTTCTCACAAACTACTGGACCAAATTCAACAAAATTTGCTGTGCATGTTCCCTATCACATGTCAATTTGTTCAAATGAGGTTGCCACACCCACAGGGGTACCACAGGGGGGGCATAACTCTGATAGCACTCTAAATTTCTTTCCAAAATTAAAAAAAAATCTTTTTCTTCAGATTCACTGGGCCGAATTCTTTCATATTTGGTATATAACATTTCTAGTGGGTTCAGATTCAGATTTGTTTAAATCGAGTCCCTGGGTTAATATTTGGGCTCCCTGTGGGAGCCCGAATTTTAACTTAGTGCCATATGAGGATTATTCTTTAAAATCTTCATGTCCAAAAATGGCATAAAAATTGTAGGGGTTAGGTCCATGGGGGTTAGGTTGTAGATTTTTAGATTGAAATGGGGTGTTTTTGGACACAGGAATTCAATTTTTTTTTTTACCATGGGCCAAACCATCGTTGACCCTTGGCCGCCCCCATATCGGACAGATTTATTTCCCTCTGGTGGAAACCCTGATTATTGTTACCTAGGTTAACTAGCTCAAAATTTAGGGACGCAAAATTCTGAAGTGTGAAGGCCTGGAAAGTTTTTTACGCACACCCCATACCCCATCACAACTCCACCGCTAGTTAGAAATTCAAGAGGTCTCACCCCCTATTAAAACGACTCTAAACCAGGCTGACATGTGCGAGTTTTCCCCCTCCCCCCCCCCCCCCAGGGCGAAAAATTTCACGCGAACGCTCGTACCGTTCGCGTGTCGGTTACGCAAAATGTAAAACACACGAACGGTTGATCAGTTAACGAAAATCGGGCCGCTACATTGAGCAATGCACCTATGTCCCTTTCTGACATGCAAAATGTTCTTGGAAGTGTTTACATGTACTGTAGACGGAACGGAAATTTTACCTTTCGATGAAAATTGAAATGCAGTTTCTTGGAAATGAATTGTAAAAAAAGAGTAGAATAAGGGAGATAACTACTCTTATCATTCTGACTGAAAATTGAAATGCAGTTTCTTGGAAATGAATTGTAAAAAAAGAGTAGAATAAGGGAGATAACTACTCTTATCATTCTGACTTGTCCGTGTTTAACTTTCAAACGAGTACAGTCACTACACCCATTTTGTCATCTGCTTCAGGGGCACTCGATTTCACTGAAATCGAGCAAAACCTATCGGCTTCAAAACGGAAAGTATATTTTTATAATTTCATGGTTACAAATTAAATCGGTTTAACTTTTATATAATATGAACCCCCCTCGTGACCCATGCCTACACTCCCAGGAAGCCTAACACCCGAACAAAATTATATTTGAAACACTATTTTCATAGATTTTAACTGGTGACAAAAAGTTGCAGTACAGGCCTGATGAGTATTTCGAAAAAAATCCCCCAGAAAATTTTGAAATTTATGAAATTTATGGGAGCCCGAAATTTAACTTAGTGCAATATGTTGAATTTTCTTTAAAAATCTTCTTCTTCACATCCACCAGTCAGAATCTTTTCATATTTGGTATATAGCATCTCTATGGGGGTAAGATTCAAGTTTGTTTAAATCGAGTACCTGGGTCAATATTTGCGCTCCCTATGGGAGTCCGAATTTTTACTTAGTGCAATATGCGGAATTTTTTTCAAAAATCATCTTCTTCAGTTCCACCAGTCAGAATCTTTTCATATTTGGTATATAACATCTCTCGGGGGGTCAGATTCCATTTTGTTCAAATTGAGACCCTGGGTCAATATTTGGGCTCCCTATGGGAGCCCAAATTTCAACTTAGTGCAATACGTGGAATATGCTTTAAAAATCTTCCTCTTCAGATCTATCAGTCAGAATCTTTTGATATTTGGTATACAGTAGCCTTAGGGAGTTGAGATTCAAGTTTGTTCAAGCCAAGTCCCTGGCTTCATATATATGCTGAAAATTTGGAGTCCAGTCTGGACTTAGAAATTTTGGACCAAAATCTGGAAATGAGTTTTTAGCTCACCTGAGCGATGCTCAAGGGGAGCTTTACTAATCACTTTCCATCCGTCTTCCGTCATTGTCCTTCGTCGTCCCTCCAGCGTTAAGTTTACATTATTGACTTCTCACAAACTACTGGACCAAATTCAACAAAATTTGCTGTGCATGTTCCCTATCACATGTCAATTTGTTCAAATGAGGTTGCCACACCCACAGGGGTACCACAGGGGGCATAACTCTGATAGCACTCTAAATTTCTTTCCAAAATTAAAAAAAAATCTTTTTCTTCAGATCCACTGGGCCGAATTCTTTCATATTTGGTATATAACATTTCTAGTGGGTTCAGATTCAGATTTGTTTAAATCGAGTCCCTGGGTTAATATTTGGGCTCCCTGTGACATAAAAATTGTAGGGGTTAGGTCCATGGGGGTTAGGTTGTAGATTTTTAGATTGAAATGGGGTGTTTTTGGACACAGGAATTCAATTTTTTTTTTACCATGGGCCAAACCATCGTTGACCCTTGGCCGCCCCCATATCGGACAGATTTATTTCCCTCTGGTGGAAACCCTGATTATTGTTACCTAGGTTAACTAGCTCAAAATTTAGGGACGCAAAATTCTGAAATGTGAAGGCCTGGAAAGTTTTTTCTGCACACCCCATCACAACTCCAGCGCTAGTTAGAAATTCAAGAGGTCTCACCCCCCTATTAAAACGACTCTAAACCAGGCTGACCTGTGCAAGTTCCTCCCCCCCCCCCCCCCCCCGGGCAAAAAATTTCACACGAACGCTTGTAACTTTCGCGTGTCGGTTACTCAAAATGTAAAACACGCGAACGGTTGATCAGTTAACAAAAATCAGGCCGCTACATTGAGCAATGCACCTATGTCCCTTTCTGACATGCAAAATGTTCTTGGAAGTGTTTACATGTACTGTAGACGGAACGGAAATTTTACCTTTCGATGAAAATTGAAATGCAGTTTCTTGGAAATGAATTGTAAAAAAAGAGTAGAATAAGGGAGATAACTACTCTTATCATTCTGACTGAAAATTGAAATGCAGTTTCTTGGAAATGAATTGTAAAAAAAGAGTAGAATAAGGGAGATAACTACTTATATCATTCTGACTTGTCCGTGTTTAACTTTCAAACGAGTACAGTCACTACACCCATTTTGTCATCTGCTTCAGCGGCACTCGATTTTACTGAAATCGAGCAATACCTATCGGCTTCAAAACGGAAAGTATATTTTTATAATTTCATGGTTACAAATTAAATCGGTTTAACTTTTATATAATATGAACCCCCCTCGTGACCCACGCCTACACTCCAGGAAGCCTAACACCCGAACAAAATTATATTTGAAACACTATTTTCATAGATTTTAACTGGTGACAAAAAGTTGCAGTATAGGCCTGATGAGTATTTAGAAAAAAATCCCCCAGAAAATTTTGAAAGGTATTCCCTTGCACGATCATGGACTGACACAAGCGAGTTGGAAATGAAAGCTTTGGAGTGAGATGTCCAAGGCTATCTCTTCTGACTCTGTAATCTTAAATATTTGAGCACTGGGAGCCACTGTCATATTGGCTTTAAGAAAATGTATTTGCCAGGCTATAGTCTTCACATTCCTTGCTTGTGCTTCATGCTAAACCAGTTTGTCTGCAGAGATAAATTTGCTTTATTAAAAATCATTGGAGAGTGGCTGTTGGTACACGCCAATGATTTTAAATGAAACAAATTTTAGGTAACAAATGTTGACCTTCAAAGAAAATCTATCACTCAACCAATTAATGTTGATGAGGCATGTCATGGTGAAAGTGACCTAAAATACTTATGAGAGCCACTTTGTCAGGTGAGCGATTAAGGCCACGTGGGGCCTCTTGTTTAAATGTCTTTTTGGTATGTTTTCTTGGGTTATAAGTTGTACAAGATATCAGTTTCTTACTGGAGTGGACAGCACTTTAAATTAATATTCAGTCAGAGAAGACTCTAGTAGATAGTGTTAGTTTGAAGTTATGGTTTCCCAAGAGATAACTTGCAGATCAAATGGTAAAAAATACAATATTTCTGAGTTGATGGATTTCACTTGACCAAGTTATTTGGATATAAAATTGTTTTAACCAACACATCATCTGGTGTCCACCATCTGGTGTACAAAATCTGGCATGACTTCAAATAACTTTTTCAAAAACTGACAGGGTTGATTTTTACCAAATTTTGTATGTTTGCTCCTTATGACGTATGAACACAGGATTTTTTTCTTTTCATGACCTTGCCCAATCATGAAAATTGATTTTGAATCAAGGTCCTTGAAAGTTCTCACAAAGAGCTGTTACAGTTTGCTGATACTCTGGTTAGGAACATTTTGTCTGGTTTTATGTAAGTTAGTTGCATGTTCGTCCTGTATTTTTTTTAAAACATCATTGGAAGTCCTTGAATTAAAAACGTCAGTAAATGTTTTTGAATTCAGTTCCTGAAATTGTGCGGATTACCCTGTTCACAACCTATGTTTCAGAAGCAAAAAATGAAAATATTTAGTTATTTATGAAAATATTTTAGTTATTTATGAAAATATTTTGTAAGTATCATCTGCTAGTTATGATTGGTAGAAGGTAGGTAAAAAAATGCCTAATATACTATGTCTGATATTTTACCCAAGTTAAAAAAATTGATAAACTTATCCCTTGAGTGCAAAAAGGCTTTGCAATGCTTTGCAAAGCGTTCTTGCACTCCAGGGCTGAAATAGACCACCACCCATGCTATTCTGTAAATTATGAGGCCTAAAACATAAAACAAACCAAGAACATGAACTTTTAATGGCAAAGAAATAATTACAAAAATAAAAAATAAAATAAAAAAAACCTGCATGAAATTTTACAAAAAATGGCCTCAGAAACAGAAGATCTACTTTGTGGGGCCTAAGTTCAAATGTATCAGTTGTATATGAAAAGTGTTATTTGCTGTCTTTATAGATGCATATCCCTTGTAGCTGAGCTGTCCAGTATTCAACAGTTTGCCAAAGATGTTTCCATGTTTTTACCCCTCATTGTAAAAGCACTGGACTACAAACATTATACTCAGCATGAGCAGCTATTGGAAACATTTTGCAAACAGGTAAAACTAAATATTGCATTTAGGAGTAACACTTAACTGACTTGAAATTCTTCGATACAGGTAGCCAAGACTTATGTGTGTGCAACTCCTCCTACATTTATTAACTGGTAGAGTGCTAAATTATTTTTGGCCACCAAAATTTGTTCATATGTCATTGTCTTGTTGCAATTTATGGGAGAGTGCCAAAAGGCACTCTCCCATAAATTATAACAAGGCAAATCCGTGCAGACTAAATAATTTCACTTCATTTCAAATAGGAAGCACATCCACTGAATATGAAGCCTTTATGATATGGCACCTGCATTTCAGAGTAGAGCCCAAATATGGGCTTCCAGCACTCAACCAGTTAACTGATTTATGAACCTGTGCATATTTCCAAATGTCCAATCTGTGATGATTTTAATCAGGTTATCTCCTCTTGAAATATAGATTTCTATATGAGATTCTTGAGTGCACATCTCCTCCTACATTTGTAAACCATTTTCCATGAAACTTCTTCAGCATGACCACTAAGAAGTCAGTATGTGCATGTTCAAAAATTTTCAATCAGTGACAATTTATTAACCAAGTTATTGAAATAGGAATACTTAATAAATATATAAGTCATTCAGTAAAGTTGAAATGACTTGTAGTAATCGTCAGCCGTTTTTTCTTCCTTTTTTAGCTCACCTACATCTGTAAGATGTGGTGAGCTATTGTGATAACCTCGGGCGTCAGCGTCGGCGTCTGGCGTGTCCAATATTGTAAGATTTAATGTTAAGGTGAATTTCTCAAACATCAGTGGGCTCAAGCCTTTGATATTGCATATGTAGGTTGTAGGGGACTATTAGAACAGTATTTAACCCTGAAACTACAACTTTTTTCCAAATTTCAGCTAAAATTTACTGCCAAAAGTTGTTGTAAGAATTTGCGTTTAGGTGTTGTAAGAATTTGTGTTCAAGTCAGCTTTTGTGCAGATTGTGCTGCTTTAACTTCTCATTACTGTTGATTTTCATATTTCAATAACAACTGTAGGTATTAACCCTAATGTATGCAGAAATTTAACGAAAATTTTATTTTTTTTCACTCAAAATTTTCATGTTTTTATCGGACTTAGTAAATTTTAAGTTGTAAAACTTTGTAAACTTTGTGTTTAGGTGAGTTGTGTTTCTATGTGTCTTTCCAAGCGATTAATATTCTACACTTGGGTTACTGAACTCCATTGCAGTAATATTTAACCCTCATTACATGCATATTTGAGGAATTTGAGGCTGATTTTCTGCCCAAACTTTTTGTAAGAATTAGTGTTTAGGTGTTGTAAGAATTTGCGTTAAAGTCAGCTTTTGTGCAGATTGTAGTGCTTTAACTTCTCATTACTCTTGATTTTCATATTTCAATAACAACTGTAAGTATTGACCCGACTGTATGCAGAAATTTAACGGAAATTTTCTTTTTTTTCAGTCAAAATTTCCATGTTTTTCACGGACTTAGTAAATTTTAAGTTCTAAAAGTTTGTGTTAAGGTGAGGTGTTAAGGTGAGTTCTCAAAGATCAGTGTGCTCAGGCCTTTGATATTGCATATGTAGGTTGTAGGGGACTATCAGAACAGTATTTAACCCTGATGCTATGACCTTTTTCCAAATTTCACCTAAAATTTTCTGCCAAAAGTTGTTGTAAGAATTTGCGTTTAGGTGTTGTAAGAATTTTCATTAAAGTCAGCTTTTGTGCAGATTGTGCTGCTTTAACTTCTCATTACAGTTGATTTTCATATTTCAATAAGAACTATAGGTATTAACCCTACTGTATGTAGAAATTTAACGGAAATTTTCTTTTTTTTTACTCAAAATTTTCATGTTTTTCTCGGACTTAGTAAATTTTAAGTTGTAAAACTTTGTAAACTTTGTGTTTAGGTGAGTTGTGTTTCTATGTGTCTTTCCAGGCGATTAATATTCTGCACTTGGGTTACTGAACTCCATTGCAGTAATATTTAACCCTCATTACATGCATATTTGAGGAATTTGAGGCTGATTTTCTGTAAGAATTAGCGTTTAGGTGTTGTAAGAATTTTCGTTAAAGTCAGCTTTTGTGCAGATTGTGGTGCCTTCACCTCTCATTACTGTTTATTTTCTCATTTCAATAACAACTGTAGGTATTAACCCTACTGTATGTAGAAATTTAACTGATTTCTTTTCTTTTTTTCAGTCACAATGTTCACGTTTTTCTCTGACTTACTCAATTTTAAGTTCTAAAAGTTTGTGTTAAGGTGAGGTGTTAAGGTGAGTTCTGTTTCTATGTGTCTTTCCAGGCAATTGATATTGTACGCATGGGTTACTGAACTACATTGCGATAACGTTGCGCCCTTATTACATGCATATTTGAGGAATTTGACGGGGATTTTTGGGACTTATATTCACTTTCTTTAAAAAAAATTTTTTTTAACTTTTTTCTTTTATTATTTAATACTTTCTCATACTTGTTACTAGTAACATTAAGGCTTATTTTACTTGTTGATGTGATGTATTTTTGTTGGGACTTATAGTCACTTTCTTGAACGAATGTTTTTCTGCAACTCCTCTTTAACCAATGAATGTACTTCAATTAAAATTTCAGTGATTTATGAAAGCCTTTCCTAATTCTTATTTATGATTTAATATCTGGCCTCACGATTCATATTCTTAATCATAAACATTTCTAAAAGATGTATCCAATGATTCTGTGTTGAATTGATATATAATAAATGCAGAAATATAGACTTTCCAAAGTCATCACATAAACCACATTAATCATTTGGTGCCTAGTTAATGATTTATATTAACTAAATATTAGGCATGGTACATTGGAATGACATTATCAAGCGCGAATGTAGGTGAGCGTTGGGATGTAACATCCCTCTTCTTTCATACTTACCTTACTATGGCCACATTTCTAAAGCTACGCTGACCAAATCAAGTCCTGCATCCAGCCTCTCTCTTTCAAATAGTATGTTGTACAGCTCAAAAATTTATCGAATAGTGTTTTTTGTTTTTTGATTTACCTTAATTTGTGAAGATTTTTGCAGCACTTTAAATTTTTGACACATTTCACTCATATGTGATACACCATTGAAACTTCACACAAACACATTTATGTTCATTTGAAGTCGTGCACCTCTTCTATGTTTACATTTCATATTTAGACTCCCAATTTCAGCCATGCCAATTTTACCTTTTCTTCTCAACCTTTTGTTTTTAACATCATTTAGTGCCTCCGCTTTTTCAAAATTTTTCTGAATATAATCTCTACAAAAACAATATCTAAAAATGTGTTACTGTCATAGGAAATTCTTAACCCTTTGAACACTGGTGGTATCTTCCATACCAATTAAATGGCAGAAATTGGAAGAGTTCATATCCATTATTTGGGGGTAGAGCAATTAATATTTTCAACGTGCAGTCTTCAGGCTACACATTGAAAATATTAATTGTTCTACCACACACATTCACTTAGTAGCCATCCCACTTAATGAAATTATGACGTATCATGTTCCTGGACCAGAAAAGTGGTCTCTTGTGTTGAAAGAGTTAATATCCAACTTTGTAGTGATGACATAGGGGTGTTTATGGTAAAAAAAAAAGAAAAAAGTTTGTCCAATTTTCATGAAATTTTAATATGTTGTAGATCTCTATGTTTTCATTTAAGAATTAGATGCCAGTGATGCCACTTTTACATTTTCATCTTTACCTTTTATTTTTAACCTCATTTTGAGACTCAGCATTTCAAAATTTGGGGAATATAATCTTCACAAGATAAAGTTTGTCCAATTCTCAATTAATTTTTTTTTATGTTGTAAAGCTTAAAAAATTAGAAGACACATCTTTTTTTTGTTTTTCTATTTAATGCTGTTTTGATGTATTTACGTCACTTCAGGATTTAACATATTTTTTTTTTATATTCTTCACTGAAAATGCTAGTATTGTGATTGCCATAGCTCAATATTTATAGGGGATACATCTAGGAAACTTCACACACACATTTATGGTCATTTAAATGTGATATACCAGTATGTTTTCATTTCAAATTTAGACATCTGATGCTAGCAATGCCAGTTATATGTTTTTTTGCTAAACCTTTAATTTAGAACCTCATTTTGAGCCTCAGCTTTTCAAAATTTTGGAAATATATTCTTCAGAAAATGCCATATTTAAAAATGTGTTGCTGTCCTAGGAAATTCCCAACCATTATAGTGATATAGACGTCATTGTTAAAAATGACAATTCATCAGATTTTTATGAAATTTTTTTATCTTCCAGGGCCAAAAAGACTGAGTAGATCAGAGGACATAGTTGTTTTTTTGTTTTTTGATTTATTGCTTTTTTAGCTCACCTGACTGCAAGTCAGTGTGAGCTTTTGCCATCATTTGGCATCCGTCAGCCGTCGTCTGTTAACGTTTTGCAAACTTGACATTTTCTTCACAACCACTAGGCCAAATTCAAACAAAAATTGGACAGATCATCTGTGGAGTATACTCTTTCGATTTTGTTTAATTGAAGCAGCAGCCATATTCGGGCTCTGGTTTATGCCCCAGCTTCAAAACCTTTAAAAATCTTCTTCTCATGAACAACCAGAGGGAATGCCCTGATATTTGGTATGGAACATCCTTTGGTATAGAAGATTAAAGTGTGTTCAAGGGAAGTTGATAGGTCAATATCTGGGCTCTGTGTGGGGGAATATCCATTTTGGGATCTGCCCAAAATTTCTGTTTCAAGAACCTGTGGGCCAACTTCAACCAAATTTGGCATGTAGTTTAAGTGGGTTCTAAGTAATTGATTGATGCCTAAAAAAAAAAATTTTCACAGCCCTGTTATTTGGTATGAAGCATCCTTAGGACCGGAAGAAGGGATTGTTTAAACAAAATTGCCACGATTTCAATCAGGGTGCCTGGTAGAGGGTATTCAAGAAATGATGAGTCAGCATTTTTGCAGTAGTTTATCCTGGAGGAATTTTCATTCACTGAGAATTTTTGATTGACATATTGTTCTTAAAAATAACAAACCTGTTATGAACATTGTTATCTTGTTATTTTAATCAGAAAATTCTCTGGACTTGTTTGTTTTTGCAAAGATTTTATTTTATGTTGAATGAACCACTTCAATGCTGGAAAACATCTGATACCTGTATACATGCCTTTAATTTAACCCTCTCAAGACTGCAGTGTGGGTTCCAAAGATTTTATTGATGCCTCGAACAAACAAAAACCCTTTCAATACTGTAGATGTATTTTTTCTGGTTCATTGGAAAAAAAATTGATCTCATTCCTGTATGAATATCTTTAATTTAACCCTTTCATGACTTCAGTGTGTTTTTTCCAAAGATTTCAAAGATTTTATATCATGATGGACTCTTTCACTACTGTGGTCATATAAGTTATTTCATGTTGAATGAACCCTTTCAATGCTGGAAACATTTATCTGATTCTTGTGTGCATGTCTTTAATTTAACCCTCTCAAGACTGCAATGTGGGTTCCTAAGATTTTATTGATGCCATGAACAAACAATTTTTTTTTTTTTGGGGGGGGGGGGGGAAGGGGGGGCATGTAGAGAGAACCACGGTAGTTGAAAAACAAAAAAATCACAGAATAGAGCTTGCTAGAAAGCTTCCTAGGACCAGCAGAAATGAATAGCCAAAAAAAGTTGCCTTTGTTGTGTCATAGCAAATCAAAAAATTGCTCTTGCTGTTGATCATATACTGATACACTCATCTCTTTTGACAACTTGAGCCAGTTGAGTGTTTTAGGCTCACTTGAGCCTCTGGTTTGATGTTTTAACACAACTTCTAAGTTACAAAAACGTTTTTGAAGGTTTTACAAACATTTTGTGGCCTCAAACCACCACATTCACTTCACACTACACCACCCAAATGGCAAATAATATGAATGAGTAGTAAACATGCATGCACACATAAGAGACCAGTTTCAAGTTCCCACTTTGAACAAGTAATAACAAGTGGGGGCACGGTGGTGTTATGTACTAATGTGGTACTGCACTTCGATGGTGCACCTGTCTTCAACCAATACTAACCCTGCTTGTGTGGATTTAGTATGTTAGGGAGCTGACAGTTGCTTGCCTTTGCTCAGTGGTTCTCTCTGGCTTCCCCTGTAAAACCGTCGTCATGATAAGCCGTTGTGCAGAAATATATGACCTTAAACACCAATAAATAAATCAATCAATAAATAAAAATAAGTGAGAAAACTGGGAAGGAGAAATTGAGCAAGTGCATGGGGTTCCCATGGGGATCATGTGCTTTTTCTAGAGTTTGGAATGTTGTGACAAAGTTCCACAGAGTTCCTGTAGAAAAACTGAAAATTTGGAGTAGCAGCTCCCAGAAGTTTTGCCACAGTTTACTCTCAGTGGATGGTACTGCAATTGTGGTGTAAGATATGCACAGCTTTGAAGTGGCAGGGAATGGCAGCAGTTGCATTATGAAGCGCCTTAGTATGTTCTAAGGCGACAGATAAATTCTCTTCATTGTTGGCCGATTTGGCGTTAGCTGTGCCTTATTGAACGAATTCTGGAAATTCACTTTACGATTTCAGATCCATCCAGTTCTATTTGAAAATTCTTGTGTGTAACTCCTCTTATGTTATAAACCAATTTTGATGAAACTTCTCAGTTATGACTTCTAAAAATTGAACGTGTTTATTCCAGAAATTTTAATTTATGATGATTTTAACCAGGTTATCTCCCCTTGAAATATGAACAAGCAAGTGAACACTTCAAACTGTTATGCAGTGACAATTTTGATGAAATTATCTCGCTGTGACAATTTTGATGAAGTTATCTCTGAAATGTTTTTCAAGTGACTGTGCACACAGTAGATCACATTCAAGATGTCTACAGCAACGGTCTTATTGGATAGGCAGGCATGCTGATCATTGACCAAAAAAACATCTGTACTTTATCCAAGTCAACCGAAAAAAATGGGATATATTGGTGAAATGTTTTGTAGTTGTTGGGTGGGCAAGCTAGAGTTGATGGATGGATGGATGAATGGATGGATGCTGGTACACCTTAACCCTTAAGGGACTGGAGATTTTTTTATACATTTTTGTGAAACCTTGACAATGTAACTCCTGCTGCTTTGCAGTTGTTTGTACACATGCCTTGGCTGCCTACATAGGCTGCCTAGAAACGACCGCCAAGGCACATACAATAAAAGTTTTGAGTTCACCCAAAGAATGTATCTTGTTGGGCATATCTTCTGCTGCAATAAAAAGTGATTAAAATCTGAATTAGGCTTTACTAGTTAATACAGCCTATTTTTTACAAGTCATGGTATAAAACTAACATTTTTAAAATAATGGTTATTCCAATATAATTTGTTACTGGAGCAGTTAACCCTTTATCTAACCTTGCATATGGATATCCCTTCCAATGGATTTTCGTAATAATTGAAAATTCAGTTTTTCCTTCCAAAAATGGTTTCTGATCCCTCATTGGAACAGGCTCATGAAGTATGACTTGGTAGCAAAATACAACAAAATAGTGCAGAGTTGATGTCATACCCACTTGGCCATTGTGGCAGTCATCTTGAATTTGATGCTCACCTGTTCTACCTTTGCTTGTTTGTCCAAAAACTTGAAAAGCAATTGACCAGCATATCCTATTTTTGGAGAATGGTTTGAGAGGAAGGTTACCTTTGGTTATCTGCCAGGTTAGCAGCCTCCATAACAGCCATCTTAAATTTAATGAATTTTAGTTTGAAAAGCAGATAACCAACAAATCGAATTTTTAATGAAAAACTTCCATAAAAATGTTGCATTTCTGATGTGCATAATATATCATGCAAAATGGCTGAAATTATATGAAGCAGACAAATAGTGACACTGTTGTTTTTACACTTAAATACCTTATACAGGTGAATGAACAGCTGATTATTAGCTCACCTGAGCGAAGCTCGAGGTGAGCTTTACTGATCACTTGTCGTCTGTCTGTCCGTCCATTAACTTCACGTTTTCGACTTCTTCTCAAGAACCACTGGGCCAATTTAGATGAAACGTGATGTGAATCTTCCCCAACATGTGTCCACCCAAGTTTTTTCATAAGATGTTGCCATGCCCACCAGAGGCTCTACAAGGGGCATAACACTACCCTCAGTTTTCTTAAAAAAATCTTCTTCAGAACTATTTATCAGAATCTTTTAATATTTGGTATAAAACATCCTTGGAAGGGTGAGATTCAAGTTTGTTCAAACCAAGTCCCTAGGTCCATATTTGGGCTCTGTATTGAAGCCCGAATTTCAAAATTAGTGAAATCTTGGATTTTATCTTTAAAATTCCTCATCTTAAGATCACCTGGTCATTTAATATTTAGTATCAATAAACTGTATGAGGTGCAGATTCAAGTTAGTTCAAACCAAGTGCATTGGGTGATATTTGGGCTTCCTATGGGAGCCTGAATTTCAACTCGGTGCAATGTGGGATTCATTCTTCGAAAATCTTCTTCTTCAGATCCAGCAGTCAGAATCTTCTCATATTTGGTATGCAGCATGCTTAGGGAAGTGAGATTCAAATTTGTTTAAGCCAAGTCCCTAGGTTCATATTTGGGGTCACTGTGAGCCGTGTCCCTAGGTCCATATTTTGGCCTCACTGTGGGAGCTTGAATTGTAGCTTAGTTCAAAATGAGGAATTTTCTTAAAAAATCTTCTTCTTCAGATCCAGCAGTCAGAATTTTTTGATATTTTTTGTCCTGCATCCTTTGGGGGTGAGATTCAAGTTTGTTGAAGCCAAGTCCCTGGGTTCATATTTGGGCTCTCTGTGGGAGCTCGAATTATAAAGAGCTTTCAACTTTTCGACCTTTAGAAATCCACGAGGTAACCAAATTAAAAAAAGAATCCTCAAATGCCTCATGTCAACTCGACCCAATGCCAACATCTATTGTCAAATCATGTGTGGACTCTTTGGCTCCTGTAATCACAAAAATGATCAACATGTCTCTGCTGGAAGGATATGTGCCTGATGTTTGGAAAATAGCAGTTGTTAATCCTCTTCTGAAGAAACAAGGTGCAGAACTTGTGTTTAAAAACTTCCGACCAGTGAGTAACTTACTGTTCGTCTCTAAGCTGTGTGAAAAAGCCACGATTGACCAACTAATGTTACGTAGTGATATGCATGCTCCGTTACCGCCCAACACGTCTGGATTCAGAAAATTTCACTTCACTGAAATGGCATTACTCAAGGTTCAGAATGACATCCTCCTTAATATGGAGTCTGGAAGGGTAACATTGCTTGTTCTTTTAGACCATAGTGCTGCTTTTGACACTGTTTGTCATAAAACTCTGCTAGAGACAATGAATTCAGATTTTGGACTTAATGGTGTTGCTGCTAGCTGGCTATCATCATACCTCAAGAATAGACTGCAGTGTGTATCAATAAACGGTAATCTGTCAAAAGACTTCCATCTTGAAAGTGGAGTCCCACAGGGCAGTTGCCTTGGTCCTGTTCTGTTTCTATTCTATATTTCGAAAAGTTCACCATCATTGAATTTCACCTGCCTGTTGTCCATGGTTATGCTGATGACACACAGGTCTATTTCTCTTTTTGACCATCAATCAAGGATCAAACTAAAGCTCTAAAAACTATTGAATCATGTATTTCGGACATTCACACATGGATGGTTTCGAACAAATTAATGATAAATAATGATAAGACTGAATTCCTAATAATTGGTTCACAACAACAACTCACTAAAGTTGACATCAATTCAGTGGAGGTAGAAGATTCCGCCATCAGTGCAAGTAACAGTGTACATAATCTTGGTGCCTTCTTCAACTCTACCATGTCTATGGACAGACATGTTACAAATATGTGCAATAAGGTTTTCAGAGGTCAATACAAAGTTAAACAGATGAGTTCCTCACCAAAGATTCAACAAAAACCCTAGTTCATGCCTTTGTAACTTCACATTTGGATTATTGTAATGCCTTATTGTTCAACCTTCCACAATATCAGTACTCTCGTCAGCAGATGGTACTAAATGCATCAGCCCAAGTGGTATGTAGGATATCACAATCTCAACACATCACGTGTGTCAATGTGTGTCAATACAACCTGAGGTCCGATGGTAAAATGCTGCTACATGTTCCAAAAAAAGAGATGTAAGACATTTGGAGATAGGTCATTCTCATTTGCTGTCCCTCACTTGTGGAATAATTTACCAGAACACCTAAAAAGAATGTCAAATGTCAACCTTTTCAAGAAAGATCTCAAAACATACCTGTTTCAAAAAGCCTATAAGTGATGTTCTGGACTATAAGATACTGTTGGCACATGTCTCTACACAGTAACATGTACAGTACCTTAGAATATGGTTCTATATCTTCCGAACTATAATTTTGGCGCTATATAAATGTGTATATTATTATATTATTAACTTCGTTCACTATGAGGAATATTTTTATACTGTACCAATGACCCAGACTTAGCTGGTGCTTACTCTAATATTCTAGGGCCAAACACAAATTTTGCCCCCCCCCCCAATCCCCAATATTTGCATCAAAATCCAAAAATTAGATGTCCTATGTGGTCTTCCATACTTTTATCCACTGCACATGCACAGTAGTCAAGGAAGTCCGAAATTGGAGCCAAATCCTCATTCTTTGTTTGGCCCTTCAATCAGTAACATCACACTGATATCTGTGCTTTAAATCTCAGTTTAAATGATGCCAGACACATAATCATGAGAGAAATGGTGGATCTAAGGATGAAATAAAAGGATGAGAGGAAGAAACAGTGGAAGGATGTGTTCAGGGCTGTAACTTATAATTTTTATGAAAAATTATTTCATGTTCCCTAATTTCGGGGTATGGGCCTGATATTTTCATTCTTGCTATGAAATTTCCATTGTTTGTTCAGTGTTTCCTCTCTCCCTTTCCTTAATACCCCCCCCCCCCCCCCTTGCTATTCTCCCATGCTTTTGGCATAATTTTTTTATTATTTTACAATTTCTTGGGAGTTTTGGCTTGGTAACAGAATGATTATTCTGTTTTTCCCCATGGTTACGTCCTCACCCTAGGGTGGTTAGGCGTTTCAGTCATGCATCTACTATCCGATGTACTGCAGTTTCTTCTAAGGAAGCCTCTGTTTTACATCGGATAGTGTTAGAATTGGTTACTGATTTCGGGCCATATTTTCAGTGCCTGGAGTCTTGTTTCCAGTTTTATTTACTTTTGTTTACATTGACAGCGGTTACTTCACACAGTGATTCCTTGTCATTTAATTAATTCTGATCATAGCCAGATACATAATATTGTCTGTAAGTGTAACATTAATTTTTAGACATGTTTTAAAATTTTTGTCCACACTTAGGCTTTTTTGGGATCCATTTGGGCTCATCGTTCCCGTTGGGAACTTGGGCTCAATTTGAAAATTTTTTCGAAAATTTTTTCTTTTGAATTATTTTTTGAAATGTTTGTAATGGATTCAGATTCAGATTCTTTATTCACAGTACACATATATGTAAAATGTTTACAAATAAACATATTGCACAAATGTAATGAGAAGTATACCATGGGAAGTGGCATAGCCAGATTGGCTGTCTACCTGCCACCCCCTGGAAGAAGATGGGGTGATTGCAAACAGACTGTGACTGAAAGAATTAACTGAGAGCCAATTATGTGACACATGATGGAGAATGACGATCGAATCATTACTTTTCTGGGATTAGAGTATTGGTGCTTCATTTTCGCCAGTGGAAAGACGGTGCTTCAAGGTAGGCAAGAAGCAACCTGCCTATAGGACTTCCTCCAATACTTATCATAACACCCGAGGGCGGCAACAAGTCCCATCGTGAAGTTTGTATCATTTAGACTGCGACAAAGAGGTTGGTCATGATGTTTGGGCGTGGTGTCTACGTTAAATGCATCATCATCGTAGGATGACGAATGTTATGATTTATTTATTTAGACTTTTGTTTGCAATTTCTTAATTGTATCCATATAGTATTTTACATAGCAGCACTGTAAGGACGATTCCAGATTTAGACGCAGACCACGACTTTGACAATTTCCAAATTTACGAAGTTTACGAAGTGCAATCAGGGCAGTAGGGATTGTTGCAGCTGACATAACTGGAATATGAGGAAATGAATGTGGAAGTTAAGTTGTTCTTAAGCATGCTTCTGTCGCTAATATTACGAGTTGTGTCGTCCAGAGCATTCCATAGTTTCGGGAAGGAGTATAAAGGAAATTTATCCAGAGTTTGGGTCCGTGTTTTTTCTATGTATAGAAGGCCCGACTGTCTAGTTCTCCTACCAGATGGATTGTCAGTAATTTTAAATATATCATTGAAAGACACCGGTAATCTGCCATTCTGCCAGTCAAACACGAACAGTAGTGTATGTAGCCTAAACAAATCATCAACCTTGAGTATTTGGTTTTCTTTAAACAGGGGATCTGTATGAGAATTGTACTTTTTGTTATTAATTATTCGTAATGAACGTTTTTGCAGGACAGCTAGTTTTTTGATTTGCTCTTGAGTTCCCCCATGCCTGGATTCCGTATACCAAATGGCTATGTATGAGGGCGTAATACAATGTTTTCAGAGCTCCGTGGGGGAGGATATTTTTAACTTTGTTGAGACTATAGTTTGTGCGTGCTATTTTCGAGCATAATCGAAATATGTGAGCCTTGGGTTTATTCCCAATCAGCCAACCTTCCTAAAATACCAGTTAATAGGTGTGAATTACAGAAAGGTGTTAGGTTGGCTGAACGCAACTTTTGCAGTAGAGGATTAGGCTATAGTCTGTATCGTCTTACCTACATAATCAAACAACATCATATCAAAATACATCTCAACTTTATAATAAAATCTATAAGTACCTTCACATTATTTCAATTTTAGTAATTTGCTTGCTTCGTCACCAAATTCAAAAATGTCCAGATTGCCACTATTGAGTCTGTTCTTCAGTGTTTTCAAATGATTGTCTATCGTTCTGTAACGCTTTCGTCTTTTTGGTGCGAGACCTCCGGATTCAAGTTGAATCATTTTTGCTTCGTTGGTTGCCTGCAATTTCTTTAGCAACACAAGGAAAGAGTATATGTTTGGGTGAGCAGCTCTGCACATTTTTTTTATTTTGCTGTGCCAACCTTCCGCATTGTTGGTTGTTTTTGCGCCGTCGTTGTTGTGATGGTTCCATTTGCTGATGGGAACACCCTCTACCCATTGTTCGGTAACATAGTCAGTGAATGCGGTGACATCCACGGAAATGTCCTCGGCTGATTCTAAAGCATTTAGCCAGAAATCTTCAACATGTTGGACGGGAATGAGTGGAAGAACAGCAGCCCTCCGGACAAGAAGTTTGACGTCATCATCTTGATTGTAATGTCTCACTAAACCAACGGATTGAGTCTTCCTCCAGATACACTGTGTAAAGTGGAAAAAACAACCTTTAACCACCACGGAAGTAAACACGCACTCCAAAACGTTCATCACCGCCGTCTCGAAGTCTATCATGAATGTATCTGGTGCAAACGTTAAGTTTTGTTGAAGAATCTCATCCTTCAGAATGTTGAAAAATATTGAGTAAGTTGATTGAGTTTTATTTGGCAGAAGCGCGAACACCAAGGGGAAAACTTTACGGTCAACCATTCCATGAATACAATACAGCTGATAAAACAACTCGGGACACGAATAGAATGTTCCATCTGCAAAAATAATGTCAGAATTGCACAATCGTCGCAAATTGTCGTCAGTGCTAAAAACTAAGATTCGTCGGTTCTGTTCATCTACTATGTCACGCAATAGAAACCGTTCTCCAGCAAAAGTTTTTGTCCATTCATCACCAAGTTCAATTTGGTTTTGCTCTCGTGGCAACTTTGGAAGAACTTTTAATCGATTCCTGTATAAAGACGACTTACAGCTCTCAAATGTGGGAATTTTTTTGATAACTTCATGAACTTCATGTGAATCTGTATTTCGCAAGCTTCTGAGTTCTTCATCATAAATGCTCGGGATTGGTCCGACTTCTTCGCGACATCGCTTCTTAACTTTCGACAAGAATGCACTTGAAGCAATACTCTCAATATCAGAAGTATGATTATGTCCATTACCGAACTTAACAAGAATATTTTCTTTTGTCACCTCTGTAGCCGGACAATTCCGATCAACGCACCTCCAATAGCAACGTCCATGATTTCGTGTTCTGATAGAGAATTTAAATCCACCATGAATCAAGAAAAAACCACCTCTACCATTATCAAGAAAATCAATGTCAACTTGTGCGGAAGCCATGATTACTGACAATTCATGCTGAGAAGATCCATATATATATAATATGGGACTGTGTTTTGAAAACATAAAATAGTAGATGAGACAAACACCGTGATTGTTGTTCACTTCAAAGGCACAATTAGTGAATCTAAGAATCAAAGAAATATCAAACACCGTGTAAACAAGACAGTGGCAGAATATTTTATTTTTGCAAAACAAGACATCAAAAACAGTGATAACATATAACAAATTAGAAAAAACAACATAACTGCAGAATATTTTAAAAATTAAGACATCAAAGATGATGATAATATATAGTAACAAACTAATTAATTGTTTTCTCAATTCAACCGACTGACAAAAAACATCAATATTTTAATTTGCAAAAATGATTTTTATTTTGACAAAAAATGACAAATTTAAAAAAAAATGACAATTTATATGCTACAGACTATAACAAGGATTAAGCAAGTGTGAAAAAAAAGGTTGGCTAGACGCTACTCCTGATCATTAAAAGGTTGGCCAGACGCTACTAATGAAATTAAAAAGGTTGGCTAGGTGGGACGATACCGAGCCTTGTAGGATAAATGTTCATCAATGCTAATTCCTAAGAATTTCACAGATTTATCTGTTTCGGTGGCCCCAACCTTGTTAATGTTTTGGTTATTTATTTTTACCTCTTGACAAAGATTATTGTTCCTACCTTTATTTGGATTAAGTATGATGTACAAGGTTTTCTTAGCATTCAGCATTAACTGGTTCACAGAGCACCATTCGAATAGTTTCTCGTCATTGAAATACGGTGTAATGGGATTATTGTCGGAGCCCGGGCAGTGTGCAGTGGTGTCATCGGCAAACGATAAAAGATTGAGTGATGTTGAGTTCCTTTTATCATTTATATATAAAAGAAAAAGAATAGGGCCTAAAATCGAGCCCCGTGGTACACTGCAACTCTGTTTGGCTAAGTCCGACTTGTGTTCTCCGTACGTAACATATTGAGACCTGTTGGACAAGTAACTTCTAAACCAATTGTTGGTGACACCTCAGATACCATATTTTTCCAGTTTACCTAATAGTATTTTGTGATTTATGGTGTCAAAGGCCTTTGACAAATCCAGGAACAGTGCTAAGGTGCTGTTTTTTTCTTATTTATTATTTTCTATTGCGATGCTTTTAAGGAGCTGAAGAACTGGATGAATAGTACTATGTCGCTTTCGGAGCCCATATTGGTAAGGGTATACAATATTAAACCTATTGAGGAAACTAGCTAGCCTCACTTCCATGAGTTTTTCCATTACTTTTGAGAATACCGGAAGTATGCTGATAGGTCTGTAATTTGTAAAGCTGTGCTCGTCACCCACTTTAGATATGGGTATCACCTTCGCGATCTTCATCCTGTCTGGTACTTTGCCGTTTAGGAAAGAGTTGTTAATTACATGTGTTAGAGGATCCAATACTTCGGTTATCGTATGCTTAAGAAGACAAGTTGTGATATCATCGCAGTCTTTAGATAATTTTGGCATCATTTTATTTACTACTCGGTTGACTTCTGTGGGATTTGTGGGTATTAAATAAAGATTATTGGAGACATTGTTGTCCATGTAATCTGTGTAGGACTTATTAGTTTTCTGAATCTGTTCGTATGTGTTTTTTCCAATGTTGATAAAGAAATTGTTGAATTCTTCTACGATGCCATGGGCTCGCTTAACTCGATGTTGTCCTGGATGAAGAACGAGGGTAATTTGGCTTCACGTTTTCCTTTATTGATGGCTTCGTTTACAATCTGCCACGTTCTTCGCATATTGTTTTCATTTTCGTTTAGGATATCTCTATGATAGGTAGCTTTACATTGTTTTTTTACCTTGTTGAAGATTCTACAGTAGTTTTTATAGTTTTCTGAGTTCCTTTTGGTGGGAGCTTGGAGTTTTTTCTTGTAGAATTTTTCTTTATTGTTGGAGGATATTCCAAGCCCCCTTGTCATCCATGGCAGTTTTTTAATAAATTTTTTGTTCTTGCAAACACGTTTGAGAGGGAATGCTTTTTCATAGGCTTTCATATAGATGTTTAGAAAGGTTTCATATGACTCATTGGGACAATTCGACTGCATTACAGGATTAAAATCACTTTGCGAGATAAGTGTTTTGAATTCAACAATTCTTTCTGCATTTATTATTCTTTTTAGTGTAAAGTGTGGTGTATCTTTTGGTTTGGGTTTTTCCTCAATATAAAAAACACCAAAATGATCTGACACGTCAGATATGACTATTCCAGGTAATGCTGCTCGTGAAACGTTATTAGAGAAGATATGATCTATCAGACTAGCAGAACGACAGGTTACTCTCGTTGGATTGGTGATGTACGGCAGAAAGCCTTGACTGAACATGAGATTAACAAATTCTTCCGTTTTTGAGTGTGTAGTTGCTTTTAGAAGGTCTAGGTTAAGATCCCCCATAATATAAACTTTTTTATTTTCGGCATTTGGAAGATTCGTTATTTCATTTAATTTTGATTAGAAGAGGTTGATGTCGGCTTTAAGAGGAGTGTTGGATCTATAAATAACGCCAATAATTCTGGGTTGGTATTTATCTTTAATTTCAATAAACAGAGATTCAAAAACATGGGGAATAAAGAACGAAATATCATTACGAACTCTATAGGGTATTCCTTCTTTAATATATAGACCAACCCCTCCTCGACCATCATCATTCTCGTGTCTCATACGTTTAATAATCGGGGCATTGCCATCCAGACTGAACGACATCTCTGGAGGAATTTGGAATATTTTGGTAAGTGCTATTATGTCGAAGAAGTTCTTTCCTGTTTGTAGGTTATATAGCATGTTTTGGAAGGAATCCCAATGGGCCTTCAGGCTTTGGCAATTGAGATGGAATATTGAGAATCCTGTGTCTATTTTACAAGCCATTGACTGAAAGTCACTAGGCGAAAAGTAGTTGAAGTCAGTTGCGTGGTTTTTATATGGGGATTCATCATTTTCTGCCAAGGAACATATTTTCTCATTATAGAGCTGTATAAAGACGTACTCAGCGTCTACCTGCACCTTGTCGAGTGTAATGTTACCCGCCATAATTCACCAACATACTACCATCCTTTCTCGCTGGACAAATATATAAGACATAAATACAATATATTGTTCGAAGATGAAGATAAAAGGAGGTTAAGTCCCAGACATAGTTGAACTGTTGGATGGGTTGAGACGATATTTCTTTTTCATTTCTAGTCACAGTCTGTTGCAGTAACAGTATGTAATTGGGAGTTTGTTTAGAAACGAAATTATACTGTACAAACAGGATAAAAACACTGTAGTTTATATACAAGTACGTCGGGTGCAACATCACCCTACCGAACATCACATCAAAGTGATATCGTATCTTGGATGAATGATTGAACAAATAAATTTATAATTAAAGGACTTTACAGTAAAACAATGGATTCAATGAGGATAGAGAATGAGTGAGTGAATTTGTAAAAGACGAGGTGGAGTAATAATCAATATGAATGATTGAACTATCATCATCGAGGGGGTCATAAGCCATATTTCAGAGACAACAAAAAAACAAAGCAAAAAAAGCAAAATCCAGAAAAACAAACAAAAGTGTACAAATCTTGAAAATTGGATAGTTGTCAATGGCGCTGGCAGTTTTGACGTTACACTTGGCAGACGGTCATGATCAACCGGGTGAGAATTTGGGATTAAAGTTATTTCACTGGTACTAAATTGACGACCTAGCGTTGGCTGTACCTCAAGGTATAGTTTCACTAATTAAAAGTTGATTTGTTAATGAATAATATTACATAATTACATCATGGAATGTACACTTTAATAACTAACAATTAACAAACATAACAGCCCTTATTTGAGCACGAACAACAGACGACACTCATAAGAAGTATTATAGAGGGACTAATTTGTCTTCTATCCCTTGCGTCGAGAGCACATGGATTATATTATTATCATGTATCTTGTTTTCAAGGGTTAATGCGAGTACGTTGACTGTTTAACTTTTTTCAAAATGAAAGAAGTTTTTTCAAATTGTAATTCGAGGAAGTCTTCATCTGATTCTCATGTTCAGTGTATTAATTGTAGTCAGTGTACTCACACTAATTCTTGCTCTGTGTGTGCCAATTGGAATGACAAAACGTTGGAGATGTGTCACGGCATATTGTTAGTGGTGAGAGGTCCATGCCGGCCCTCTCGCCACAGGGTCACTCTAGTTTTTCAGTCTCTTTTTCAGAGGAACAAGAACAGGGTGATGTTTCTGTGATGTCTTCACAAAGTGTGCCTCTGTCGTCGCAGATAAATGAAGAGCTAGCGGAAAAAGTGCTCAATGAAATTCGGCAAATGCCTAAGAGGTCACCACATAGGATTGACGGCATTGTAGCTCGCCCGGTGAAGCAGTCATTCACGAAATGGTTGTGACGCCGGGTTCGTCCGTTGCAGTCCAGGAAAGGAGATCGGGTGTTGCGAGCATTATAAACATGGATCGTGCACACCCGGGGACGACAGATCCGAGGATAGTACGGAGGAAGCCGATCAGTCCGGTAGCTAGCTCATCCAGGTCTGCCCGGACCACGAGCGATAGAGTCCCCTCTTTCTTACAACAACATCTGGGACCAGATGTTGTTGTACGTAATGTTCGTCAGTCGGAGCATACGTCCACTCCTCGGGACGCTCCGTTGTATAGACAGTCCGGCACGACTAGTCTATTGGCTTCCTCATCCTCACGACAGCACACACGACCGCAACTTGGCTACGTGACTTCTGATATCCAGCCTGCTTCACAGACAAGGGATTCCACGTCGTTCAGGTCATGCCATCCGGTAGCCAAGGACACAAGGCCTTACCAGTCGGGATGTTTGCATAAAAGAAGTATGCAGGAAGTAACGTCCCAGGAGCTCCCAGCGGCTAAATGACGTAAGACCGCGGCTCCACAGCCTCCGTGACAGACTTTCTATCACAGATAGCTCAACTCATTGCAGCATCCCAGCAGCCATCAGAAACTTTTTCGGAACAGGAATTGTCTGAGGAAGCTGGGTCGGTTCGCTCCCCTGCAGAGTCAGAAAGGGACAACCGAGAATCTCATATGGTCCAGTCGGATGGCGAAAGGGAATCAGCAGAGCTGGAATTTTCCCTTTCTGAACAACATAAGGTGGCCATAGACTTCATCTGGAAACACCTTCCAGAAGTTGTTCCTCCAGACCAAAATGCTGCATTACCGGATAAGAGACTGATATCGTCACTGGACACAGACTTTTTCAGCCGGATTAAGGACACTGTCCCTGAGTTTCCGACGCAGTCCAGAAATGTCACACGGACATTTGAACTTTTGAATGACGCTATATTCAAGTTAGCCTCTAAGACTGGCAAATCCGGTTTCTTATCGCCTAGTGCTATACACCTGCCTTTCATCAATGCTAGACATAGATTTGAAATGGCAGGACAAGGCGTGCCGAGAGTTCCTCTGCGTTTGGACGACCAGGCTGAAGACCTGGAGTTATCATTGCCGGCGTCCATGTCTATTAACTCCAGTATATTGGAGACGACAATCTTGTCTAATAGAATTAATTTAGACGCATTATCTTACGCAGATCACCTTACCAGAGCGTTATCATTACGTCTCGAAGGGAAAGAATTCCAGGATGTTCAAACTTCCTTAAGAGTTCTTTCGCGGGCTATAGCATATTCTACGTATAACTCCGCCCTTTCAGTGGCAAATCTGGAGTTAGTCAGACGTGATGCTGCCCTGGTTGCATCCACTAGAGTGGATAGTAAGGTGAAAAACTCTCTTCGAGTCACTCTGATCTCCAGAGAGCTTCTCTTTGACGGAAAGCTTTCTATTATCTATGATCAGATTACTAAGAAAGCTTCAGATTCTCTGCTTTTTAAATCCGCTTCAAAAAAATCGGATTCAGGGCAAATACATCCAAGGGAAGTTCCTATAGAGGATCTAAGAAAGCCTCTACGTCTTACTCTAGAGACCGTCAGAGTAGCGACTCAGGTAGGGGCCGTTATGCTGGCCAAGATAACAGGTCAGATGCCCCTAGGCCGACTGGACGAGGTGCGGGTCGTGGAGGATGTGGTTTCTCCTCCTGCAAGCCTCGCAGGGCCAGGAGGTGATGGTGTAAACCTCTATTGCGTTCCTGTCGGCGGAAGGCTGTTGAGATTCTTAACCAATTGGTTGTCAATTATGGACGACCCATGGGTGCAAGGGGTGATTTCCGAAGGTCTAAAACTGTCCTTCAAGGGAAAACCTCCGTTAACTCGAAGTTCATGTTGGACTCAGCTTCCATCATATGTTCAGAAGAGAGAATCGCTTCTATCAGAAGTTCAATCTCTTCTGGACAAGAATGCTATAGAGGTCGTAGAAAACCAGGAATCGCCAGGTTAGTCACCTGTTTCTGGTTCCAAAACCAGACGGCTCGTTTTGTCATTCATAGATCTGAGCTTGATAAACAAGCTGATCGTGGCTCAAAAATTTTATATGGAGACCACCTGATCAGTCAGAGTGAGCATTCGTGTGAATGATTATGCTGCGAGCATAGATCTCAAAGATGCATACATTCACGTCATGGTACATCCAGCGTTCAGAAAGTATCTTCGCTTCGCTGTCATAGGAGTCGTTTATCAGTTCCGAGCGATGTGCTTCAGTCTGAATCTAGCGCCCTGGGCATTCACTCGAATAATGAACTCGGTAATGACTCATTTCCGAGCTCATTCGTCTGTAGTAACGTCGGCCTACCTGGATGACATACTTCAGAGGTACGGCAACAAGTTAACGCTTCAGAACGATGTTCAAAGTCTGCTTCAACTGCTCCGACGTCTCGGTTTCATAGTAAACGAAAAGAAGTCGGATCTAGTGCCGTCCAAGTCATTTACCCACCTGGGAATGAGCTTCGAGACGCACAACAATCTCGTTCGTCTGCCGTTAACCAGAGCAAAATTAGTCAGTTGTTACGCTCGCTTTTGTCTTCACTCAGATGTAGTAACAGCGAGAGAATTCATGAGACTGACAGGTTTGTGCGGAGCTGCCGCGGATCTTATTCCAATGGGGCGGCTACGCACTCGTCCACTCCAGATATTTTTTACTCAGAATTTGAGTGTGAAGACTCATTTGCTCGAAACCAACATCGTCTTGTCGAATCAAGTGAAACAAGAGTTTCAGACTTGGGCAGATATTCAGTGGTTAACTCAAGGAGTACCACTGCAACTGCCGGATCCGAGTTTAACGATAATGACGGATGAGAGTCAAACAGGTTGGGGCGCTACCCTGAGCCCAACAGATTTGAGGTGCCAGGGTCTTTGGGATCCTCAGTTCCTAAACAAGCACATAAACATCAAAGAGATGATGTCAATTTGGCTTGCGCTACGTCAGTGGATGAACATTCTTCAGAATTCGCATGTTCAAATTCTGTCCGACAATTCGACAGTAGTAGCGTATATTCGGAACCAGGGAGGTACTCATTCCATTCCATTATTCATTTTAACGGAAAGGATTCTTCTGTTTGTCCTAGAGCATCAAGTTCCCCTATCGGTCCGTCATATTCTGGGTCGTGTGAACGTTCTAGCAGACTCCCTTTCTCGGAAAGGTTGCATTTTGCCGTCAGAATGGACTCTCAACCAACGAGTATTCAATCAGATTTGCTACCAGTGGGATCGTCCAATGATAGACTTATTTGCGACGCATCTCAACAATCAGTTGCAGACGTATGTGTCGCCATGCCCAGATCCTCGAGCGTTTGCAGTAGACGCTCTCTCGATCTCTTGAGACGGAATGATAGGGTACGCGTATCCTCCAGCTCCATTGATTCAGCAAATATTGCTAAAAATCAAGCAATATCACTGCAAGATTCTGTTGGTAGCATCTCTGTCATCCCAGAAACCATTGGTAAATCTACTCAGGTGTCTGTTGGACATTCCGTGGAAGCTTCCTCCACAGGAGGACCTTCTGTCGCAGGGGAAATCGTGCACACTGCATCACAACCCGCAAGGTCTCAACCTTCACGTTGTGCAGTCCTTCTTGCACGGCAAGCATTTTACAGGAAGAGCAGTGGATGCAATTTCTAACTGTAGGAGGACCTCCTCTTTGCTAAATTATGCTGCTAAGTGGAAGGTTTTCTGTCGGTGGTGTAGGGATCATTCTATTGATATTTATGATCCCTCTATTCCATACATTGCAAATTTTCTGGTATACTTGTTTGACGAGATCAAACTGCAGCCAATAACCATTAAGGGTTATAGGTCTATGCTATCGGATACCTATGCTCATCATGATAGGTTACAGATTGGATCTAATGTCTCTTTATCTAAGTTAGTGAAAAACTTTTCGATAAATAGACCTAGAACCCTTAGGTTAATTCCTAAGTGGAATTTAGCTTGGGTTCTTCTGAAGCTAAAAGAAGCACCATTTGAGCCTCTAGATACAGTGGACTTCAAATTCTTATCTAATTATAAGACAGCTTTTCTCTTAGCCTTCTCTTCTGCCAGAAGAGTTAGTGAGCTTCATGCATTATCAGTTGATGATTCTCACTATTGTAGAATACGACGGATACGAGGATGGTACGGAGGAAGCCTATTAGTCCGGTTCCTAGCTCGTTCAGGTCCATCCGGGCTGCGAGCAAGAGATGTCCCTCTCTCGTACTACAACTTCTGGGCACAGATGTTGTGGTACAAAACGTTCCTCAAACGGGGCATACGTCCACCGCTCGGGACGCTCCGTTATATAGACAGTCCAGAGAGACTGCTCTTTCGGCTTCCTCATCCTCACAGCAGCACACGCGACCGCACCTTGGCTACGTGACCAGTCATATTCAACCAACATCGTCGACCAGGGATTCTACGGCGACCAGGTCATGCCATCCGGTAGCCAAGGATACGAGGCTACATACTCCGGACGTCCGCATATAAGAAATATGCAGGAATCAACGTCCAAGGAGCTTTTAGCGGCTAAATTCTGTAAGACCGCAGCTCCATAGGCCTTCGTTAGGGACGTGCTATCGCAGATAGCACAAATTATCACAGCATCCCAGCACCCGACAGTAACTCTGTCGGATTAAGAATTATCTGAGGAAACTGGGTTGGTACGTTCCGCTGCAGCTTCAGGCACGGGATACGGATGAGTTGTATTTTCCCTTTCGGAACAACATAATTGCCGTAGAGTGCATCCGGCATTATCTGATGTTGTTCCTCCGGACCAAAAATTGCTGCATTGCCGGATAAGAGACTGATAGCGCCACTGGACTGAGAATTCTTATCGGTTTAGGGACATCATCCCTCAGTTTCCGACATAGTCCATATATGTCTCACGGACATTTGATCTGTTGAATGACGCTATATTTATATAACTTGCTACCTAAATGGGCAGGTCAGGTTTCTTATCAGCAAATGCTCTACATCTGCCTTTCATCAATTTAAGGAATATTTTGAAACGGCAGGACAGAGCATTCTGAGAGTTCTCTGCATCTAGACGATCAGGTCAGGACCTAGTATTGTTTATACCGTTGTCAATGTTAATTCCAACCACGATGTTGGAAACGACAATATTGTCTAGCAGGGTCAGCTTAGATGCATCATGTACGCAGATCACCTTACCAGAGCGTTATCATTACGTCTCAAAGGAAAAAGAATTCTAGGATGTACAACCTCCTTAAGAGTTCTTTCAAGGGCCTCACGTAAAACTCCGGCCTTTTAGTGCTAATGTGGAGTTGGTTAGACGCGGCCCTGGCTACATCCACGTGTGTGGATAGTAAGGTGAAAAACTCTCAGAGTCGCTCCAGTCTCCGAAGAGTTTTCTTCGACGGCAAGCTTTCCGCAGTCTATGATCAGATAACTAAGAAAGCTTCAGACTCTCTGCTATTCAAATCCGCTTCCATATAGTCGGATTCAGCAGAGAAAAGTAGGACATGCACCTCTGGGATGAATACATCCAAGGGAAGTTCCTATAGAGGTTCCTATGCGTCCTCTAGGTCTTACTTTAGAGACCATCAGGGTAGCGACTCAGGTAGGGGCTGTAATTCTGGCTGAGACATCCGGTCAGACGCCCCTAGGTCGACGGGGCGAGGTGCGGGCCGTGGAGGACATGGCTTCTCCTTCCGCAAGCCTCGCAGGACCAGGAGGTAATGGTATTAACCTCTATCGTATACTAGTGAGCGGAAGACTGTCGAGCTTCTCAATTAATTGGGAGTAGATTACGGACGTCCCTTGGATTCGAGGGGTGATTTTGGAAGGACTAAATTGTCCTTCAAACGAAAACCTCCGTTAACTCGAAGTCCAAGATGGACTCATCTTCCGTGAAGTCCGCAGGAAAGAGGCTCGCTTCCATCAGAAGTCCAGTCTCTTCTGGAATGATCGCGATAGAGAACCATCCTTTTCTGATTCCAAAACCAGACGGCTCGTTCCGTCCACTCATAATTCTGAGCTGGATAAAGAAGCTGATCGTGGCTCCAAGTTTATATATGGAGTCCATCCGATCGGTCAGAGCGAGTATTCGGGTGTACGACTATGCTATATGCATAGATCTCAAGATGCATACTTTCACGTCATGGTACATCAGGCGTTCAGAAAGTATCTTCGCTTCTTCATTATAGGAGTCGTGTATCAGTTCCTAGCAAAGTGCTTCGGTCTGAATCTAGCCCCCTGGGCTTTCACTCGAATAACGAACTCGGTAATGACTCATTTCCAAGCTCATTCGTCTGCAATAATGTCGGCCTACCTGGACGACGTTCTTTAGAGGTACGGCAATGAGTTAACGCTTCAGAACGATGTGCAGAATCTGCTTCTATTGCTCCGACGTCTCGGTTTCATAAGTAAATGAGGAGAAGTCGGATCTGGTATCATCCAAGTCATTCACCCACTGGGAGATGAGCTTCGAAACGCACAACATTCTCGTTTGTCTGCCGTTATCCAGAGTGAAATTAATCAGTTGTTATGCTCACTATTGTCTTCGCTCAGACAAGGTCTCAGCGAGAGATCTCATGAGACTGATACGTTTGTGCGGAGCTGCCGCGATTTTATTCCAATGGGGCGGTTACGCACTTGTCCTCTCCAATTTCTTCTGATCCAGAATTGGAGGGTAAAGATTTTTTTGCTCGATACGGACATCTACTTGTCAATCAAGTGAATAAGAGATTCAGACTTGGGCAGGTTTTCAGTAGTTAACTCAGGGAGTTCCACTGCAATTGCCGGATCCGAGTTTTACAGTTTTGACGGATGCCAGTCAAACAGGTTGGGTCGTATCATTGAGCCCAATGGATTTGAAGGGCCAGAGTCTTTGGGATCCGTAGTTCCTAATTAAGCACATTAACATCAAGAATGATGTCATTTTGGCTTGCGCTATGTTATTGGATGAACGTTATTCAGAATGCTCATGTGCTAATTCTGTCCGACAATTCGACGGTATTAGCGTATTTTCGGAACTAGGGAGACAATCATTCCATTCTGTTATTCATGTTAACAGAAGGAATCTTTCTGTTTGTACTAGAACATCAAGTTCTATCGGCCTGTCATATTCCGGATCGTCTGAACGTATTAGCGGACTCCCTTCACGGAGGGGCCACTTGTTGACGCCAGAATGGACTTTCAACAAACGAGTATTCAATCAGATTTGCTACCAAGGAGAGCGGCATATGATCGACTTTTTCGTGACGCATCTCAACAATTAGTTGTAGAAGTATGTGTCACAATGTTTGGATCTTCGAGCATTTGCAGTAGACGCTCTATCGATCTCGTGAGATAGAATAATAGGATATGCGTATCTTCCAGTGCCGTTGATTCAGCAGATATTGCTCAAGTTATATATCTCAGTGCAAAATTCTATTGGTAGCATTTCTAGCTCCACAAAGACCGTGGATTAATCTACTCAGGCGTCTGTTGTGGGACATGCTGTGGAAACTTCCTCCACATTTCGGTCCATTCTATGGTCAGGTGGATTCAGTTTACTATCAGTACTGCTTATGATAATATCTTCAATCAGCAGTGTGTGCTTTAGTTTTAAGCTCATGAAGTAAGAGTTCTTTCTACATCATGGGCTTACGCTAATAATGTTGCTATTACAGATCTAATGAGGGCTGCATATTGTTCTTAGCCCTCCACGTTCTTTAATTTGTATCTGAGAAATATTGAGTCCTTTTCTGCAGATCTGCATTGTTTAGGTCCGTTATTTTTCACTCAGAATGTCGTCCACTAAACAGTGGCAGCTATATATATGTAGGCTTTCGGTTCTGGCAGTGACTCTGTCCTGCTGCCCTCTTCGCTCTGGAGTATTTGATCCAGGGCAAGGGGAAGGGAGTGTGTGTGGGGTGGGGGGGAGATTGGGGCAGCGGGTGTTCCCTCGGGTCACCTGGTTTATAGTGTAAAGCAAGGGAATACCTCCCTTGGAGTCAGTAATTCCGAGTCAGTACCAGGATGGTTTTAAAGTAAAGCTAATGTTTTCTCATCTATGTAATATTTTTTAAGTGTTGCTCGGTGTGAGACATTTGTATATATCACATATTAATCGGGCGTTAATATACAATCCTCAGACACTTTTATATGAGTATAGAGAGTCTCATTTTGCGGGACTTCCTTATTTATTGGCTTTCCTTTAAAAAATATTAGTATAAAAGGTTATACTGGATGTAAATAGAGATCATTGATGTTATTGCGCTCAATTACAGAATGAATGGTGTTGTGTCTTTCTTTTTGATACAAATAAGAAAGATACATGTAAAGCCTATCTCTCTTTCTCTCCTTCAGGGAATAGTTCTGTTATATGTAATTGAGTCTATTGGATTTTCCTTTATGTCCTGGGCCCTCCAACCTTTTTACTATTCAGCTAAGTCTGGGTCATTGGTACAGTATAAAAATGTTAAAAAATTTATAGTAATTTATATATTTTTTATACTTTCCAATGACCCAGACGGGGATGGCCCTCCCATGAGTTGGGAACTCATACCTCCCTGCTGAGTACATAACGCTTACCAGGCACTGGTTGTAAGAATGATAATCGCGCCAATTTCGAGACCTCCTTGACACTGCACATGCGCAGTGGAGTAAAAGTATGGAGGACCATACAGGACATGTAATTTTTGGTTTTAGATACAAATTTTGGGGATTGGGGGGTAAAATTTGCATTTGGCCCTAGACATTTTAGAGTTAGCACCAGCTAAGTCTGGGTCATTGGTAAGTATAAAAAATATATAAATTACTATAAGTTTTTTTACTTTTTTAAGATCCACTGGTCAGAATCTTGGGATATTTGGTATAAGCTTTTCTTAGGAGGGGCAGATGCAACTTGTTGAAATCAATTCCCTGGGTTGATATTTAGGCTGCCATGTCAGGTGAGTGCCCTCAGGTCGTCTGGGGCTTCTTGTTACTAAAAAATATTTCACTTGCAGCATTATTTAATTGTTCACAATTGTCTTTGCTGTTTATTGTTGATTTTTAATCCACTACTTACTTAACACACAAGTTGCAGTTAATACCAGTCAGAGATTTGTTAACCATTTACCTGACCATAACATGTCAGGTCTATTCACAAAACTTATCTGTTAAATTTGAATATTTTTATTTTTCAATTTTGTCACTCAAAAACATAGCTGATGACCGTGGGAAGAGCTGTGCTTTTGAGGCAAAAAATTGTAATATTTTTATACTGTATACCAATGGCCCAGACTTAGCTGGTGCTAACCCCAAAATATCTAGGGCCAAACACAAATTTTGCCCCCCCCCCCAATCCAGGGGGGGGGGGGAGGAGAGTCAGGCAAAAAATTACGGATACAAGGTGGAAATTATTACATTTTCAATTTTTGGGACCCACCACCCCCGGAATGCAAATTTTTGCCAGTCATGTTTTGGACACCCACCCCTCCTGCACAGTTTTTCCTCAAAGACAATTGGGGACCCACCCCCAATTTATAAAATCTGTTTAACGAAGTATTCAAATTACCTAAATCAAAAAAAATAAATAAATAAATACTTTTCCCAAACATGAAAGGTGCCGCAAACCAACTTGTCCGATATCCCAGATGGCCCCAAAACAATCTCTCTGCATATAAAGCCACAACGGAAATGCAGCATCAGACCCCCAGGTAACCACTGGAACCCGCCTCCACCAACTGAATTGCAGATATACACCCATTCATGTTCCAAGCAGCACTACCCTTACCCTGATGTACAACATGTCTATGCTTTTCAGACACCAGTCGAATCCCACTACCAAGAAGCCCTGCCCAAAATATATTGTTCCCACCTGGATATCTTCAACCGTCCGCAAGAAATAGTTGTTTTTCATTTCATTACTTTTCGGTTAAATGTTTAGTTTGTACAGCTGGTCTGAGAGAGACCTAATACTGAAGTTCTTTGACCCATGCCAGGGTGGCTTGTCTGAGATGAATTGCCTCTTATTTATTTTTAGCTCATCTTGACAAAGTCAAGCTGAGCTAATCTCATCGCTCTCCGTCCGTCGTCCGGCGTCTCTCGTCCGTCGTCCGTCAACACCATGTTTTGGTCTTCTCCTCCAAAGCCACTGGGCCAATTCAAGTGAAAGTTTGTGTGAGTGATGGTCCCAAAGGGGCATTTCATTTTTGTTCAACTCAGCATGCCCAGCCCCATAGGGAGGGAGTGGGGGAAAATGCTCCAAAATATTTTTAAAATCTTCTTCTCAAGAACCAGTGTGTACAATGACTTGATATTTGCTATGGAGCTTCCATATGAGGTGTAGAATCAAGTTTGTTCAAACGAAGTTCGTGAAGTAATATTTGGCTTTGTAATAGGAGGGGTAAGATTTTTGGCCCCGCCCAAAATTTCTATTTTCTGAACCGATGGTCCGGTATGAACCAAATTTGGTTTGTGGTAGTATTGGGTCATAAGTACTTGACCCATGCAAAAAAAAAAAATTCCCGCATCCCCATGGGAACCCTGGGAGCTAAAAATAGAAATATTTTCAAACGCCCATATTTCCCAAACCCCATGGAACAGAGAGCTTTTATTTGGTATGAAGTATCCTTATGACCACTAGAATTGAATGGTAAAAAAAAATTGCCATCGGTTATGTTAGGGTGTTCTGTAATGGGCATCGAAAAAATGCTGAGTCAGCATATTTGCAAAAATTAAAAAAAATCTTTTCTCCAGAACCAATCATCAGAATCTTTTGATATTTGGTATACAGCATTCATAGGGGGGTCAGATAAAAGTTTGTTGAAATAAAGCTCATTGGTTCATATTTGGGCTCTCTACAGGAGCCCGAAGTTTTAACATAGGGTAATATGGGGAATATTCTTTAAAAATCTTCTTCTTCAGAACCACCAATCAGAATCTTTTAATATTTGGTATACATCACTGTTATGAGGGTCAGATTCTAGATTTTTCAAACCAAGTCCCTAGGTTAATATTTGGGCTTCCTACGGAAGCCCATATTTTATCTTTGTTCAATATGGAGGGTAATTTAAAAAAATCTTCTTCTTCAGATCCATCAGTCAGAATGCTTTGATATTTGGTATGCAACATCTCTATGGGGGTCAGATTCACGTTTGTTCAAATCAGATCCCTCGGTATATATTTGGGCTCACTATGGTAGCCCAAATTTTTACTTAGTGCAATATGAGGAAATTTCTTTAAAAATCTTCTTCTTCAGATCGACCAGTCGGAATGCTTTTATATTTGGTATACAACATCTCTAGGGGGGGTCAGATTCCAGGTTGTTCAATTCGAGTGCCTAGGTTAATATTTGGGCTCCATATGGGAACATGAAATTTAACTTAGTACAATATGAGGGAATTTCTTCAAAAATCTTCTTCTACAGATTCACTTGTCAGAATGCTTTCACATTTGGTATACAACATCTCTAGGGGGGTCAGATTCAAGTTTGTTCAAATCGGATCCATATGTTAATATTTGGGCTCACTATGGTAGCCCAAATTTGAACTTAGTGCAATTCGAAGAAATTTCTTTACAGGCTCTCTATGGGAGCCGGAATTGGCCATTTTGCTGAAGAATTCAAAATTTTGTATTCAGTACCCTCTAGAGGTACTAAGATTAATCCACATAGGTTGTATCAAGGGGCTTCATAGGGGAGCTCTACATTTTACTTACGATCGACTGAAGAAAAGGCATGATGCCCAGATTATTTTTGTCACTCCTGAGGGACTCAAGGATTGACAGTGTAGCCTATGGAGATGGCTTGCTTAATGTAGACTCATTCTTGGACTCTGTTTAAATTGTGTTCTGTACAAGATGAGCGCTTCAGGCCCCGTGGGGCCTCTTGTTTTATGTTAGTGTCACTAGAATCATATTTACCTTGAAATTATACACGTTTTCCACAATCAAGATTTTTATTCTATCAATCTTTCCAATTATTCCATACATGGAAGCACACTAGACCAATGGCATGAGGCACCCTGAGGCTTACAAAAGAATCAAATAATAGGAGCTACAAAGCACTAATAAGAGGCAGACTGCCTTAGTAGAAATATAAAGGAGTGAAAATCATGACCAAATAGCTGGGAATCACTTTTTTGTTTTGCAAATTTTTGCCAGATCCAGAACAGGACCCACCCCCTAATGAAGTGTAAAACATGGGGAAAAATTCTAACATGGAGCCCCCAACACATTATCAATGCTCTATTCTGTTCTAAGTTATGAATCTTAGCACTTGAATTCACTTTGGTTGTAATTACTTGTCTGTAAAATGATATTTGGCCAAAAATTGCATGACACCTGCAAAAACTGCACTTTGGGACTTGGACCCACCCACCCACCCACCCACCCACCCACCCACCCGGACCTTGTATCCTGGCATATTTTTGCGACCCCCCCCCCCCCCCACCCTGCCCAATCCTCCAAATTTGCATGCAAAACCGAAAATTAGAAGTCCTATCTGATCCTCCATACATTTACTCTATGCGTATGCGCAGACATCAGGAAGTCACCGAAACTGGCACCAACATCATTCTTTGTTTGGCCCTTGTCAGATAACAACAAACTGACTTTTGTGCTTTTTAAATCTCAATTACCGGTAATTATGATGCCAGACACAAATCAGTGGTTATTTTGGTGGATACAAGGACACAACTGGATGAAGGAAGGAAGAAATGGTGGTTTGAAACATTCAGGGCTGTAATTTTATAATAATTATAAAAATTAGTTCATGTTCCCCAATTTTGGGACATGGGCCTGACGTCATCATTGATTAATAATGATCTGTCCACTGTTCGTTTAGTATTCCTTCCTTACCATCCCGTGATTCCCCCAGTTAAGCTCCCAAGCTTTTTGGCTTGTCCTATTGAAATTTTTTTATAAAATTTCTTGGGAGTTTAACATATTTTACAGAAGATTATTCTGTACATCCCCATGCTTACGTCTTCACCCTTGGGGTGTTTAGGCGTTTTGGTCATGCATCATACATCTGATGTATCGTTTTTTCTTCTGATGAAGATCTTGCTTTACATCGGATAGTTTATTTCTGTTACTGACTTCAGGGCGTGTTGCCTGGGGTCTTGCTTCCAGTTTTTGTTTGATTCAAGTTGTTTACATTGACATTGCTCTAGGTAGTTTCTTATTAGTTCACCTGACTTTCATTCAGGAGAGCTATAGTGATCACTCACCGTCCATCGTCCGTCGTTGTCCGTCGTTGTCCGTCGTCCGTGAACATGGTGTTTGCATCTTCTCCTCCCAAACTGCTGAACCAATTTAATTGATATTTGAGATAATAGTTTGTTATGGCATCGCAATTTGATTTTGTTCAAATCAGGTTGCCTCGCCCCTTGTTAGGGCCACACCCAAAAAGTGTGCTGAAATCTTAAAAAATCTTCTTCTCATGAACCAGCAGTAGCAGAGACTTGATATTTGGTGTGCAGCTTCCTTTAGAGGTGTAGACTCAGATTTGTTCAAAAGAAGTTTGATGGGCTATATTTGGCGTCGTTATGGGAGGGGCAAAATTTTTGGCCCCGCCCAAAATTTCTATTTTCCGAACCGAGAGGCTGATTTGAACCAAATTTTATGTGAGGGCTTATTGGGTCATAAGTACCTAATTTATGCCGAATTTTTTTTTCCTGTAGCCCCGTGGGAACGCAGGAGCTAAAAATAGAAAAAAATTAAAATGCCCATACCGGTATCTCCAAAACTGCACGGGTACCGAGAATTTTTATTTGGTGTGAAGCTTCCTTAGGACCAACAGAAAGAATTGGTAAAAAAAGTTGCCATCAGTTTTATCATAGGGTACAGTTTCGGGACTTTGAAAATGTGCTGAGTCAGCACTTTTTAACACTGTAGGCAATGGGAAAAACATTAAAAAATCTTCTTCTCCAGATCCAGCAGGCAGAATCTTTTGATATTTGGTATGCAACATTGTAGGGTGGATCTGATTCAAGTTTGTTCAAATCGGCCCCCTGGGTTTATATTTGGGCTCAGTATAGGAGCCCAAATTTGAACTTACTGCATTTCAGGTAAATTTCTTTGAAAATCTTCTCCAGATCCAGCAGGCAGAATCTTTTGATATTTGGTATGCAACATTGTGGGGTGGATCTGATTCAAGTTTATTCAAATCGGCTCCCTAGATTCATATTTGGGCTCACTATAGAAGCTCGAATTCGAACTTAGTGCATTTCAGGCAAATTTCTTCAAAAATCTTCTTCTCCAGATCCAGCAGGCAGAATCTTTTGATATTTGGTATGCAACATTGTGGTGGTGGTGGTGGTGGGGGGGGGGGGGGGGGGGGGGGGGAGGGGGGATCTGATCCAAGTTTGTTCAAATCGGCCCCCTGGATTCATATTTGGGGTCACTATAGAAGCCCGAATTCGAACTTAGTGAATTTCAGGCAAATTTCTTAAAAAATCTTCTTCTCCAGATCCAGCAGGCAGAATCTTTTGATATTTAGTATGCAACATTGTGGGGTGGATCTGATTCAAGTTTGTTCAAATCGGCCCCCTGGGTTTATATTTGGGTTCAGTATAGGAGCCCAAATTTGAACTTAGTGCATTTCAGGCAAATTTCTTTGAAAATCTTGTTCAAATCGGCCCCCTGGGTTTATATTTGGGCTCAGTATAGGAGCCCAAATTTGAACTTAGTACATTTAGTGCATTTCAGGCAAATTTCTTTGAAAATCTTCTTCTCAAGATCCAGCAGGCAGAATCTTTTGATATTGGGTATGCACCATGCTTAGGGGGGTGAGATTCAATTTTGTTCAAGCCAAGTCCCTGGGTTCATATTTGGGCTCACTGTGGGAGCCTGAATTATAACTTAGTTCGAAATGAGGAATTTTCTTAAAAAATCTTCTTCAGATCCAGCAGTCAGAATGTTTTGATATGTGGTGTGTAGCATCCTGCGGAGGGGGGGGGGGGGGGATTCAAGTGTGTTAAAGCCAAGACCATGGATCCATATTTGGGCTCCCTGTGGGAGCCCAAATTATAACTTAGTCAATATGAGGAATTTTTCTTTAAAAATCTTCTTCTTCAGATTCAGCAGTTGGAATGTTTTGATATTTTACATGGAGCAACCTTAGGGGGATGAGATTCAAGTTTGTTCAAGCCAAGTCCCTTGGTTCATATTTGGGCTCACTATGGGAGCCCGAATGACAAATTAGTTCAAAATGAGGAATTTTCTTTAAAAATCTTCTTCAGATCCAGCAGATGAATGCTTTTGATATTTTTTATGCAGCATCCTTAGGGAGGTAAGGTTCAAGTTTTTTCAAGCCATGTCCCTAGGTCCATATTTAGGCTGATTGTGGGAGCTCGAATTGTAACTTGGTTCAAAATGAGGAATTTTCTTTAAAATCTTCTTCTTCAGATCCAGCAGTCGGAATGTTTTGATATTTGGTGTGCAGCATCCTTAGGGGTGTGAGATTCAGGTTTGTTAAAGCCAAGTCCCTGAGTTCATATATGGGCTCCCTATGGGAGCCCGAATTATAACTTAGTTCAATATGAGGAATATTCTTTAAGAATCTTTTTTTAGATCCACGGTCAGAATCTTTGGATATTTGGTTTAAGCTTTTTTTAGGAGGAGCAGATGCAACTTGTTGAAATCAATTCTCTGGGTTGATATTAGGCTACCATGTCAGGTGAGCGCCCTCTGGCCCCCTGGGGCCTCTTGTTATTTAGAGAAACGACGGTTGTAAGTAACATAAAATATTCCGGTAGTGTGGCAGTTAATTTTATTACATATTATTATAATTTTGTCCACACTTAGGCTCTTTTGGGCTCACCGTTCCCTTTGGGAGCTTGGGCTTTTATATAAAAAAAAAAAAATTCAAAAATTTTTTTATTTTTTGAAGGAATTTTTCTTTTGGATGCATTTATTTCATCGATTATTTTAATGTTATCTTATATTTATGTAGATTTGGTGGTGGTACAGTCAACCTATATTAGATCTTAGGTAATAATATTTCTCTAATAGCAGGGCAAATAAGAGGAAGCCTTTCCTCTGTTTACATGGTCGTTGTCTTGTTTATAGTTGATGTACTACCACTAATTCTTGTACCATATGTCAGATTTTGACAATGTTGCTGACTGGTGTCATGGTTTGTTGTTAGGCGAGTGGAATCTAGCGGTCCTCTCGCGGCGAGGGGACACTGCTGGTCTTCTCGCCAAAATGTCACTATAGTTTGTTAGTTTCTATTTACAGAGGAACAAGAACATGGTGTGGTTTTTGATGCCATCAGAGAGTGTGCTTCCATCATCGCATTATACTATTAGAGCTAGCGGAAAAATGCTCAGTGATATAAGACAAGGGCCTAGGCCTTAGAATATAGGGTTTACATAATTGTCTCCAGCTAGCTCAACCGGCAGATCTATCACGCAGAATATGGTTGGTGTGATGCCGGGTATGTCCATAGCGGTCGAGAAGAGGAACAAGGGTGTAGCGAGCACTATAAAAATCTGAACATGCTCACCCTATGTCGATGGAAAGGAGGAAGCAGACAAGTTCTGTGGTATGCTCATCCAGGTCTACCATGATCGTGAGCAAGAGAGAGGCCCCTCTCTCTTATAACAACATCTGGGGTCAGAGGTTGTTGGTAGGAACTTGTGTCAGTTGGCGCTTACGTCCATGCCTTCCTGTCCGGGATGCTCCTTCTAGTAGGCTGCCAGGGTCGACTAGTCTTATGGCCTCCTCTATGTCCGATAAGCACACACGGCCACACAAAAAGTTTGTTGTCGCATTTAGACTGGGCTAAAAACCACGGCATATGGTTTTAGTTCCCTGTCACCAGCTACCTCGACCGGTGAAGCAGTTACTCAGGCCTCTGAGAACTGTCGCAGTTAGACTACAATATACAATTAGAGCTAGTGGCAAAGTGCTCAATGATATAAGACAAGGCCCCAGATCACAGATCAACCGGTGCTTCTTTCACTCAGAATATGGGTGTCATGACGCCGGATAAGTCCATAGTGGTCGAGGAGAGAACAAGGGTGGAGCGAGCACTATAATATACAATTATGCTCACCCAGTGATGACGAAAGGAGGTACACTCGTACAGGTCTGCCAGGTCCGTGATTAAGAGAGAGGTCTCTCTCTCTTACAGCATCATCTGGGGCCAGATGTTGTTGGTAGAAACTTGTGTCATTCGGAGTTTACGTCCATGCCTCTTGTCCAGGACGTCCCATCTAATAGGCATCCGGAGTCGGGTAGTCTTGTGGCTTCCTCTACGTAAGGCTAAAGTGCTCTTTATATTGCACAGGGCTATAAACCGCGGTGAGTGGTTTCAGTTCCCTGTCGCCGGTGAAGCGGTTACTCTTGAATATGAGGACCGTGACACCGGGAGTGTCGCATTTACATAGTAAATCAGAGCTGGCGGCAAAAGTGCTCAATGATATAAGACAAGGGCCTAGACCTTAGAATATAGGGTTTACGACCTTGTCTCCAGCTAGCTCAACCGGTGCTTCTTTCACTCAGAATATGGGTGTCATGATGCCGGATATGTCCTTAGCGGTCGAGGAGAGAACAAGGGTGTAGCGAGCACTTTAAAATCCAATCATGCTCACCCTGCGACGATGGAAAGGAGGAAGCCGGCAAGTTCCGAGATACGCTCGGCTAGGTCTCCCTGGACTGCGAGCAAGAGGGAGCCCCCTCTCTCTTTTTACATCTGGGGCCAGATGCTGTTGGTAGGAACTTGCGTCATTTGGAGCTTACGTACATGCCTTTTGTCCGGAATGCTTTGTTTAATTCAGCTTCTTCAGCGTCTACCAAGCACTCATGACAGCACCTTGGCTAAGTGACTTAGGATATCTAGTCTGCATCGTCAGGAGGTCCACTTATTGTGAAGAAAGTCACATCATCTAGTAGCCAAGGAGATGAGGCTTCATTCATCAGGACGTCTGCAGTAAAGAGCCATCTCGTACACACTGTCCCAGGAGCAGCTGGTGGACAAGCAATACATGACCGCTGCTCCTCAGGCCTCCGTAACGGACTTGCTGTCGCAAATTGTGCAGCTCATCGCAGTATTCCTGCTAAGGCAGAAGCACTCAACGTCAATCTCAAAACTTGAGCTGTTGAATGATGCTTGATCGGTCCAGTTATCTGCCTATTCAGATGCCGGTGACTGTGATTCTAACTGATTTAGACGAATGATGAAAGGGATACGGATGAGAATAACCTTCCCTTTCGGATCAACTCATGGATGATATAGATACTATACATTATCGTTTCCTTGAACTTGTTCCAGTGAATCACAATGCTGCGGGTAATTGTGAGAAACCGCTAACGTTGTTAGATGCTGACTTCATCCGGACAAAGAGCAGGATAATAAGATCTCTTTCTGGTTAAGTCTACACAGGTGTCACAGGTCTTTGATTATGTAGACGACGCCATATTTAACTGCCTGTAGGAAGAAGTAATACGGTTTCTTATCATCTTCTGTATTTTTAACCATTTTTTTATCACATACATTTAAAAAACGACGGGGGAAGATGTGTTGAGAGTTTCTCTGAGTTGAATGAGCAGGCTAAGATCTTAGTTGTAGCCTCACCTTCATCATTTTGCAGTTCGCTCGGACACAATTGAGAAGATAATTTCTTATTCAGAGCAAATTTAGACTCACGGTCTTATGTACTTCAATTTTAAGTACTGTAACCAGGGGTCAGCCTGGCAGCTGATTTTAGGGAGAAGTGACTTCTCCCTCCAGAGACTTTAGGGAGAAGTCAGGGGCCAGGAGGGAGAAGTCAGTGACATGAGGGAGAAGTCAGAAAAAAACAAAACTTATATGACATCGTGACAAAATAAATGTACATGGAGGACACAATTGTGGAGAAAAAAAATAAATAAGAGTTATACTTACACACACAAAACTAAGTCATGTAGGTTAAAATCCTTCCCTCCCCTACAAAAAATTGTGTTGTCCATGGTTTCTGAATACCCTAACTTTTTCCCTAGTAGTGATGACTAGGGTTACCATGCAGTTGATTTTGTATTTACCTCAATGCAGTGGATTTGAAATTTAGCATTACCCATGGTGAGAGTGTTCTTCTCTGTAATAGAAGGTATATTCTTTTAAAAAAAATATTTAAAGTATTTAAAATAAATTTCAAGTTCGCATAAGAAGCTGGGTCATTCATGGTTTCTGAATGTCCCAATTGAATTGAAAAGCGTAGTTAAAAAAGTTTTCAATATCCTTAGTAAATTAAGCGTCATTAACAATTTGAGCTAATTTATTTCTAAGGTAAATGACAAAATATTTCAGTTGTCTCCCTTACCTGCTGCGCTGGGTGATAATACTCGGTTCAGAAAAATGACAATTTCTGCAATCCATCTTACATTGACATGTGATTGGAGCTATAAGGCCTGCCATTCTTGTCCATCCTAATATGTGTGATTTCTAGCATAGCCTTATTACATTTAACCCCCTTCCAACACAAGTTTTCAAAGAAAAACTTTCAGTTTCAATGCAAAAACTGCGGGGCAAATTTCAATTCAACCAATTTTTCAATGGAACAGGCATAACCATAAGCAATTTTGACGTTTTTATGGATGAATTGTCCCCTGCACATTTTTTATTGTTTTGAAACGGTGGTTACCTAACTTTAATAAATTCTAATAAACTCGATGCGTGTCTTGTGTGATTCGTTGTTTTTGCTGACACTTTTGGTTTTAAATAGCATTTTGTGCTGGTTGCTATCAGTTTGGGCGTATTGTTCGAACGACTACGCCATTACAACTCTTTTCAGAAATATAAAATTGGCCTAGTTTAGGCTATTTTCAGAGCCGTATGACGGATTTTAACAGCATCCGTCGTGTTTACTTTTTTGTGAATGTGGAAGCTTTGGGGTTTTTTTTAAAATAAAACATAAGAAAATACAGTAAACTGCCATGTCTCCCAAGGAAGTTTTGGAGGTCGACTTAAATTTCGCCCCCAATGTAAGCCAAAGCGACTTGAGGAATGACAAGGCGACTTCTTCGCCCTAGTCTCCCACTCGGCTGACCCCTGACTGTGATGCAACGTCTATATGGAAAGGAATTTTGTGGATGTTTGTACCTTTTAAAAAATTCTTCCCAGGCCTATTTATCATATATATCTCTGTCTTAACAGATGTTAAGTGGGAGCTATTCTGATGTGACGAAGCCTTGTGTCGTCATCTTTAACATTTGACTAGGTGGAAAACTTGCAATAGGTCGCTTTAGTTTTCGAGACACTAAGTCTTTGATGGTAAGCTTTCATTAATGTAGGATTAAGCTACAAGAAAGCATCAATACTCATCTCTTTAAGTTGGGGTCTAATCGACCAACACCAGCAGAAAGAGTAGGAGAGGTTGTCCTAGACTCAGATCGTCTATAAGGACTCATAGCTAAGGTATAGGTATCCCTCCTATATATTACTTTAGGGATTGACTATACAGCCACTTGGATAGGGGGTTTAGATCTGTTTGAGTTTACTGATCAGACACCCTTGAGCCGGTGGCTCGAGGCTCTTATAGAGCTCGGTTCGACCGATTTTGACTGAACTGGATAATTAGGTTATTTATGATAATTTTTCAGTTGAAAAGCGAGCGTTCGGCGATGCAGCGAGTAGGGTTCTTTAGATCACTCGAATAATGAGCTAGATAATGTCTCATAGGATGAATGATAGGATACACATATCCTACGATTCCTTTTCAACAGGCTGGTTCGTCTGTTGTTTCACAGAGCGAATTCGCCAGTTGTTTGGCTCGCTTTTATCTTTTATCTGGTGCATTAACAGCGGAAAATTGTATGCGTCGGATGGGGTTGTGCACAGCGGCCATGAATGTTATTTCGATGGGTCACTTACACACACGTCCCCTCCATTTATTCTTAACTGGACTGGCAGACGTTTTTCGCTCTAGACCTGTTTTGATTTAGCGAATCTTTTAACATGAGGTCAAGTTTGGGCATATATTTAACTGTTTTCTCAATTATGATGGACATGAGTTCATATATTGGGTTACAATCCTGAGTTCGATGGTCTTTCTATGCAGGGATCTTGGGGATCCTCGGTTCTTGGAGACCACATATTCAGAAATGATGTCTTATTGTTTACGCTACATAATTGAATTTATATTATTAGCGATCATGTATTTATAGACGCAGATCAGAGTTTATCAGAAGAGAAGAACGCTTCTTTTGTCATTAATTTCCACTAGAAGGGACATTTCGGTTCATTCTATTTCTAGATGGATTCAATTAGCTATTCGTACTGCTTGGGAAAATTTATCTTCCTATCAGCGGTCAGTGCTTAAGATTTCAGCGCATGATGTAAAAGCGCTGGCAGTATCTTGGGCTTATTCTAACTTTATGGCTATTACATGATCTTATGTAGGATCGCTTCAGGATAGTTAAGTTTGCGGCCCACAGGAATAATAGTTTCCATCATTTGTGTCTCCAGTATTAGGCATTTGAGTGCATACAATTGACGCTCAGCCGTATTCATGGGAATGAATGATAGGATATGTGTATCCTTCAATTCATTTGTTTCTATTGATTACATTCAGGTTAAAGTGTCTGTTATTGAACATTCGCCAGAAGCTTCCCCAACGAGAGGGTTTTCTTCTTCAAGGGAAGTTTTGATCTTCATGTCATTCTCCACTCTCAGTAGCATAACGGAGTATGTCAGACGTGAGGCAGCTTTGCGGTTACTATATTTTTGCTGTCTGGACCAGCAGTGATTAAATAATGTGGGTGAGGAGGTTTCGACATGAATTTGAATCCCCCCTCCCTCACACTCACACACTGTCACGTATATATATCTTAATACATACATACTATGCGTTTGGGTCGTGTTGCATGGCGCCCTCATAGGCATATACACAGTTTTGTTGAATTAGTTTCCGGTGTTTATTTTCTGATTTCTAACATACAAGCACTTATTAATCATCACAATTGCTGCTATTTGAGTTCATAGTTGACTGCATAACCACTTAGTGGTTTGTTAGATGATTACAGGCTGGATTTTAATGCACTCGCGCAATATTTTATTATGCTATCACTTTGGTGGACCTTGAAATTATTATATATTTCGGGGGGTGTCTGTGTTGGAGCTGGTTAATCATACCTACCTCGGGAGCACGGTGGCTCAGTAGGTAGAGGTGCAGGCTGCAAGCCGAGAGGTTGTCAGTTCGAATCCCACCTGCGGCAACCACGTTGTGTCCTTGGGCAAGACACTTCATCTCCATTGCCCGCGTGGGGGCACGATGACGCCGTGTACTAAGACGTACTGCACGGCGATGGTACACATGTCTTCAACCATTCTAACCCTGCCTGTGCTGCTGTGCGGGGTTACGATGTTGGGGAGCTGGCAGCAGCTCGTCGTTGCTCGGTGGTTCTCTCCGGGTACTCCAGCTTCCTCCACCCGCAAAACTGTCACGGTCATGATTAGCCATTGTGCATAAATATGTGACCTTAAACATCAATAAATAAATAAATATCATACCTACCTCCATTTCTAGATTCTGGTCTCTATTTTGTCGGTTCTCAAATCGCATATTCTCACATGTTTATAGTTGTAGATACCAAATAGTACACATTGGAGAGTGTTCTTACCAGATTTAATTATACAGAGGCCTCCTGAGAATGATCTTTGAAGCGTGTTTTCTTTGCAGAGATTGTTCATTGTATCTCGCTTTAATATGTGTATGTTATATTATTATTCACTGATACCTGTATACGCCGTCTGCAGTGCATATTTTGTAGCGGATAATGTTATTTACCAAAATCGTCGCTATAGCCTTGGCTTGTGAAGTGGCATTAAGCACCATTTATTATTCATGAATTAATTCCTGAGTGCCTGATCGATATTTATTTATATTGTTTCCTGGTACCGCGTATTGATTCCATAGCTCTCCCCTCTTTCTTTTGAAGATATGTTCAAAAAAAAGGGGGGGGGGGGGTCATTTTCTCCACTTCTCTGGCTTATTGGGTATATAACTATGAAGGAAGCTGTTTTGTCCATACTATATTCAGCATTGAGCTGTAGTATTATTGTATGGCGTAGGTTTATGGGCAATTTTCTCTCATTCTCAAATATGCCATCCTAATTTTTGGGGCTTAGTCCAGACTAGCCTTAAAAATTTGCATGATTTCATGCTCAGATTTAGGATTTACATAATTGGGATCCATATTAGGATATGTCTCCTCTCTTATGGTATAAAGAGACATACATATAAATTCTAATTTTCTTCATCATGGATTGAAGGATTTGATCTATGTTGATCTACTATTTCGGAAGTTCTAGGCCCTCCACCTTTTTATGATTCAGCTAAGTCTGGGCCATTGGTATTCAGTATAAAAATATGAAAAAATATAAGGTAATTTATATATTTTTTATACTTACCAATGGCCCAGACGGGAATTTCCCTCCCATGAGTGGGCAGTACTGGGCACTGATACCTCCCCGCTGAATTATTAGATTATAATCTTTTTACAAAGAATGATGTTGGCTCCAATTTCGGTGACTTCCAGGCGTCTGCGCATGTGCAGAGAGAGAGAGTAAATGTATGGAGGGCCAGATAGGACTTCTAATTTTCGGTTTTGCATGCAAATTTTGGGGATTGGGGGGGCAAAATTTGTGTTTGGCCCTAGATATTTTTGGGTTAGCAGTCTAGGCCATTGGTAAATATAAAAAATATATAAATTACTTTAATTTTTTTCATTTTTATTTCATAACATGTTGTTGGACACAACTTTTAGTGGATAAAATCTTTATAAAGACAGCTCGTATCTTTCAATAGAACCTAGATTAGTCAACACAGAACCTTTAGGTGTATAAAGGAACTATGTTAACCCTTTACCTAATGTAATTGCTAAAACCAATCAGCACTATTCACAGAAACACCAGTCCATTTTCATTATTTTTTTTCATTTTTTTCTTTAAAAAACATAGCTTCTGACCTGCATTGAAATGAGCTCATTGAGTTCATTCCAATGAGGGGACATAAGCTATGTTTTCGATGCAAAAAATGAAAACAATTAGTTTCTCAAGAATTTGTTTGCATGTGTCATCTGCTTTTCATGTTAGGTAAAGGGTAAATTTAGTAGCAATATTTAGTTATCAGGAATATTCAGTTAACAGAAATTTGATAAATTTTCTAAATTCTCTTGATAGATGGAGCATTTATTCTATTTTATCAACTCATATAAAATAGAATAAATCTGTATCAAGTATCAGAGCTCCATTAAACAGGATATAATAGATATAAGGCCTATTATGGATGTATTGAGCCCGAATAGGTCTGTAAACATGGGGAATTCAGTGGTTGTTAAAGTAATTCTTCGTTTATAGTTTACAATAATTTTTTTATTCAATTAACAGGAGTGTACTCTTTAAGCTATATGCTATTAATAGGTAAAATTTGTTCTGAAGTTGTGAAAAATAGTTTGGTGTTTGGAAGTTATATGCATTTTATAAGGTTTTTCAATAAAGAAATATCCAGTTAAGTGGACTTCACTATAATATCCTTGTTTTGCTTCTTCCTTTTTCAAGAAATGCAACTGAGAAAACAGAAACCAATTTTGAAAGGGTTTTTTTCTCATTTTTTCTTTCAGTTACATGCCATTGGAAAAGGCCTGGGAAAACGTTACTTCAAGTCCCACTTAGAAACATTCTTTGATCATATCTTCCATGCATTGGTGAGTATAGAATTGGCTAATCTCATCAAGAATCTACATTATTGTGTTCACAAAACCAGTCAGTTAATTTAGGCTAGGTTGCAGTGCAGCTGCAGTTGAATTGAAACAGGAAGACATTATATGTTTGTAAAAATGCCTGAAACTTGACTAAAAACAGCAAGTTTATTGATCAGCCTACATGAATTTTCTCTACGTTTATAATGCTGTTATTTACTCATCCTTTACCTAATGAAACAGCCAGTAGACAACTCAGTAGTCACGACCAGATATACATTCAGAGCCGGTGAGAGGTTGGGTAAATTGGTGTACAGTAGAATCCTCTTAATTGAATATCCATTTTGCCAGTGAAAATTATTCAGTTAACAGGAGTATACAATTAACAGGGATTTGGTCAGTTTCCTGTGTTCTGGAGGTAAACTGAGCATTTGTTCTATTATATCTTGTTTGACAGAGCTCATAGAACTCTGTCAAACAAGATATAATAGAATAAATGCCTGTATTGGATGTAGTTAGGCCAAAAAGGTTGATAAATAAGGGGAATTTGGTGCGTGTTACAGTAATTTGATATATACAATTAACAGCAGTTTACTCTACAACCCATAACAGATCAATTAACAGATCAATTTTGTACTGAAGGTATGGTAAATGGTTTTGTGTTTGAAAAATGTATTCAGTTAACAGGGATATACAATTAAGAGATATCCAATTAAGTGGGTTCCACTGTACTAACTCTGGAGATTCAGGTGGCCTGGCTTAGCCCAATTGCCTATAGAATTGGAATAGAAGTCTTCAGTTATTTACAGATGAAATTTGAGGGGGCCCTGGAGTTGCTTAACTCTTTGCATGCTGCTGACGAATATTCCTGCAGAGCACAGGGTTTCTCTTGTCATTGAATTCAATATAATTTGGAACCATTTAATCACATCCCCCCACCCCCATAAATTGAATGGTTTATATGCCCCTCGAGAGATTCCCTCAGGAGCATTATGTTTTCACCATGTCTGTCCATCTGGTGTCCGTCCGTTAACTTTTGGTTTCCATCAAATAACTAAAGAACCACTTATTTGATCAAATCATAATTTTAGGGGTAACTTGCAGATTACTAGACAATGCTTTCCTTCGATTTTGATCCAGCTAGCCAATTCAATATTTGTGGTACAACAAGTAGTTCTAGTTTAATTTTCTCATGTTCAGTTGGTAGATTGAGGTTTACAACACTTAGGTATCTAGGATGACTTTTCTGAGATCCAAACGCTGCAAGATTTATTTCCTTTTTTGCAATACTATACAGATTGAGTTTATCAGCAAGTTGTTGTGATATAAATGAGCACTGTGAGCCATCATCAAATAAAATATTGGCTTCTAGTTTACAGTTATCTGATTCAACTTCAGCAACGGCTGTTTTTAATAAAGTAGGTGAAATGGTAGAGTTACTATGAAGAGCAGATGTACGGTCCAATTCAGGGTCTATTGTTTCTATATTCACAGGGTTTACACTGCAATGAAACGATGATGTATGTTTGTTAAAAGTGTTACTAGTTGTTTTATCACTTTTGAACCTCATTGATGGCTTCACAAAATTTGCGTCAGCAGACAGTTTTGAAGGATTGCATAGACTTGAATGATGTCTTCGTCGACAGTGTTTACATTTAAATCGAGATGGACATTCAGACACATGATGTGATTTGGCAAGACAGTTATAACATAGTTTTTGCTGTTTTACAATGGTTAAACGTTCATCATAATCCTTAATATTGGAACAGTCTGTAGGATAATGATCCTGACTCTTACAGAATACACAAAACATTGTTTTATTCTTGTTGATATTGTGTGATGCTTTATAATTTACATTATCACTTGGTTTGAAATGTCTTGTAGTTGTTACCATAGCAGATACTGTAGGATTTTGTGAACACTCATTTTCACCAGCTTGTAAAATTTCGATTTCTCGAAATAGAAAATCTCTCATTTCATCCAAAGTGAATTGTCGGTTACCATGTGATCTCACAATATTACTTCGTATGGAAGATGGAAGTTTATTTGTAACAACTGAAACTAACATATCGCCATAGGAATCAGTTTTTTCATCGAGAGCATCTAAGGATCTTATGTGTGATTCCATATTGTCTCTAAATGCACACAGACCCAGAATATTGTTCTGTGGTGCTGGAAGTGATACCAATGCTTGTAAGTGAGCATTTATGATTTTGTGCTTCTGTCCATATCGTTGCTGGAGTAATTCAATGGCGTGGATATAGTTGTTTTCTGTGAGGGTTAAACCACTCAGACACAATGCTGCAGGTCCTTTCAGTAATGATTTAAGATACTGAAATTTTTGAACAAGTGGTATTGATGAATCAGGTACAGTATGTACGACAGAACTGAATGAATCCCAGAATGGTTGCCATTCCATCAACTTGCCATCAAAAGAAGGAAGAGTCAATTTTGGTAAATTAGTTTTTTGGCGACTGTTAGAGCCGAAATCATGTGGCACAAACTGCTTGTTATCCCTTTGTTTATTCTCTTGTAAATACTGTTCAAAATAGCACTTTCTGTCCTTTATTTGCCTCAAATGTTCATCAGCTTCATTAGAAACATCCATATACAAGCCATCATCTTCAATGTATGATAACATATTTTCAGTAATATCAGTTAGAATTTCAATTTTTTCAATCACAAGAGTAATCAATCTTTCCAATTTTTGCAAGTCTGGCTTCTGTGTAGTTTGAGTGTTGACAATTTTGTCAGCATCATTTATAAGCCTTGTAGTGTGTCCACGCTGGGCAGTTCTTTTCCTCTGTAAAGCCAGATAATCATTGGAATCCATATCTAAAAGTGGAGGCTCGAGGGACCAAAATGTGAGGGATTTTTGCTGGTTCAGTGAGAGAAAATATATAACACAACTTCATTTATTCATTTCTAACAGAGGACTGACAAGCCCTTCACTTTCACAACATTACTGATGACAATACATGATATTTTCACAGGTGAGTGATTGTCACAAATTAACTGGGCTAGTGGTCAGTGTTGTAATTTCTCTGCTGTCTATACAGTGCAGTTCAAATTAATCTGATGTACAGTAATATCCCATTTTAATTCCCAACAATGGCCACCATTGCAGCCATATTGAATTTGGTTTCCATCCAATAACTACTGAATGTTGACTCGAATCATTTTTATATTTTTATACTGTACCAATGACCCAGACTTAGCTGGTGCTAACTCTAACAAAACCAGGGCCAAACACAAATTTTGCCCCCCAATCCCCAAAATTTGCATCCAAAACAAAAAGAAATCATGTCCTAAAGGACCTCCATACTACGCCTCTACTGAGCATGCGCAGTGACGCAGACGTCCCGAAACTGGCGCCAATTATCATTCTCTGTTTATGTCAAGTGTCAAACAGGCTTTAATATACAATACTCGGACACTTTTAAATGACTATAAAGAGTCTCAATTCTCTGGACTACTTTATTTATTGGCTTGCTTTAAAAATAATTAGTATAAGGGATATACTGGATGTTAATAGAGAACATGAATGTTATTGTGCTCAATTATTAAGGGTAGTGTATCTTTCTAATTTAATATTAAATAAGAAAGATACATGTAAAGCCTAATACTCCTTTTCTCCTTAAGGGGTTACCTCTTTACTATATAGTTGAGCTTATTGGATTTTCCTCTATGCCCTAGGCCCTCCAGCCTGTTTACTATTCAGCTAAGTCTGAGTCATTGGTACAGTATAAAAATGTTAAAAAATTTATAGTAATTTGTATATTTTTTATACTTACCAATGACCCAGACGGGATGGCCCTCCCTGGAGTTGGGAACTCTTGCCTCCCCGCTGAGTACATAGCGCTGACCAGGCACTGCCAGTAAGAATGATAATTGGCGCCAATTTCGGGACATCTGCGTCACTGCGCATGCACAGTAGAGGCGTAGTATGGAGGTCCTTTAGGACATGATTTTTTTTTGTTTTGGATGCAAATTTTGGGGATTGGGGGGCAAAATTTGTGTTTGGCCCTGGTTTTGTTAGAGTTAGCACCAGCTAAGTCTGGGTCATTGGTAAGTATAAAAAATATATAAATTACTGTAAATTTTTTAACTTTTTAATTATGCATTGTTGGTGTCTAGAAGAAGCTTCCTTTCAATCTTCGACCAGTCAGCTGAACCAAGATGGCCACCAGTGGTCAATTCATTATGGCTTCCATAGTAGCCATCTTGAATTTGGTTTCCGTCCAATTACTAATGAATACTCACTCGAATCAATTTCAGTTTTTGGTTATGCATTTTTGGTGTCTAGAGGAAGCTTCCTTTTGATTTTGGTCCAGCTAGCCAATTCAATATGGCTGCCTTGGCAGCCATATTGAATTTGGTTTCCATCCAATAACTAATGAATGCTGACTTGATTCATTATTATTTTTTAATTATGCATTGTTGGTGTCTAGAGGAAGCTTCCTTTCGATTTCGGACCAGTCAGCTGAACCAAAATGGCCACCAGTGGTCAATTTATTATGGCTTCCATAGTGGCCATCTTGAATTTGGTTTGCGTCCAATAACTAATGAATGCTGACTCGAATTATTTTATTTTTATACGCCCGTTTTGAAAAAACGAGTCGTATTATGGTATACCGCTGTCCATCTGTCCGTCCGTCTGTCCACCTGTCCACCTGTCCATCTGGTCACACATCGTACGATAACTCAAGAACGCTTTGAGAGATTTTCGTGATTTTTGGGTAGGTGGTGTATATCGATGGAGGGAAGCTCCCTTTCATTTAGTGTCGCCATTCGATTAGTCATTCCAGAGTTATGGGACTTTATTACTTAGAAAATTGTTGATTTTTTACACGTCGTATGATAACTCGAGAACGCTTTGAGAGATTTTCATGATTTTTGGATAGGTGGTGTATATCGATGGAGGGAAACTCTCTTTCATTTAGTGTCGCCATTCGATTAGTCATTCCAGAGTTATGGGACTTTATTACTTAGAAAATTGTTGATTTTTTACACGTCGTACGATAATTCGAGAACGCTTTGAGAGATTTTCACGATTTTTTGGTAGGTGGTTTATGTTGATGGAAGGAAGCTCCCTTTCGGTTGGTGTCGCTGTTCGATTAGTCATTCCAGAGTTATGGGACTTTATTACTTAGAAAATCGTTGATTTTTTCTTGAAGTTATGATCTCTATAGACATAAGATATATACATGAAATTCAAATAATTTTATTTCCAAATTATTGAACACAGTATGTTGTTGGTTATGATTATTGTACTAGAATATAAAAAAACCCTGACATGTACACATGCATACTCATATTGTGTGCTTCCCTCTTGTAATTAATAATGGGCGTATCATGCGCTCATGGCGCAGCTGTTTATTTAATTATGCATTGTTGGTGTCTAGAGGAAGCTTCCTTTTGATTTTGGACCAGTCAGCTGAACCAAGATGGCCATCAGTGGCCAATTCATTATGGCTTCCATGGTAGCATCTTGAATTTGGTTTCCGTCCAGTAACTAATGAATACTGATCGAATCAATTTCAATTTTTGGTTATGCATTATTGGTGCCTACAGGAAGCTTCCTTTTGATTTTGGATGAGCTAGCCAATTCAATATGGCCTCCAAGGCAGCCGTATGGAATTTCGTTTCTGTCCAATAACTAATGAATGCTAACTCAAATCAATTTTTTTTTTTTTTTTTATGCATTATTGGTGTCTGGAGGAATGGAGGAAGCTTCCTTTTGATTTGGTTATGCCTCCAAGAGACTTACCTTGTTTCACCAATGATTTCTTGTGTTATATTTAGATTAATTTTTCATCATATCTAATCTGGACTGCTTCATAGCACCCATGACTAGATTTGATGAAAAATGTCTTGAAAATACTCAGCGGGTTAAGAGTTAATCTGTTATCTATATAATTCCATTCATATCGTACAGGGATTCGATGAAGGCATCTTTTACAGTCCAAATTTGAAAATTGGATTGCAAAAATCATGGATGCCCCTCATACTTTGCTACTTCTGAGACTGTACCATTGCTCATTCTCTCTGGATCCTCAACCTATAAAACTAACATGATATGACCAAGTCTGAAAATAAGTAGACTGTCATCTTCAGAACGAGGACCCCAGAGGGGGAATTTGGTGATGCGACCCTGAACAGCAGGGTAGCATCACTAAATTTACCATTTGTGAACCTCAATCTGAATCAAGGTCTCAAACCTAAACAGCAAGACGTACCCAGAAGATAAATTGGCACACTGTATGGGATAGTATCAGCAAATTCACCCTCTGGGGATCTCATTCTGTAAATGGCAGATTGCTTATTTTGGGGCTTTAATATGACTCTGGCCATTGGAAGTATTGTTAACCCTTTAACGAAGCTACTGCATCCACTCACATAATTTGCAAATCAAGCAGGGGTGTGGTGGCATTGCGGTAACCGGTTCTCATCAGATCACCGAAGTTGAGCAACACCGAGCCTGGTTAATCCTCGGATAGGTGACCGTCTGAGCGATCAATTCGGACTCCCACGTTGTGTCCTTGGGCTAAGCACTTAACCCTGATTGTCCACATGCGTTCACGATGACACTGTGTACTAAGGCATACTGCACGTTGATGGTGCGAATGTCTTCAGCCAATCTAACCCTGCATGTGCTGCAGTGCTGAGTTACGATGTTGGGGAACTGGCAGCTGCTCATCATTGCTCAGTGGTTCTCTCTGGATACTCCGGCATCCTCCACCCATAAAACTGTCACGGTCATGATTAGCAATTGTGCATAAGTATGTGATCTTAAACACCAATAAATAAATAAATATAAATAGTTGAAAAAATATATATTTAAAAAAAAAAATTCAACAAAACCATATCATGTGACCCTTCATTGGAATGAGCTCGAGTTCATTCCAATGAGGCATCACATGATATGAGTTTTTTGAAATTTTTGAAAAATTTATCAAAACAATAATTAAAATAATAAATTTTGATATTGTCTGCACTTGGTAAAGGGTTAAACCCTAATAAACAAACAAACTTGAAGATATGTCGCATATGTTTGATTCCATGATCTAGAAACTATCAAAGGGCATAAAAGAATTCACTCCTGGGCCGAAATATCCTCTTGCTTACCCTGCAAACATTCAATGACGACTGGGGAGCTAATCTGCTAGGTGACGAATTCATTTTAGCATTTAATTAATATTTATTCTCCTGATGGGGGAGTAAATTTCTTTTTCTATATTCAAATTTTCTTTGTTCCTAACTTTGGTTGAAAAGGATGTAAATTTCTTTAAAAAAGTCCTCTTTTTTTTTTAGGAAATTAGTTCCTAAAAACCTAAAAATCCCTGAAGGAAAAGTCGGGAAAGCCTATTTTATGGCAGTTATAGAAATCAGGATGCAACACTCAATTTAACACTAGTTATTACAGATTTGCTTCATCCATGCAATTTTTAGGTAGTTTGAGTTAAAAACCTTTGATCAAGTAAATTGAACAACAGATTATCACCAACTGTTTCGTAGTATTGGACATATTATATACCATTCTTTTCCCCATTATAACCAATCAGAATTTGGTGTCAAGCAAATTTTAATTTTTTTTTAAATATTGACTTGCAGTATCGGTTATTTTAATTATGTATTTTAAAGAACATTATGACTTTGTATTGTATTTGATTTTGCAGAAATGTGATACTGCTCTGACCTCAGCAGCTGCAAGTCAGTGTATCCAGCAATTGAGTCAGTATTTAGGCCCTAATATTTTACGAGGCAGAGTTGAACAGTATAATCCCAGGTAAATTGATAATTCATTTTATTGTAGGACATTAGTTTCTGTGAAATTGAAAATTTGCACACAACATTTGCTGGATGATTGAATTTGTAATACCATTCCTTCATTCTCAGTGTTACAAAGTTGCTCCAGAGTAACATAAATTTGTAACTTTTAAATATGTCATTTTTATTTAATCAAGTTCTGTAAATGACCTACCCAAGTGCATAGCGTAAATAGCTTCACCATGGGTATTTGAGGCTTGTCATTTTCAGGTGGGTGATTGCCCTTGCCCTCAGTTTCCCACACAAACTCAAATTCTTCAAGTGGTAAACGCCCTTCTCATGATGTATTTCAAGGATGATAGGAGTTAATTTCATGCATCTGAAAGTATTGGTATCGCCTGCCTTAGTTTGTGTACTTCACAGATAGGAGATGACATTCATTTCATTCTACATGTAGCATTATAAGACTACCTGAAATTAGAAAGACATGTGTTCGATGTTCTGTCCTCTGACCTCTTTAACTGGTTGAGTGCTGGAAGCCATTGTCATAGCTATACTGAAAAGTGCTGAAAGCCACCTTAGTGTCTTTACACTGTGTTTATTAGCTTGTTTGTTCAGCAGAAATACAAAAATGTTCATGCAAAATTGCTTTATTACAATTTATTGGAGAGTGCCTGAGGGCACTGTCCAATAAATATTAAGAAAACAATTACTTATGAACAAATTCTTGCTGAAATAGGGCTCCCTTTGCTGGTAGCCTGGTACTCTTGAAAGAAATACTCGCGTTACAAATCACCTTTGAAAAATGATTTAGCACTCGACCAGTTAAATGTCAACGTGGGGATGAAATTTGCAGATGATCTGAACATGATTGTAAATCAACATTCAAAACATGTATGATCATCAGTATTTGACTTGAAATGATGACTGAAAATTTCTGGAAGCAAATATGAGTTATGTAATATGCAAGGGTGGTGGGGGGTGGAAACCATGTGAGGTTACATTGTTACCAATTGTGTATTTTGCATTGCTTCAATTTGAAGATCAAATTGTGTCAGGCACAAAAAACAAGTGGGGGTGGGAGGGGGAGTGGGGATGTAGCAGGCACTTGAATATGAGTATGGAATGCTACTTGTCCTGTATCCTGCTACATGTAATACCAAGTCACAAGTCCCTATCATTGCCCCCTGAAAAAGCTTTTAGTTTCAAAAAATGGGAAGCAGTAGGCCTATCGCTCAAAATAAATTGTGAATATAACAAGTGAATTACACTCTCAATTTGACTTCACTGATAAATGAAACATCCATAGATGTTAATTTTTTTATGGGGTGAGCTAGGGGATGGGTAGAGGGAAAATCAATATTAAGGCCTTCTCATACGAGAACCGCAACAAATCAGCGGCTGGCCGAAGTGTTATTATATAGGCCTGGTCCTAAATGTAGAGAATATTAGTTGTTCTGTTTTTCACTTCATGTACCACCAATCATGCCAATCATCAACCCTTGGAAAACATTTTAGTTTAAAAAAATGGTATACAGTCTCAATCAAAACAAATTGTAGAAGCTAATGTGAATTCTGCTCTCATTTTAACTCTGTACCCGATCAGTATTTTCATATTTTTCTTGAAATCTAGCCATGGCAGCAGTGCAGCGTCCATGACTTGATTTGGTGACAAATTAACCCTAATGTTAGATAAGAAATCATTGGAGAAAAATTAAATCAAGTTACAGGGTGAACATTTTTTTTTTCAGATTAAGATTTTTATTTTGCAGTATAAATATAGATGAATAACAGAGTTGATTACAGAGTTATTGTTACAATACATAACATAGATGTATACTCTGCACAGAGATGACACAGCCAGATTGGCTATCTACCTGTCACCCCCTTGCAATAAGTATGTTATCCTCAACACTGCAAATTGACTGGGAACTAAATATTATTAGCTTAACTTGACAAAGTCAAGATAAGCTATTGCCATCACGCATGCGGAAGTCTGTTAGTCTCTGAGTCTGTTTGTCTGTGAGTCTGTTCACATTTTTCTTTAGCACAGATTACACCCCGTAGTTCTTGTCTGATCGTCACGAAATTTCGTATGCAGGTTTGGGGTCATGTCTAGATGAGAACATCCCCCTTTGGTCGCGATCGGTCAACCGATATGGCTGCCCGAGCCCCAAACCCGAAAACCATTAGCACAGTCTACAGGTCGTATTTATGAAGGGATTTCATTGTAATTTGGTAGGATGCCTCTGTATAATGTCTAGATGAGAACGTCCCCTTTTGGTCATGGTCTGTCAACCGTGATGGCTGCCCAAGCCCAAAACCCAAATACTTTTAGCACAGACTGCAGGTCATATTTAATATGGAGGGGTTTCATTGTAACTTGGTAGGGTGACTCTGTATGATGTCTAGATGAGAACTTCCCCATTTGGTCGCGATCTGTCAACTGTGACGACTGCCCGAGCCCAAAACCTGAAAACTTTTAACACAGTCTACAGGTCATATTTATGGAGGGATTTCATTGTAACTTGGTAGGTTGACTTCATATAATGTCTAGATGAGAACGTCCCCTTTTGGACGCAAATTGTCAACTGTGATGGCTACAGGGGCCCGAAGCCCGAAAACCTTTAGCACAGTCTACAGGCCACATTTATGAAGGGCTTTCATTGTAACTTGATAGGATGACTCGTTTTGGAATAATTTCACTGTAACTTGGTAACTTTCGTTGACATACATTAACTGTGAGGGCCACATACATTAACTGTGAAGGCCACATTAACCCACCCCTCAGTTCTTTAGTGCAGTCTACACCTCATATTATTTTTATTAAAAACATAGCATACAGGGAACAGAAATGAACATATTCCCAATTATCACAATTCTTGTATTATTTCATAATCCTTTCATAAACATTGAACATTATCCTTTTCATAAAACACAAAACAGACAAGTTAAGCTACCGTGTCATTGACACTTTCATTAAATATGTAGCTTTACCTTAGACATCCAAAAATCAGTACTATTTTAAAATCTGTTCTTCACACCTGGTGGCTCACTGTGAAAGGCAACGGGACAAGATACTCAGAGGTACTTCAAACTAGGAGAAAGATGTGTATGATGGTTAACCTGTTGAAGGATGCAACAATTTAAGGAAAGTCTATATAACCCTGGGAAAGATAATGATAGCATTTATGCAAGGAATATTATGCATTACAGTCGGGACAATATGGATTGTTACATTTGACATTGTGGGGGCGCACTGGCTCAATAGGTAGAGGTGCAGACTGCAAGCCGAGAGGCCCTCGGTTCGAATCCCACCTGCGGCAACCGCGTTGTGTCCTTGGGCAAGTCACTTCACCCCCATTGCCTACGTGGAGGCATGGTGACGTTGAGTACTAAGGCGTACTGCACGTCGATGGTGCACCTGTCTTCAACCAATGCTAACCCTGCTTGTGTGGAGTTCGTATGTTGGAGAGCTGACAGTTGCTTGCTGTTGCTCAGTGGTTCTCTCTGGTTACTCCGGCTTCCTCCACCCATAAAACTGTCGCAGTCATGATTAGCCATTGTGCAGAAATATGTGACCTTAAAACACCAATAAATAAATAAATATACAATGGACATTAGTGGCATATGATGACAGAAGTTTGAGTTTTCTTTTGAATTCATTGCAGTTAATGAGGCTATGAAATTCGTTGCCCATATCATTCCATAACCTTGGGTACACGAACATGGGTAACTTATCCAATAATCTTGTCCATGTTTTGTTTACCCGTATTTGCCCTGTTTGCCTGGTCTTCATATATGATGGGTTGTGTAGGATGCTAAAGTAATTATTCAGGGACTAAGGAAGTATAACCTGTTTCCAGTCAAACATGAAAAGGCAGGCCTGTAATATAAACACTTCATTCACTTTAAGAATCTTATCTTTTAAGAACAGAGGATCTATGTGCGAATTATAATTTTTGTTATTTATGATTCAGAGTGAACGTTTCTGTATTGTAAGAAGTTTTCTTACTGCTCTTGAAGTGCCCCATATATCGATACCGTATACCAGATGGCAGTGAACTAATGTATAATATAACGTTTTTAGTATATGTGCCCAAATTATACTTATTTCGGTGACAAGAGAAATCCTGTGCTGGGCAAGAATATCTGCCAGTATCATGCAAAGCGTTAACTTCACTAACAAGTCAAATCCACATAGATTTTTCATTGAGCAAAGAATGACAAGATTTTATCTTGTTATATTATACTTTACTTTGTTGATAGTTGGGCATAGTTAATGTTTAATTTGGGTGGGGGATCAATAGGCCTAAAGAATATCTGCCAGTATCATGCAAAGCGTTAACTTCACTAACAAGTCAAATCCACATAGATTTTTCATTGAGCAAAGAATGACAAGATTTTATCTTGTTATATTATACTTTACTTTGTTGATAGTCGGGCATAGTTAATGTTTAATTTGGTGGGGGTTCAATAGGCCTACAAGTAGGGAATGTTACTTGCCCTGTATTACCCTACATCTAGTACCATGGGTCTTGATCATCAAAACTTGGAAAGCTTTTTGGTTTCAAAATGTCAGATACAGTATCAGTCGTGATATATTGTATTATATACTATTAAAAAAAAGTAGGGGATATCCAAACTGATGTTGATATTTTCGGAAAATGGTATTGGATACATGTGGCATGTTGGAAGCTGGCAACAGACAGACTGCAGTGGCTCAAATTCTCAGCATTACTCAATTGCTGATTAGCAGGTCGTGGTCTCGCTACCATCAGACAGGCAATGTTGATGACAGATGTCGGTCAGGTCATCCAAGGGCGACAACTGCCAACCAGGATCATTTCATCTGAACCACAGCATTATGTAACTGCCATCAAAGTGGCTCAGAAATTGGACAGCAGCTGCTCTGAGCAACTGATGTGCGAGTCAGTGGTCAGACTATCTGAAATCCCCTACACCGCTGGAATTTGTACGCTCGACGACTTTAAATAATTCCACATTTGACTGAATGTCACATCACAGCAAGGCTTAATTGGTGTTGAGCACAACAGTGCTGGGACAATCGTCAGTGGAGCAACGTCATGTTTCCGATGAATCGAGGTTCACTCTCAACTTCCATGACAGGCGAAACAGAGTGTGGTGGCGGCAGAACAAACGATGCCATAACATAACGTTAGGCAGCACGATCATTTTAGTGGTGGATCGGTTGTGGTGTGGGGAGGCATAACCATGACAAGCAGAACAGCATTACATGTCATCCAAGGGTGTGTCACAGGGCAGTACTACTGTAACAACATGTTAGCAGCTCATATTGTGCCATTTGCTCGATGTCACGGCCATCGATTTTGATTTTTGATTTATTGGTTTACTTTACAGTATACATAATACAGAAAAATATTCATTAAATACATTGAAAATAGTAGTAAAAAGTAATAAGTAACAATTGCGTTTGTAAAGAAATACAAAAATAGTGTATACTGTAGTACTGTAGGGAGATGGCATAGCCAGATTGGCTTTCTACCTGTCATCTCCTTGTCATTTTCCAAAATGACAATGCAAGGGCACACAGGGCCTTGGTTGCTACAGAGTTCCTCCAGGAGCAGAACATCACTACACTGCCTTGGCCAGCACTAAGTCCAGACCTTTCACCAATCGAGCACATCTGGGATCAGCTTGGCAGGCACCTATGACAATGCCAACAGCCCCCTACCAGTGTCCAGGAACTCGCTGCTGCACTGCAGGAAGAATGGAATAACATCAGTCAAGCTGATATTGAACGTTTGGTGAGGAGTATGCCATGTCGGATCTGCACTTGTCTCGCAAACTGAGGAGGATTTACAAGGTATTGAGGTCTTCGACTGAATGTGGTAAATTCTCTGACTGACCGTCCATGTCTTCTACAGCTCACTGCGTGGAAGGTGTGCATGTCAGACACCCAACTATCAACTATCACTGAAATCATTCACCAGATGTCACAGTGCAATGCCTCAACTGTCTTTTTGATGATAAAATAAATATATTTCTTCATATATCTCACTTTTTATCAAATATCCCCTACTTTTTTGGAAGAGTATATAATAAGTGAATTTGCATTTGATATAGAGTCACAGTGACTGTTGGAGGTCACTTATGTCTGAATTTCAAACCTGCACCATATGTGCTACATCTAAATATTAGATGTCACATGACTTTCCCGCATTCTGATTGGTTGAACAGAAACACCCTATTTTCTGATAGTTCGTCAGCGAAATCGCACAGACCTACTATCATTTTTGAAAAAAAGAATAGTGCACGGTAATAGTGCACAGTTATAAATAGTAACATTCGAATTCGCTTAGAAAATTCCATTGAAGCGTAAATACTTTACAAGACATCTCGTCCCATATACATTATTACATTTAGTCTGGAGAAATAAAAATATGTGTATCGTATCTTTCGCCAAAGGTTTTATTTTTACCATAGCCGGATTTCGTACCCGGAACAAATTTTCTTTACGTCCCGGTACTTATATTTCTCACAATATTTGTATCGTCTGCTCTGCTTGTTCACAAATTTGAAGTAATTTTATCGTGATTTAGTATTTTTGGGGCCAAAATATGTCTATCATGGCCACCCACAGTAAAAGATTTGGTGAAGATGATGCTGAGATGTTTGTGGATGAAAATTTGGACTCGAAAAAAACTAAAGAAACAACAAAATTTGCTTTGACTGTGCTTCATTCTTTTGCAACTGAAAAAGGGATTCAGTCTGACTTGCTCTAAATGTTGCTCGATGATCTGACTGATCTTCTTCTCAATTTCTTCGTGAATGTCTGCACAAAAACTGGTGAACTTTATACAAAGTCAAGTTTACTTGTGATCCAACAGGGCATTAGCCACTACCTCAAAGATAACAGAAAAATAGACATTAATACAAATGAAAAATTCTCAGATGCAAAGAAGGCCTTCAAGGCCATGTTGAAGAAAAGTCGAATCGAAGGGAAGGGGTATGTAACTCATAAGTCCCCCATAAATGAAAATGATTTACAATTACTTTATAACAGCAAAGCTTTTGATACTTGTGACCCAGCTGGACTTGTTTCGAAAGTTTTTTTCGAAATAATATTGTATTTTTGTCGACGTGGGCGTCAAAACTTACGTGAATTAAAAGACCGAACACTTTGAAATTAAAAAAGATGGCAATGGAATATTGTTCGTTCAAAAATGCAAATCAGAGAAGGAGAAAAACTACCAGGGTGATGATACACGCCTTGCACAAGAAGAATCTGGGGGTTTAATGTATGCCACAGGTGGGCCTTTCTGTCCAGTTGAAAGTTTTCAGAAATATTTGCAGAAAAGAAATCCTAAGTCACATGCATTGTTCCAGCATCCACGTGATAGTTTTTATGGTTAAAAAATGAGCCAATGGGAGAAAACTATCTTGTAAATTTCATGAGCATTATTTAAAAAAAGGCCCATCTGTCTCAGAACTATACAAACCACTGTATTCGTGCTAGTTCAATTTCAATTTTAAGTCAAGCTGGATTTGAAGGCCAACATCAGAGCTATTAGTAAACACAAAATTGCTGAATCACTCTTAAGCTACTGCAAGACTTCTGATAAACAAAAGAAAACTATGTCAAATGCACTGGCCAATGCTTTGTCCACTGATAGTTGTAATGCTGAAAATTCGACAAATGTTCCGCAGGTTCAAACTGTCCATTCATGTTCGAATTCTACACAGGCTGTTTCAGGTGTGACCCCTCACCAGATGGATAGTTTGGCATCTGTCAGTGATGCAGACTGGGGTTCAGACATACCAGACTCTGTATTAGTTCAGGCAATTGACTCTATAGCTCAGACAAGCAATGAACTCGCTTTGTGCACAGTAACAGTTAATCCAACCTACAACTTTGGACCAAACTGTGCAGTAACCATCAATAATTGCATGCTCCCAGCCAAGCAAACAGAGCAGTAAATGTCTAGGAAATCACTTCACTTCACTGATGTTCTCATTGTTATGAAGTACCATTGTTCTCTCAGTTGACTGAAATTAAAAATTTGTGTTAGTCCAAAAAACATCTGATTATTTCTGGGAACAAGCCCCACGAAAGTGGTGTTTGTAGTAGTGTTGAGGGGAAGGGGAGGTTAATGGAATAATGGTATTGTTTTTCTTGGGGTTTTGGTTCTCTACCTCTCTATCCCAGAACTATTAGTGGCTATGAACTATGAGTGGCAGAATTAACTTAGTTTACCTGTTTAAACCCTGAACCATTTTCTTTTTTTCTTTGGCTGTGAATAAGAATATTATCTTGCATATTTGACCGATGAAGACCCCCCCCCCCCCCCCCCCCCCACATACATACACACATCTAATATAATAAATATACATGACTTTTCATTGACTATGCCAAAATAGTGATCCTCGAGGACTGGATAGTCCCTCCACTACGCGTTGGGACTATCCTCTCCTCGAGGACCACTATTTTGGTATAGGCAACCCAAAGCCATGCTATATTTATTAAATATTCGGCTATATAGACTCATAGAATAAGGGTTTTAACCACTTGGCAAGCCGAGTGGTTAAAACCCATCTCCTACTCATTGTTTAAATTTGATTATTGGCCCAAGTACATATTTATTCTATATGAATTACTGCTGTTAACTTCATTTGTTATTTAACCCTTTACCCATCACAAATAGATGATGCAATTTGCCCCCAAAACATTAAATAATTAAAATGTTCATATTCGTCCACCATACCATTGACCCAAATATGCTAGCTACTCTATATCATTTAAATTAGCACCCCCACCCGCACCCCAAACAAAAGACAAAACCAACAAAAAATAAAAAAAACAAACCAGCCAGATTCAGTAAAAATTAAAGTCCTATGTGATTCACAACCTGGAAGTGCCATCCCTCCCCAACAAAACTCAATTCCTTTTTTGACCCTCTGTAAACAAGTTGGTCACCTGCTGTTTAACCCTTAAGGGCCTAATTCTGACTTTGATAACTTTTTAATGCAAAGGAACAGGTGCCCCAGCATGCATTGTTTGGGTAAACTGTTTTCTAAGTACCTTAGTACTTAGTCCTCCATGGGCAGTCAAGACTTGACTAGAAAATACTGCAAAGCCATAGAGGTAGACTTTCAACGTATAGCGAAAATGTATAAAATCTCCAGGCCCCTAAGGGTTAAAAATATGGCCTACAGTGCTTGGAAATATGGCCTACACTGTTTGGAGATTTGTAGATTATTCTCAAAATGATGAAGGAAGATGTGGAACTAAGATTAAAGGGCCTTAAAAGTAGGAATGAAGTGGATTGGGGCTGTGTATTTATTCACCATTACCACTGGCCCAGACATGCTGGCACTCTATTCCTCAGACTTCAGGCCAAACCCTTAATTTTGAACCCCCCAACACCCAAAAAATTAAGCCAAATCAATAAAAAAAAAATAGAGTCCTCTACAGTTCTCCATAAATGCTTCTGCGCATATGCAGAGCCAAGGAAGTGTCCTCAATTCCCACCAGTAATCATTCTTTTGTTTGGCCTGGTGTAAACAGTCTTGTTTCTTTGCTCTCTGAAATTTATATGTTTTCCTGGCTCCAAACATTGGATCAAGGAGAGGGATCATGAAGATACAACACCATCAAGAAGGAGGCAGACAGTGATTTGTTCAGGGCTGTGCTTTTAAAAATTATGATTTAATGGATGAAATCTTGTGTCACCCAATTTTGGGTCAATCCCTGAACTATCACCATTCACCAACAAAAATAGATTTTATATTTGCTTAATGCATCCGTCCCCTCTCCTACTCCCCAGCCGTTTCAACGCATTTTAGTATTTTTAGCTCACCTTGACAAAGTCAAGCTGAGCTTATCCAATCGCTCTCCGCCCATTGTCCATCAACACCATATTTTGGTCTTCTCCTCCAAAACCACTGGGCCAATTCAAGTGAACGTTTGTGTGGGTGATGGTCCCGAAGGGCATTGCATTTTTGTTCAATTCAACATACCCAGCCCCGTAGGGAGGGTGTGGGCGAAAATGCGGCAAAATACCGGTATTCTTAAAATCTTCTCATGAACCAGTGGGTACAATGACTTGATATTTGTTATGGAGCTTCCTTTTGAGGTATAGAATGAAGTTTGCTCAAACGAAGTTCATGCAGCAATATGTGGCTTTGTAATGGGAGGGGTAAGATTTTTGGCCCCGCCCAAAATTTCTATTTTCTGAACTGAAGGTCTGATTTGAACCAAATTTGGTATGTGGTACTATTGGGTCATAAGTACTTGACTCGTGCACAAAAAAAAAATCCCAGGAGCTAAAAATAGAAATATTTTCAAACAAACACCCATATTTCCCAAATCACACTGAACAGAGAACTGTCATTTGGTATGAAGCATCCTTAGGACCAGTAGAATTGAATGGTAAAAAAAAATTGCCATCGGTTATGTTAGGGTGTCCTGTAGGGACATTGAAAAAATGCTGAGTCAGAATATTTCCAAAAATTAAAAAACTCTTTTCTCCAGAACCAGTGGTCAGTCTTTTGATATTTGGTATACAGCATCCATGGGGGGTGGGGGGTGGGGGGGGGGGGGGCGGGGGTGATACAAATTTGTTAAAATGAAGCCCATTGGTTAATATTGGGCTCAATACAAGAGCCCAAATTTGTAACTTAGGGCAATATGGGGGAATATTCTTTAAAAATCTTCTTCAGAACCACCAGTCAGAATCTTTTAATGTTTGGTATACATCATTGTTATGAGGGTCAGATTCAAGATTGTTCAAACCAAGTCCCTAGGTTAATATTTGGGCTTCCTATGGAAGCCCAAATTTTAACTCAGTGCAAAATGAGGGCTCATTTTTGAAAATCTTCTTCAGATCTTCCAGTCAGAATGCTTTCATATTTGGTATACAACATCTCTAGGGGGGGTCAGATTCAAATTTGTTCCAATCGGGTTCCGTAGGTTAATATTTGGGCTTGCTATGGTAGCCCAACTTTTAGCTTAGTGCAATATGAGGAAATTTCTTTAAGAACTCAGATTTTCAAGTTTGTTCAGTTCGAGTGCCTGGGTTACTATTTGGGCTCCCTATGGGAACCCACATTTTAACTTAGTGCAATATGAGGGAATTTCTTCAAAAATGTTCTTCAGATTCACCAGTCAGAATCCTTTCACATATGGTATACATCTCTATATTCAACTTTGTTCAAATCGAGTGCCTGAGTTAATATTTGGGCTCCCTATGGGAGCCCAAATTTTAACTTCGTGCAATATGAGGACATTTCTTTAAAAATCTTTTTCTTCAGATCCACTAGTCGGAATGCTTTCATATTTGATGTACAACATCACTAGGGGGTCAGATTCAAATTCTTTTTACAAATCGGGTCCGTAGGTTAACATTTGGGCTCACTATGGTAGCTCAAAATTTAACTTAGTGCAATATGAGGAAATTTCTTTTAAAATTTTCTTTTTCAAATCCTCCAGTCAGAATGCTTTCATATTTGGTATACAACAGGTGTGTGTGTGGTGGTGGAGGGGGAGGGGGGAGTCAGATTCAAGTTTGTTCAATTCAAGTGCCTGGGTTAATATTTGGGCTCCCTCTCACTGACAGGGTCTTCACTCTTTAATGATCAAGCAAGTCACTTTTGTACACGAGGAAGTTACTAAGCCCCAAGTAGGGTTATTCTTCATCAGATTGCTGCAAATTTTTATAAGAAGCCAAGGTATTCTGGTTCTAAGAAATCTCTTGGCTCATCATACTTCAAATCTTCAGCTGTTCATAACCAGTCTCTGGTTCGCTCCAGTCAGTCAAACAGGGGATGTTTGCAGTCCTACAGTGCCAAGTCGGCTAGGATAAAACAAAGTTTCTATCAAAATCCTTGAGCAGGTTGCTATTGTCTTCCAGTCAGCGAAAGACTTTCCCACTTTGTGGAAAATTGGAAGAAAATTACAAAAGATCCATGGATTCTACAAGTTATTCAAGAGGGATTAATTCTTTCTTTCAGAAGAAAACCTTCTTTGTCAAGAATTTCCATATATACAAATCTTCTTGCCAACCTTACCAAAAGAAACTGTCTTCTTGAAGCAGTAAACTTGATCATATCCAAGAAGGCAATAGAGGTTGTAGAGAATAGTTTGCTCACGGTTTTTATTCAAGAATCTTCCTGGTGCCAAAGCCAAATGGTTTCTTCTGATCGGTCATAGATCTAAGCTGAACCAACAAGCGCATTCTCACACCAAAGTTTTACATGGAAATCTTCTAGTTGGTAAGGAACAGTATCTGATCGAACAACTTTGTGGCAAGCATTGACTTCAAGGGTGCTTACTTTCATGCAATGATTTATCCTTCGATCAGGAAGTACTTGAGGTTTGCCATAAACAGAAAGATTCACCAATTCCAGGTGATTGCTTCAAATTAAACTTTGCTCCATGGGCATTCACTCGGATTATGAACTTTGTCATGTCTCACTTCCAAGCTCATTCAACGGTTCTGCCATCAGCTTATCTGGACAATTCCTAACAGCAGATTGTCTGGTGTTTCCTTTTGATGTCAAGAAACTTCAACCTATTAAAATCAAAGGATATTGTTTTATGTTGTCAGACACGTAAGCTCATTAAAGCCATTTTAATATAGGTTTGTATCAATCCTTGTCAAAGATACCAATTCCATTAAAAGGCCCAAAACTTTTAAGACTAATTCCAATGTGGAATCTAGCCTGGGTGTTGTTAAAATTCCAAGAAGCTCCATTTGAACCTTTAGCTTCTGTGGAGTTTTAGTTTTTGACATTTAAAACAGTATTCTTCTTTACTTTTGCTTCAGCTGTAAGAGTTAGTGAACTGTTTGTTGAGGATTCACATTATCGTAGTATGGATAATTCTATTACACTTACTACTCAAGTAAGCTTTTTAGCTAAGAATCAGGCACCAGATAAACTACCTGCTCCTATAATTATTCATGCTTTACTGCCTGTTAATAATTCTAGACCCTCACTATGCCCAATGAGGGCAAAGAGTATGTGTGAAACCGGCTAGTTTCATAAGGAAATGAATAAAAAGACTCTTTCTCTCATCGCAGGCAGAAAGGATATTTCAGTTCCTTCCATTTCTAGATGGATTTTGTGTACTGTTCATATTGTTTACAGTAATTTATCCAATAGGATAGTAGAGTGAATAGAATCTCTGCTCTTGAGGTCAGAGCTTGATCATCCTCCTGGGCATATGCTAATTCTATTGCCCTCTCAAATATAAAAGATGCTTATTGGATGCAACCTTCTACATTCACTTCTTTCTACCTGAGGAATCTAGAATCTGCAGCAGGAGATCTAAGATGTCTAGTCCCCCTGTCAGCTGCTCAAAGTGTTATATAATTTAAATTTTAAGCTTTTGCATTGCGATGCTTGACATTTGTGTGTCCTACCTTATTGTTTTGCTTGTATTTCTTGCAAAACAGGTTGGGGGGGGGGGGGTGGGCTTAGTGGGTTATTCTCGCATACAGTTTGGCCTTACAGTGATGGCTTTGGGTGACCACAATTAAATGCCAATATTTGGTATATTGTATATTTGTATATAGTTTTAGAAGTCATGACCTCATTCCATACAATAACTCATGATTTGTAATCTTGATATAAATCTTCTCATGTTGTCACTGGATGCATTTATATTTTGGTTCCCTTAACCTAAATTATATCATTTGGGATATGCTATAGTCTTAGAAGTGGTAATCAGTCTTACTCCAGTATGGACTCTTGTATCCTAAAAGTTATTGCATCTAACAATGATATTTATCTATCACTCTTGGATGTAAATAAATCCTATTTTATTCTTAACAAGCTGTTTTAAAGATTCCTACTGTTTGGATTGAGCAATAGCCTGCTTTTCTTTGTTTTTTTACTTTCAGTCCTGTTTTAGCCCCTCATTCTGTTATCTATTCAGTATGGCTGGGTCAGTGGAAATATGGATACATAATGGAAATTTCAAGTAATTTCTCTATTTATCATACCTACCACTGGCCCAGACAGGAAGTGCCCTCTGGCGAGTTATTCACTCACACCTCCCTGTATTGGAACTATTACACTCATCAGGCATCCAAAAAGTATGGTTTGGGGCAGGAATTGAGGATACTTCCTTGCGCAGAAACCATCTAAGGAGGACTGTACAGGATTCTTGTTATACCACCCACTTGAAAAGTGGGTGGTATATAGCATTCATGGTGTCCGTACTTCCGTACTTACGTACTTCCGTACGTCCGTACTTCCGTACGTCCGTACGTCCGTGACGCTTTGGGGGTACACATCTGCTATCCGCTACTCCTCTTAAACCAGTGGGTGGATTTCATTGAAACTTACAGGCATTCTTTTCTATACATTATAGATGTGCACCTCCTATTTTGCTTTCAGGTATTTTTATTTTTTACTCTTTCCCAAAGGGCGAAATGAACTTAGCCAAATTGTTGTGATGCTTTAGGGGGGTACACTCCTGCTATCCGCTACTCCTCTTATACCAGTGGGCGAATTTCATTGAAACTCTCAGACATTCTTTTATATACATTATAGATGTGCACCTTCTATTCTGCTTTCAGGTATTTTTATTGAAAATTGCTCTCATGTTTTCGGAGAACATACAGATGTGCTGTGTATATTAAATACTTTTTTACTGTTGTGAAATGTTTCTTGGTTGGAGTGGGTGGTATCTTTAGTGAGCAGTGCTCACAGTAATTCTAGTTTCTTATTAACCTACCTTACAATTGTTTACAACAGGCTTGTACTACAGTGGAAGTCCCTAACTCAGAAAAATACTCTCTATTTTCTTCTTTCCCAAGCGATTTGGGAAAGAAAAGTGGTGCAAAAGCACCAAGAAAAAATAAGCCATAACTGGGTCGAGTTTGACTGGCACACTCCCAGTAGGCGGTCACTCTTCTCCTTGTACTAATCCACAGCTTCTAGAACCAGTGTGCAGACGTATAACCAACTTTTTTTTTTCCGCCATCTTACATGATGTGGATCGTTTCGCTCTTCAGCAGTGATACCTTTTGACTCTATGTTAACGATGTTTCCTGTTCAGAATTGTGTATTCATAGCTGTTTCTTCACTTTCCAGACATAGAGGGTTGTGTTTTTATGTATTCTCTCGATTATTCACTGTATTTTTCGTGATAAATCTCTGTCCCGATTTCGCACGCGATTTTCGCGTACTGTGCTGTTTCGGTCTTTTGTTCATTAATGCTAACCCTTTGGGTTCTGCTTTTAACTGAGTTTGGTGTCAGCTGGGGGCAGTTGTGGCAGCTTTTCTCCCCTCTGTTGAGAGTAGAATTTCTGCCAGTTCTCTTTTGGCTGTTGGGGTACTTTTCTGTTCCCGTCGGGCCTTTGTTTCCTGCCACCTTACTCTGGTGTCCTGATTTATTTTTTCTTTGAGTTTACCTTCCCATCTACATTGCTCTCACCAGATATGCCTAGGACGATACCTTGCAGGCCATTTTTATACGCCCATTTGAAAAACGGGACGTATTATAGTATGGCTCTGTCCGTCTCCGTCCGTCCGTCCGTTTGGTTTCCGAACAATAACTTTAGTATTTGTTTTCCGATCGGCTCCAAATGTGGTATGTGGTTTAATCACAACAAAATACAGGTCAAGTTCGAATATGGGGTCGGTCCGAACATTTTTCGCCTGAATTATGGCCCCAGTTGGACTTAGAATTTGTCAAATATTTGGTTCCCGGATGATAACTTTAGTATTTGTTTTCCGATCGGCTCCAAATGTGGTATGTGGTTTAATCACAACAAAATACAGGTCAAGTTCGAATATGGGGTCGGTCCGAACATTTTTCGCCTGAATTATGGCCCCAGTTGGACTTAGAATTCGTCAAATATTTGGTTTCCGGATGATAACTTTAGTATTTGTTTTCCGATCGGCTCCAAATTTGGTATGTGGTTTAATCACAACAAAATACAGGTCAAGTTCGAATATGGGGTCGGTCCGAACATTTTTCGCCTGAATTATGGGTCCTGTTGGACTTAGAATTCGTCAAATATTTGGTTTCCGGATGATAACTTTAGTATTTGTTTTCCGATCGGCTCCAAATGTGGTATGTGGTTTAATCACAACAAAATACAGTTCAAGTTCGAATATGGGGTCGGTCCGAACATTTTTCGCCTGAATTATGGCCCCAGTTGGACTTAGAATTCGTCAAATATTTGGTTTCCGGATGATAACTTTAGTATTTGTTTTCCGATCGGCTCCAAATTTGGTATGTGGTTTAATCACAACAAAATACAGGTCAGGTTCGAATATGGGGGTCGGTCCGAACATTTTTCGCCTGAATTATGGCCCCTGTTGGACTTAGAATTCGTCAAATATTTGGTTTCCGGATGATAACTTTAGTATTTGTTTTCCGATTGGCTCCAAATTTGGTATGTGGTTTAATCACAACAAAATACAGGTCAAGTTCGAATATGGGGTCGGTCTGAACAATTTTTGCCTGAATTATGGCCCCTGTTGAACTTAGAAATCGTCAAATATTTGGTTTCCGGATGATAACTTTAGTATTTGTTTTCCGATCAGCTCCAAATGTGGTATGTGGTTTAATCACAACAAAATACAGGTCAAGTTCGAATATGGGGTCGGTCCGAACATTTTTCGCCTGAATTATGGCCCCAGTTGGACTTAGAATTCGTCAAATATTTGGTTTCCGGATGATAACTTTTGTATTTGTTTTCCGATCGGCTCCAAATTTGGTATGTGGTTTAATCACAACAAAATACAGGTCAAGTTCAAATATGGGGGTCGGTCCGAACATTTTTCACCTGAATTATGGCCCCTGTTGGACTTAGAATTCGTCAAATATTTGGTTTCCGGATGATAACTTTAGTATTTGTTTTCCGATTGGCTCCAAATTTGGTATGTGGTTTAATCACAACAAAATACAGGTCAAGTTCGAATATGGGGTCGGTCTGAACAATTTTTGCCTGAATTATGGCCCCTGTTGAACTTAGAAATCGTCAAATATTTGGTTTCCGGATGATAACTTTAGTATTTGTTTTCCGATCGGCTCCAAACTTGGTATGTGGTTTAATCACAACAAAATACAGGTCAAGTTCGAATATGGGGTCGGTTTGAACAATTTTTGCCTGAATTATGGCCCCTGTTGGACTTAGAATTCTTCGTCAAATATTTGGTTTCCGGATGATAACTTTAGTATTTGTTTTTCGATTGGCTTCAAACTTGTTAGTCTTTTTCTCAAATGACTGAAAAATTTAGTCATTTCACAAAATCACTGATTTCAAAGTCTGACCGTAACATATATATATATGCCAGTATAAATTTCTCGCACTCTAAAAAAATTGCAAATGTGTTAAAATGGTACAATTTGAACAGTTCACGGGCGTATGATGCAATGCCCAGCGGTGCTCTTGTTGTTATCTTAGCATGTTGAAGTTTCCCATTATTCATGCTCCACTTTATTTGGGTGTTCTATTGAAAGACTCTGTGAGCTGGGTAGTCTTCCATCTTTTGGACTTTCATCTTTTGTGTCGTTCGGGCATGTGACGTTTTCCTCCCGCACCCACTGGAAGGGGAACGCAGTTATTCGGGGCCTCCTGTTTCGACTCTGTCTGGAGAGAGTTATACCCCCCTCCTGGGGGTTTTGCAGTCTTTTTATGGCATGGATACCCCGGTAGCTGCTGACTTTCTGGCAAAGAGATGCCTGGTTCTGGGACTACTGTCCCCCAATCAGTCAACATCTGAGGCTGTCACTAGGGTTGTGACCAGGCCTGAAAATAAGCAGTCTGACATTTGCAGAATGAGGTCCCCAGAGGGTGAATTTGATGATGCTATCCCATACAGTGGGCCAATTTATCCTCTGGGTACCTCTTTCTGTTTAGTTTTGAGACCCTGATTCAGATTGAGGTTCACAGAGGGTAAATTTAGTGATGCCGATCCTTCGATAACACAGATTGCAGAGTTTCTGGTATATCTGTTTGATTCTCGCAGTCTCCAGCCTGTTACCATCAAAGGGTACATGCGTTTTCTCACATACAAGATGGTTTTTCTGATGGCTTTTGCCTCAGCCAGAAAGGTTTGTGAGCTTCACGCCCTCTCGGTTGATCCAGCCTTTTTCAGGAGCTCTGCCAACAGTGTTACTTTTACCACTGATTGCTCCTTTCTGGCCAAGAATCAAATGCCAGAAACAACTCCACCTCCTATATGTATCAGGACTCTTCCTTCTGCTGAGGGTAATCGCCCTTTGCTCTGTTTGGCTTGTGCAATTCGCATCTATCTCAATCAGACGCAGTTCATTAGGAAAGACAGGAAACGATTCTTTCTGTCTCTTATTCCTGGTCGACAGAAGATCTCTCCTCAATCCATTTCTGGATGAATTTGTCTTGCTATTCGCATCTAGTGACTGACGATTGTATTACCAATCGTATTTCTGCCCATGAGGTATGTGCCTTGTCTACCTCCTGGGCTTATTCTAACTCCATCAAGTTGTCGGATGTTATGCAGGCAGCCTACTGGAGAAATGCTTCTACTTTCTCCACCTTCTATCTGCGTCAGTTGCAGGAGCAGTCTGAGGACCTTTTTTCTTTGGGCCCTCTTTCTTCTGCTCAGGCTGTTGTCTATCCTAGCCATTAGGCTTCTTACAGGGTCAGTTCCCGCCCTGTGCTGCTTTACTGTCCTTTCTGTCTGTGCATCCGCAGAGCCATATGCTTCATCTCTCATTGTCTTTTACTAATGTTTGTGATTATATGGTTTAATAAGCCTAGGAAACTCTTCTTCTGTCCACGGTTCCAGTGCAGTCGGGTTATGTGGGGGTTAGTTATGTGATTCCCTCCTCCTATTGTCTATTCAGCCTATAGTAAACAATTGTAATGTAGGTTGATAAGAAATTTAAATTTTATAGTAAATTTCCTTAATTATTATACCTACCACAATTGTTTACATGGAGGCTTTCCCATCTTCTTATTTGGGTAAGAATCCTTCCTCCCCACTGATCACATAACTCCAATGTTGGCAGATTCAAAAGAATGAGTCATTGGTTACATGTCTGCGCGCTGGTACTGGAAGCTGTGGATCTGTACTGGAAGAGCGTCCCCCACAGGGTGTGCACCAGTAGCACTCGATCCAGTTTAGGCTTATTTTTTCTTGGTGCTTTTCCACCACTTTTCTTTCCCAAATCGCTTGGGAAAGATCAAAATAGAGAGTATACTTCCGAGTTAAGGACTTCCACTCTAGTGAAAGCCTGTAGTAAACAATTGTGGTAAGTACAATAAGAAAGGAAATTTACTATAAAATTTAGCTTTAATTGAAAGTCAAAGTAAACTATCTTCATGGAGCACATGGATGTCAATGTCTTTGCATCTGTTAGTCTGTCCACAATTTGTTCAGTACAGGTTACAGCCTGCAATTCTTTATCAGTGATTACCAAACTTCATCACTAACTTCATATGCATCTTCAGGTTCATGCCCAGATGAGAACATCCCATTATGGTCACGGTCAGCTGCCCACAATGGCTGCCACAGCAGCTATCTTGGATTTCTTCAGCAAAGGCTACAGGTTGCATTTATTGCATCAATTTTTTTTTAATTTGGCAGGGTGACTTAGTATGATGGGTAGATGAGAATGTCCTATTTTGGTGATGACAGCCATCTTGGATTTCTTCTGAACACTGTCTACAATTCATTTTGCAAAGGCTACAGCCCACAGTTCTTCTTAGATCTTCACAAAATTTTGTGTGCATGTTCATACCTAGATGAGAATGTCTTATTATGTATGGTCATGGTTGGCTGCTCACAATGGCTGTCACAGCAACCCTATTGGGATTTATTCAGCACTGGCTACAGCTGGCATTTATGCTTCACTTTTCTTGAAATCTTGCAGGATGACTAAATTTGATGAGCAGATCAGATCATCTTATTTTGGTAACAGTTGACCTCCCATAATGGCTGCCACAGCAGCTATCTTGGATTTTTTCATAACACTGTCTACAATTTGTTCAGCATGGTGTAGAACACAGTTATATTTTTATACTGTACCAATGACCCAGACATAGCTGGTGCTAACTCTTAAAATATAGGGCCAAACACAAATTTTGCCCCCCAATCCCCAAAATTTGCATCTAAAACTAAAGAAAACATGTCCTGAAAGGCCCTCCACACTTCGCCCCTACTGCGCATGCGCAGTGTCAAGGACGTTCCGAAATTGACGCCATTAATCATTCTAAGTTTGGCCCTTCATCAGTTAACATCTGACTGATCTTTGTGCTTATAAATCTCAGTTTAAATGATGCCAGACACATAAATATTAGTGAAATGGTGATTCTAAGGAGGATAGAGAAGGAGGAGAGGAAAAAAATGTGTGACAGAATATTATCAGGGCTGTAACTTAAAATTTTTTAATGAAATTATGTTAAGTTACCTATTTTCAAGGCAGCAGCCATTTTGTTGTCATTCTGATTATTTAGTTACACTGTTTTTTTAAGTGTTTTCCTCTCTCCCTGTCCTTTAAGTGTGCGGGAGTCAACGTACACGGAGCTTCCGGCGGCAATGCATCGTAAGACCGCTACTGCACAGGCCTCGGGAACGGACGTGCTTTCCTTAATAGCACAGTTTATCGCAGCATCCCAGCATCAACTGAATCTGTCGCATATATTTTATCCGACGATGCTGGGTCGGGATGCTCCGCGGAAGCGGGTACGGACGTCCGAAAGTTTCATCCGGTCCGACGGGATACCGAAAGGGATTCGGAGGATTTCGAGCTTTCCCTTTCGGAACAACATATGCTGTTGTGTATGTCATCTGACTTGGTCTTTCGTCGGACCAGAATGCTGCGATGCCGGATAAGAAACTGATAGCGTCGGTGGACTTAGAAATTTTTGGTTCGGTTCAGGGACATCGTCCCTCAGTTTCGACATAGTCCAATAATGTCACACAAACTTTTGAATTATTGAACGACGCTATATATATTATTATTTTATGCTTGCTAACCAAGCATTTCTGGTTTCTTGTTCGAAGAGTTATGGAGATGTCTTTCAAAAGTGTGCCTCTGTCGTCATAGTTAATGAAGAGTTAGCGGCAATAAGTGCTCATGGAATATGTCTATCGCCTACGGAGTGACATTCGCTAGCTCACCCGGTGTAGCGTACATTCATGGAATGGTTCGGCTGCCGGGTTCGTCCGTTGCGGTCTAGGAAGGAGATTTGGGTGATGCGAGCACTTTAATTACTTTAGTACTCACCCAGTGACGGCAGATTGAGGACAGATCGGAGGAAGCCTGTTAGTCCGGTTCCTGGCTGGTCCAGGTCCGTCCGGGCTGTGAGCGAGAGAGGTCCCTCTCTCGCCCAACAACATAGGGGACCGCATGTTGTGGTTCAGATATTTTACATTCGGAGCATATGTCCGTTGGTCGGGACGCTCCGTTATATTGACAGTCCGAGAGACTGTCTTTAATGCTTCCTCATCCTCACACCAGGGCACACGACCGCACATTGGCTACGTGACCTCGAGTATCCGATCAGTTTCGGCATTCAGTGATTCCACGGCGAATAGGTCGCGCCATCCGGTAGCCAAGGGACACGAGGCCTATACACTCCGTTCGCTCGCATATTGGTAGTATGCACGGGGTAGCGATCACGGAGCTTCCAGCGGCAATGCATCGTAAGACCGCTTCTCCTCAGGCCTCAGTGACGGACGTGCTATCCGAGTTAGCACAGTTGTTTCGCAGCATCCCAGCAATTGACAGTTTCTCGGTCGAATCAGGAATTATCCGACGGCGCTGGGTCGGTGCGGTCCGCGGTTGCATCAGGTACGGACGACCGAACGCTTTATAGGGTCCGACAGGATGGCGAAAGGGATTCGAAAGATTTTGAGTTTTCCCTTTAGTAGTATCGGAAGAGGCCTTTCATATCTTTTGGCATTATCTTCCAGTGATTATTATTTCGGACTTCATTGCTGCGATCTTGGATAAGAGACTTATAGCGTCATTGGACTCGGATTTTTCGATCGGTTCGGGGACATTGTCCCTGACTTACCGACGTAGTCCAATATTGTCATTACAACATGTGTTTTATTTTTCGACGCTATATATATATATACAAGCCTGCTACTAAGCATGATAGTTTAGTTTCTTGTCCGCGTTGCTCATTTCTGCAATTTTATCATTTATACAAATAGTTTATTTTGGCAGAGCAGGGCATACCGAGAGTTCATATGCGTCTAGACGGTGTGATTAAAAACTGCATATATTTTTCGCCGTTTATGTCTTTTCCAATTTCAATGTTGGGAACGACATTATGTATAGTAGACTTAACTTAGACGCTTTATTATACGTAATCCGCCTTACTGAGGCGTTATCATTACGTCTTCAAGAAAAGATTTACGGGATATTATTCTCAAGGTAATTTCTTTTGAGGGCAGTAGTTTGTTCACGTATAACTCCGCCCTTCAGTGGCTGATTGGAGTTAGTTAGACGTGACGCAGCCCTAGCTACATCCACTCGCGTGGATAGTAAGGTTAAGAACTCTCTCAGAGTCGCTTCGTTCTCGGAGGAGCTTCTCTTCGACGGCAACTTTTCGGCAATCCATGAATTGCTCGATTTACACGTTCTCTTGTCTATCTAGTGTTACAAGAGATTCAGACTGGGGCAAACATTCGGTGGTTGACTCAGAGAGTGCCGCCGCAGTTGCCGGACCCGAGTGTGGCTGTTATGACGGTTGCCAGTCATACAGATTGGGATATAATACTGATCCCTACGGATTCGAAGTGCCAGGGTCTTTGGGTTCCGCAGTCTTTTAGCAATCAGTTTTCTTCCGCGGAATAATGTTTTTTAGGCTTGCTTTATGTCATTGCATGAACATTATTCAGAAACGCATGCCCAAATTCCTGTCCTTTAATTCGACAGTAGTGGCGTATCTCCGGAACCAGGGAGGCACTCTTTCGTTTCCGTTATTCAATTTAATGGAAAGAATCCGTCTGTTGGTTATAGTACACCAAGTTCAGTTTTGGTCCGTCATATTCCGGGTCGTCTGATTGTTTTATCGGACTCCCGTTCTCTTACGGGTCGCTTGTTGCTGTCAGAATGGACTCTCAACAAACAAGTATTCAATCAGATTTGCTATCTATGGGAGCGCCCAATGATGATTTATTTATGACACAGCTTGCTAATCAATTGCAGACGTATGTGTTGGCTTGTCCAGATCTCTGAGCTAATATTCTTAACGCTCTATTGATCTATAGGACGGAATGATAGGATACGCGTATCCTCCGGCGCTGTTGTTTTAGCAGGTATTGCTAAGATAAACAACCACAATACATTTCTGTTGATAGCATCTCTATCTTCACAGAGATCATGAGTAATTTTCTCTCTTGTCTACTGTGGGTTTTTACGTGAAATCTTCCTCTATGTGAGGATCTTTTTCACTGGGTAAATCGTGTCATCTTTATCACAACCTGCAAGGTCGCAACCTTCATGTATTCCGTTGTGTGGTCCGTATTGCATTGTAAGCACTGTACTGGACGAGCTTTGGACGCGATTTCTTACTATAGGAGATCCTCTTCTTCGCTATTCTATGCGGCTAAAGTGGAGGCTCTTCCGTCGTGGTGTAGGGATCATTATGTTCATATTGTTGATCCCTCCATACTACTCATTGCTATTTTTTAGTATACTTGTTTCACAAGATCTACTGCAGCCTGTTATTATTTAGGTTATAGGTTTATGTTACCTCATACCTATGCACTCTACGATAGTTTACAATTGAGTCTTTTGTCTCTTTATCTAAGTCAGTTAGTAACTTTTTGATAAATAGACTTAGAATCTTTAGATTAAATTCCTATACGGATTTTAACTTCGGTTCTTATTTAGCTAAGTAATCATTTGAGCCTCTGGAAACAGTAGTTTTCAAATTCTGACCTTTTAGACAGTAATTCTGTTGGTTTCTCTTTTACTGTAGAGTCAGTGAGTTTCATGCACTATCGATGGATGATTTTCACTTTCATAGTTTCGGAATCAATACTTCCGTTACTATTTAGGTTGGATTGTTGCATAAGAGTTAGGCTCCTATTATCCGGAACCTATTATTTTAAGGTCCTTCCGTCTTCGTATGGGCATAGGCCTTTACTCTTTCCGGGTACAGTTTATGTATTTATAAACAGATTTCTGTTTATTACTATGGGCGTAAGCTTCTTCTGTCTTTGATGTCTAGTAGAAGGACGTTACGCTCCATTTTATTGTTAATGGATTCTATTAACTATCGGTACTGCTTATAGTATATCATTGACTTAGCAGTTGTGCTTAAGATTTTGGCTCATGAAGTAAGAGTTCTTCTACTTCTTGGGCTTACATTAATAGTGTCGCTATTATAGATTTTTGAAGGCCGCTCATTGCGCTCAGCCATCCACATTCATGAATTTTATCTCAGAAATATCGAGTCCATTTCTGGAGGCCTCTATTGTTAGGTCTATTATCTACTGCTCAGAATGTCATTCACTTAACAGTTGCTACTATAGCTAGGTAGGCTGTCTGTTTCGGCAGTGTCTCCGTTCGGCTGCCCTCTTCGCTCTGGGCTATTTGACCCAGGGCAAGAAAAAAAGGGGGGGAGGGTGTTCCCTTGGGTCACCTGTTTTACTATGAAAACAAGGGGATACCTCCTCCGGAGTTAGTAATTCTGAGCTGTTATTGGGATGGTTGTTTAGTGAGAAGTTTAGGTTTTTAAAATTCATTCAAGTCTTAGTTTTTAAAGTATAGCTTTTGAATATTGCATATGTCAACGGACATGATTATGCAATCCTCAGACACTTTTAGGAGTATAAGAGTCTCTATTCTCTAGACTTACTTTATTTATTGGCTTACTTTAAAAATTATTAGTATAAGGATTATATTGGATATTAATAGAGTACATGGATGTATGAAGCTCAATTTTGGAAGGTGTTGTATCTTTCTAATTTATCATAAATAAGAAAGATACATGTAAGGCCTATTACTTCTTTTCCCTACAGGGGATGACTCTATTTTATTTTATTGAGCGTATTCCATTTTGCTCTATGTCCTTGGCCCTCCAGCCTTTTTACTATTCAGCTATGTCTGGGTCATTGGTACAGTATAAAAATGTTAAAAAATTTATAGTAATTTATATATTTTTTATACTTACCAATGACCCAGACGGGGATGGCCCTCCCAGGAGTTGGGAACTCTTGCCTCCCCGCTGAGTACATAGCGCTTACCAGGCACTGGTTATTAGAATGATTAATGGCGTCAATTTCGGAACGTCCTTGACACTGCGCATGCGCAGTAGGGGCGAAGTGTGGAGGGCCTTTCAGGACATGTTTTCTTTAGTTTTAGATGCAAATTTTGGGGATTGGGGGGCAAAATTTGTGTTTGGCCCTATATTTTAAGAGTTAGCACCAGCTATGTCTGGGTCATTGGTAAGTATAAAAAATATATAAATTACTATAAATTTTTTAACTTTCCTATCTTTATCAAATTTCATATGCGTTTTCAGCTTCATGACTAGATGAGAATGTTGTATTTTGGTCATGGTTAGCCGCTCACATGGGCTGCCACTGTCACAGCAGCCATCATGAATTCTTCATAACACCCTGCAGTTGCATTTATGCATCAGTTTTCTTGGAATGCCGACAAACTCCTCTGTATGTTGAGTAGATAAGAATGTCCTATGTTGGTCATGGTCAGTTACACATATTGGCTGCAATGACTGGCATCTTGAATTTTGTTCATTACACCCAGTAGGTTGCATTTATGGATCAGATTTCTTGAAACGTGGCAGGATGAAAGTATGATGAGTGGATGAGAATGTCATATTTCTATCATGGTTGGCTGCCTAGAATGGCTGCCATGGCTCATTTTTGTACACAATTAGGTATAAAAAAAATTAATAACTGAAAAAAATAAATAAAGAGATATATATATATATATATGTATATAAAAAAAATGAAAGAAAAAAAAATAATAAATATTTTTTTAGCAGTAACAAATGTCTTACTCCCTGTCAGGAAAGCCAAATAATACTTTATGTATATCGCTTTTTCCTCCAATCTACAAGTAGCCTCAATGCACTTCACATTTAATTATATTTTAATTTTTTTTGCAGGTACCTTCCATACCTTAATGAAGTCAATATGGGACTGCCCATGTGAGCCTGGTCATTTATCAGATGTTCTCCAAATGTATAGTGGTTGAACCTGGTGAACTAACAAAAATGTTAATTGAAAATGACCAAATATGTGGCTTTGTTGTTACATCTAGTCGATGCTTGAACAGCTAATCATATTGAATTACTTGCCAGGATTGCCATGAAATTTTTACAATCTAAAAGCTTCTCTGTGGTCACAGGACAAAGATCTTATGCAAGATGACCTCTGAATATACCCTTTATGCTACTTCCTGGATTAGCACCATCCCTGTAGGAATCCCAGGAAATGGAGCACTGCTCATTTACTGTGGAAAAATGCTCTGATTAATTGTAAAATATGCCTGGCTGGAATTTCTCTATAAAGTGTGTGTCCTAGCTATAAATAAGCGGCTAAACTTTACTTTATATTTATACTAATGTTGTGGTCATGATATAGCCATAGCTGCTGACAGTGATCTTAAACAATAAATAAATAAATTACTTACAGATCATAAGCTGGCAGAAGGCATAGTCTATCTGGAAAGGGGACAGCCATTTTATAAGACCAGCTGATAGGATAATATGATATAAGCTCCTCACTTGATCCTTTCCCCAACACAACTTATGAGAAAACTTGTAAGAAACTTTTCTTGAATAACTAAACATCTTCATTTTTTGCATCCAAAATATAACTTAGGCCAAAAAAAGTAAAAAATCTGTTTCTGAAGCCCTCCTGCATCATCATTTGGGCTGCCACATGCTCTCTTTTTATAACCAATGCAAACTTTAAAAAATAAAATTGTTTATGTTTGATATTTTACCCAAGTTAATAAAATTGATCAATTTGTCCCTTGAGAGCAACAAGGCTTTGCAATGCTTTAGCATTGCAAAGCCTTCTTGCACTCAAGGGACGAAATACACCATCACCCATGCTGTTCTGTAGATTATGAGGCCTAAAACAAAACAAAGCAGGAACCTAAACTTTTGATGGCAAAGAAATAACTACAAAAATAAAAAATAAAATAAAAAAACCTGCCTGCCCACATGCGATTTTACAAAAAATGGCCTGAGAAACAGAGGATCTACTTTGTGGGGCCTGGTGATTCCTTTTTGAATTGATATCCCTGAGTTTGTTCCAATGAGGGATTTTGAAGGTGAAAATTGAAAAAGTACTGAAATCTGAATGGTGATTTTTATGAATAACAGTGGCTAGGTATGGCTGTGGCATCAATTTAAGGGTAAAAGCCCTGGCAAATTCACCCAAGAATTCAAACACAAGACACTTTTTCTTGATAAATTCTTACAACACTTCATTGGAACAAGCTCCTTGTGCTTATTTCAATAAGGGAGTATCAGAAATGTTATGGGAAGATAAAACAGAATTTCAAAATTATTTTAGAATATACAGTTTTGGTATTAAAAGCATTTTTGTCATTGTTAAATCAGCCCAGAGTGTTTGTAGTTTGTAACTTGACTGGCAATAGAATGTGACATCACTGGGTAGAGAGACCAAGGTTGCTAAACAGGTTGTCATGACTTGATCAGTAACTACTTTCACCATTTCATTTGTCAAGGGACCCGGTGAATAAACTCAAAATACCCCTGCTCATTCCATTGTTAATCTGAGATAGGGCCTGCCAAATCACAAATTTTGGGTTGACTCAAACCTTTAGTCAAATCGGGCAGACATTTTTTAATTGAATCATATCGCGAATTGTGTATCAACGGTTTTTAAGTAGTGAAATGTGGATATTGTACAGTACAGTCACTATGGACTGGTTGTTATCCACGTGTGGGCATTGATGTCCACGCATCCATTTACCAGGTAATAAAAATCCTCATTAGCAAGATTTAATGAAGCACTGGGTTGTACCTGGTGCAAATAATTTTTGATGATTATTACTATAATTAGTGTTTGGAATCTAATATTATTGCATCAGTGGAAATATTGCCCACCCAGGGAAAGTGACCAATCCACAGCGACTGTACTGTACCTTTGTACTATTTTGGAACTTGGCAAATATTGTCAATCTCCAGTCAGATATCGTATATTCACTTACTGGATGCAGCCCATGCAGTATATATTTCAACAATTACTTGTTTTCTCTCTTGGCCAGTCAATAAAAAAGGTAGCTTATCACAAAAATGGAATTAACCCTTTACCTAACATGAAAAGCAGACGACACTTGCAAAAAAAATTCTTGAATAACTATTTTTTTTCATTTTTTGTCTCAAAAACATAGGTTATGACCCCTCATTGGAATGAGCTCGTTCCAATGAGGGGTCATAACCTACGTTTTTGAGACAAAAAATGAAAATATAATGAAAATTAATTGACCATTTTTGAGAATAGCGCTGGACGGTTTTGGCTGTTACATTGGGTAAAGGGTTAATATTGTTTCCAAAATGTAACCTTCTTCAACTCTTCTTGTATGATGATAGAAGAAGAGTTGAACCCTTTACCCAACACAGACGATATCAAAATTTATTATCTTCAGTATGATTTTTTCAAAATTTTTCAACAAAACCATATCATGTGACCCCTCATTGGAACAATATCGACGAGCTCGTTCCAAAGAGGGGTCACATGATATTGTTTTGTTGACATTTTTTTGAAAAATAATCTTTTTTTCAGCTGCTAAATTTGCATATTACACAGGCGGATGTGGCCGATTCGTTGGGTAAAGGATTAAAGAACAGATACTTAATAAAACTTATGAAAATCACCTTTCTGAATCACCGCAAACGGAATTGAATGAAATGGAATCATCAAACTATTTTAATCAAACAAAATTTCAAAGCTGATGGATTGCTCTTATGTTTCACATTCTTTGAAAGGGCTTATAAAGCCTATCAAATGATTGTCACAAGACAGTATTTCAGGAGAATACCGCTAAAACAAGCTTGATGTACTTATTGTATATTCATATTAGATAGCCAGGAAGAAAAACATGTTTTCATTATTTCAGAATTTGTGGTCAACTTTGTCATAATCAGGAACAATACAATATTATTAATGAAATAAAAGTGGAATAGATTTTTTTTTTGTAAGGGAGTTGGTGTTTCAGTCTCCAGACTGGAAAAATATTGGTGCTATGAAAATCAGTTTAAAAATTATGATTGGAAGGAGTTATGACAAGGCAAATGTTTTGCATCCATCGTAAAGATTTCAATAGCTTGCGTGTGTTAACCCTTTACACAAAATGTCTGGAACAACACTTACCAAAATTATTTGTTCATTTAACTAAAAGCTTTTATATCAAAAACATATCTTATAACCCCTCATTGGATCAAGCTTCATTGGGAGTGATGAGATATGTGTTGGAGACAAAAATTGAAAAAATATTAATATAAAAATGGCAATTTATGTGAATAACTGTGGGCATATATATGGATTACATTGGGTAAAGGGTTAATTCCCTACTCCTATTTTGATTATTCACATATCTATTTTTTATTAATCAGTGTTATTTCTAGATTTGCACATTGTACCTGTCATGTTTCTGCTTCATAGATCAAAGAATTATATTTGGCCTCATTTTATTATATTAGAAACACAGAGAGTTACAGGTCATCACATGAAGGCACTGATTCTTATGAAATACAGTGTGTCCCACTTTATGATATGCAGGCTAATAAAATGATCTATAAGGCTTTTAACCCTTTACCCAATGTAACGGCTAAATCCGGCCAGCACTATTCACAAAAATTGCCAATTAATTTTCATTTGTTTTTCATTTTTTTGTCTCAAAAACATAGGTTATGACCCCTCTTTGGAATGAGCTCATCGAGCTCGTTCCAATGAGGGGGCATAACTTATGTTTTTGAGACAGAAAATGAAAAAAAATTAGTTATTCAAGAATTTTTTTTGCAAGTGTCGTCTGCTTTTCATGTTAGGTAAAGGGTTAAAAAAAAAGTCTTATTTCTAAGCATCTTGATGAAGGAGGTAGGCTTAGAATGTAAATTGCAAGTTTACCCATAATATTTATTACAAATCAAAGTTTGAAAAGAATTGGCTTTATATTGGTTTTGATTTGGAGTGGTTAAAAAAATAAGGTAACAATCTTTTTACTTCAGAATTTTAATGATGAGAAAGTGTTTTTTTGGCAGAATTTTAATGACAAGGGAGGTGCCTGAGAAACAAGATTCTGTTTTCAATCCGTCAAGCTGCATATATTCATATTAAACCATTTAACATTTTATAATGAGATAAAGAAGAATCTTCTTGGTTGTAGAGTTGCAGATTACGTATTTACTTCTTTTTAAATCATGGTTTCAAGTGCTACATTAAATAGATTGGTAATATTAGACAGTTCCCTGTGGGAACTCTGGGAGGTGGAGCAGTGCATGTTTATAATGGTATACAAGTTCCATTTTATTGATAAAATAGGACCTGGTACCAACTATGGGATGATAGGATGGATGTCATCTAAGGTGGGTAATATAGGTTTGAACGATTGATTCAACTTGACTTCAAACTTGTGTTGTGGTTATAATATAGCCATAGATGCTTGAAATGACCTTGAACACCAATAAATAAATGGATAAATTTTAAGACAGTACCAGTGCATCAGAATTTTCTGGACTGAATAGTTAGAAAAAATTTCTGGACAGATTATTGTTTGTTTCTGAGATTTGGCTTTTTATTTTGCCTGTAATAAAGCTCCAGTTAATTGCATAGCATTTGCCAACCTCTCAAGCCAACAGTCAAATTCTGTACGGAATTCAATGCCATTACTGCCTGGAACTAGTCTAGTCCTTAAATAGTTCATCACCTATACCCATAACAGCATCGGATTCCTTACAGAATTAGACGAGTGACCCGAGAGATTTAGTATTTGCTAGTCACCTGTCTCATATTTGTTGTTTTGAAATAGGTTGTATTACATATATATTTAGTTAGAATTTGGTGCTCATAATAGAATGTCTACATGTAATTGGTTTGTTATTAAATATTTTATTCACTTCAAAACTTGTGAGAACACATGTGTTTCATTGATTTTGTATATAAACATACATAAACAAGAAAACAGGTATTTTTGGGGATGGAAGATATGGCTTGTGTCACGATATGATATGATCACAATACAAGAGTCACAGTATGAATATGTATCTAGATGTGGTCTCTATCCTAGATCACCATGTTTAACTTTTTGGGAATTTCGATGCAGAGAAGTGTTTACTCTATATTTGATATGGAGCATCTTTTGCTGTGAGAGATTCAGTTTTGTTGAAGTTAAGCTCGCGATTCAGATTTTGACATTGTGCAGCTTGAAAAAAATTCTTCAAAAGAAATAGTAATAGTGCACAAAATAGATATTTGGTGTTGAGCATTATTATTTACACCCAAATTGGTAATATGTTTCTCACAATGAATGAATGCAGGTTAGATGATTTCAAGTTGTTTCATCCCCTTGGAGTGCCACAGGTGTAAAAATATAAAAATTCTCTCAAAATCTTCAATGGAACCTGTGGAAAGAATTCCTGTGATATTTTTGTAAGAATCATTCTGAGAGGCAGACTTCCCTTTGTGGTGTATCTCTTCTTTTTTCATGCTTCCCTTCCAAGTTGTTTTTCCTTAGCCTGTCAGTTGTGTGCTGGTTCCAAATTGAGAAGATTCTTTATCTTTTTAAACACATTTATTATACCCACACTTATTTGTCAAAAAGTGGGGTATACTGGATTGCACCTGTCTGTACGTCTGTCCGTGTGTCTGTGCATCCATCCGTACATCTCTCCGTTTGCACTCAGATGTCTGTTCACGTTATAACTTCAACATTACTCCTCAGACTGCGATGAAATTTGATAGGATGTTCATTATCATGAGATCTTTAAGCTGCATCAGCCATTTTGCTGTTGGAATATGTTTTCTGTGAGTTATGGCCCTTTAAATATACAAAAATAGGCTATTTTTTGTCTGTTCACCTTGTACAGTTAAAACTAGAAGTCCTGTCACATCTAGTACAGAAAACTCTCATTAGCTAATGCGCTATCTAGTGCTGAACAGTCAAGTAAACCTCGTTAAACATGTGATAACTTCTGCGCTATATAATGCAGAACGTAGTGCGCTATTCCCGAGGTCATTAACATCGATCTCTGACACATATCATTAGGAAAAGAAATGTGTGGTAACTGGACTCGGACATCAGTCGTTATCATTTCGAATCAGGTTCGCTTGGTAAATTAGTCGTGACAATGAATGAAAAAAATGCAGAAAAAAATGTCGAAATGACCAGTTTTAATTTTCACAAGAAGCCCGGACAGTAAATTCAAAGTTATTGCCAAATCGGATATAATCGTCTTTTAAATGATTTATTCTATGCTATTGTTGAACACGGGGGCGAGACTTGTGTGAGATGTGTATGTACGAACAGCCCATCACATGATCATTTTGAAATAGCCTAATAAAAATGTTTTGACAACAACATTTTATCAATTAATTTATATCTGTGACTTTGTTCGACTTGGAAAACATGGATAAATTTGTTCGTAAAATCACCATAAAAAATCCAAATACCGATAATACCGCTCAGTCTCCAACTGAATTTCAACAAGTAGTTCGCAACAAATCCAGATCAGTTCCTTTCAATCATTCTTCATCATTAATCTTTAATCACTGATGATAAAAAAACATAAATATAAATTTGACACCTAATTGTAATTAAGAAACCCATTTCCAAATTGAAGTCATAAAATGGGAGCTTAGTATATTGACGAGTGATTTCAAAGCTTATTCACACCTTCTGCTGTTAAAAAAACGCACAGATGGTGATTGCCAACATTACTGATTGCTACCAGAAAAACTGTCGCAAATGGAGAAAAATCCTCTGTTCAGGCCACAATATAGCACAATCCTCTGATGTAGCCTTCAGCATCAATAAATAATATTCATATTTGTTCCATAAATGAAGAGCAAGAACGTTGAATATTCAAAGCAACAACAGACTGGTGACAATTTATGAAAATTAAAACCTAACAACCTTCAAGTGTGCAGAGTAAAAACTTCACCGTGCACATGATTTAATGGCAGTTCACTCTAAACGAACTGTATGCCTATATTAGAGATATGATAGGGTCATGTGTGGAATGGGTCTATACCCCTCCCCCTCCCACTGTTTGGAATATCAGACTGAAGTCCTGCAAATTTCAACTCGAGGAAACTCCACTTGGCACTTGCACTCATCTACTCGCCAGATGACACAAGTTATTCTTCAAAGAACTCCTTATAATTGGGGTGTCTGCAAATCACTCCAGGGTGGAATATCCACCCAAATGATATACTCAGTTTCTGTGGCAAAGCAAACACAAGGAACTCACAGTATGGTTTTGTGGATTGGGCTTTTTATATTGGTTCAAAGCTAACTTGTAGTTGAGAATGTTTCTTTCACATAACACAATCCAGAATGCGTGGAAATTCCACTTTGTTGGTGTTTATGCACAAAAGCATCCACCATGCACCATGGATGGGTTTCAGACTGGTTACAGGATATCCACAATCAGAAGTACAGTCATTCACGGTGTTCGAGAATGTTAAATTCATAAGAACGTTGGGTCGAGTCACCTGTGTTACGAAACTGAGAGAGGAAGTTGTAATGTTTCAAACCACGTCTCAAGATGTGGACGAGAAAATTGTCCACAATGTTCATACTCACTGAGCTTTCTAAAATGTTCTTTCAGATATTTTTCACGAATAAATAGTTGTTACATGCTTTTGATTGTTCTCAGTCATTTGGAAATGCTCCCTCATGACATATTAACCTATCAAGTGAAGTGCGTCAGAATATCAATTCTCCCCAAAATGCCGCCTGCAGACAGAAAATAAAAAACTGATTTTAATTGATTTATAGCATGAGCATGTGGACATTTTTCAGTTGCCCCAGCTTTTTCAACACTCTATTAAACATTGACAACAATTGTTTGAAAGGTTTCATGGATATTTTTGTAAAATAAAATAAAATACATGCTTGTCAAGCCCAAGGGTGTAATATTCTATTGCTGTTGCCAGTATTTGAGAGATATTTAAAAATGCTGTACTGTGAATTATAGGCCAAATTTAACTGACCACATGTGGAAGAGTAGGAATGTAGGTCCCAGAAAAAGTGTTGTGAAGGGTAGGCCCGCCCTTGTCAATCATAAATTGTTAACACAGCACGCCCATCGATTCGAACCGTGCAGTGGTGGAAACTTGTGTTGGCGGGGGTTGGAGGGGGGATTCCCCCCCCCCCCCCCCCCCCCCAACACACGAACTCACACAAAATAATTACGCATCACCTGATCGAAGGTGCATGTGGCATTGGCGACCGGCAAAATTTGAGAATACTTTTTTTTTTACCGTTTATTAAAAAAAAAACGAAGCTAGCGTGGAGAAGAGAAGTTGTGGTTTGTGAGGAATCGGCAGTTTGCTACCCATGCTTCCCTCTGTGTAGGGATAAGGGTACATGAGGACTTGAGGGTTCTGCCCCGGAAAGGGAGTTGGGGGGGGGGGGGGGGCATCTTTTTTCTGTTTTGTTGATTTTCAAAATTCTCGGCGAATAATTAATTTCTTTTTGAGCTTTCACCCAAATGCATATTTTTTTTTTACAGAACACCAACTATCTCTTGAAATTGAAACTTTCTTTATAAATATCTGAACATTCCAATTTCTTAATTCGCTCGCAACACTTTCGATACACTGTCAGTTCGGTACGCTGTGGAGAGCGTTCTTTGTTTTCAACCACGCTTGTCTTCTCATAGTTCCTCCATAAGAACGGCTGTGATTCATACATACTAGGCTAAAATTTCTCGAAATAAAAACGTCATTACTTCTACCTTCTCCAGGTTTAGCAGTCTTGAATCAACCTCCATGATTTTCTCATCAATCTTCGAAAACAAAAATCACGCAATTCTCATTTTTAAATACTTCTTGTATTGTCGCGAAATGAATTGATAAGGAGGAGTGGTGGGGGGGAGGGGGCAGATGAATGAACATCATCTCGTCCTCTGAGTATCTGCATTCTAATATTTAATTGCCACCTTATGTCAGTAGGACGTGCGACTTAATTACTGTTGATTGCCTGTTTCAAGTACTGAATATCAATCAGCCGTCGCTCGTTACAATTCTGCAGAATTCGCGATACACTACCGTGTATCAGATGTGATTCTCTGATGATTTGCTGCGCTAACCTAACGCGCTATTATTTCAAATCAGTGCAGAATACTGGACAGACTTCTAGTTTTAACTGTATCTCAGGTTTGGGTTATTGGATCTCAATGAAATTTGGAATGAACATTGTTTATGGGAAAGGCTTTCAAATGAGTCTCTAATAATATTTCTTACTTTTCACTTTTTATACTTTTCCCCCTTTTTAACTTTCAAAATTTGCTGTTTGCCTTGAAAATAGCCAATTTTTTGTCTGTTCGCCTCATACTTCAGGTTTGGGTTATCAGATTTCAATGAAATTTGGAATGAAGATTGTTTACGGGCAAGGCTTTCAAATGAGGCATGTCCCTGCTGTAAAACAAAGAAAATACAAGCAAATCACCTCCCCACACGTGGCATTATGTCTTTGTTCTACATCTCTTATGAAAATGGTCCGATTGTCACTAGACTTCAGTAACAGGTGTTTCTGGCCTTCACAATTATCTTGCTGTAAAACAAAGACAATCATTTTGATGCCATCTGGAGGGTGGGGGGGGGGGTTGACAGTTTGGTGACGTTTTTCGCTGATATTCCAGAAATCCAGTTGTGTGGAGATCAGTGCAAAGCTTATAGTTCCAATTTGAGGGGTAATGATAGCCATGTTAATCTACGAGTGTAAAGAAATCAGTTGTTAGGGTAATGAGAGTGAACCTGTAATGATGTAGAAAATGTGATAACTTACAAAGAAACATGAAGTACACTAAATTCATGGCCGCAGATGAAGAGAAATTAGATTGATATTTGTCATTCATAGTGGAGTAACCTTACTAATACATTTGTAAAAGACTTGGAAAAGTCTTTTAAAGTGCATGAATTTTATTTCTGGAAATGTCTTGGAACTGTGTCTTGGACAATAAGAACAGACTTGACACTGAAACAAATAACCCTTTACCCATGATCTCAGAATTTGTTGCTTTAATTATTTTTATTCAGATTTTTAAAAAAAAATTCCACGAAAACATATCATGTGACCCCCTCACTGGAACAAGCTTAACAAGCTCATTCCAATGAGAGGGTTATATATGGTTTTGTTGAAATTTCAAAAAAACAAATTTGTCACCTTCTCAATTTGTAAAATATGCAGGTGGATGTAGCCCATTCATTAGGTGATGAGTTAACCCTTTACCTAACATGACTGAAAGAAGACAATGGCAAATAATTTTTTGGAATAACTAAATAATTTATTGTTTGCCTCCAAAACATTGTTATGACGTCTCAATGGAATGAGCACTGCATGTTTGATCCAATGAGGGATCATAAGCCTTTTTTTGGAAACAAAAATTTACAAAATAGTAAAAAATTTGAATGTTGAATTTTGTGAATAGTGCTGGCTGGATATGACCATTGTTAGGGAAGGGTTGACTCTTAACCCTTTACCCAATGCAGACGATATCAAAATGTATTATTTTAAATATAATTTTTTTAAAAATTTCAAACAAACTATTTCATGTGACCCCTCATTGGAACGAGCTTGAGGAGCTCATTCCAAAGAGGGGATCATGTGATATGGTTTTGTTGAAATTTTTTGAAGAATACGATTTTTTCAGCTGCTGAATTTGCATATTATGCGGACAGACGTGGCCAATTCATTGGGTAAAGGGTTAACCTGATGAGTATTTTTTTAAAATTATTTTTCATCAAATCTAGTCATGGCTGCTGTGACAAGATTTGATGAAAAATTCATGGCAATTTAGGTCGAGATCTTATTTGTCAAACATGGATTTAATTTAGAGGGAAAAGTTTGGTTATTAATGCCAAAATTGTACTTGTTTTAGTAGCAATAGATTCCATATCCTCGGCAGGAATATCCACCAGCAGCGTGCAAGGAGTTAACAAGTTCATGTAAATCTGGGTACTCACATGATATGAACACTGTCTATGTTGACTGTGAAGTGTGATATCAAACCACCCCAGGTTTCTCCATAGTGAAACATTGTAATTTTATGAAGCTACAGTACCAGCAGAAAAACAGTTGGTTGATAAATGTGGTAGAAATCATTCCTGGAAAGTGCTACATGATCATTTTCCAGGAATCGTCAGATGCTGGATCATCTGTGAAGAAACGAGATATTTTGACTGTACAGAATGTGCAAATAGATTATGCAATCACAGATAAGTTTCATTTATACAGGCTCTGTGCTTATCATGATAAGATGTTGGCTGTGTGAAAAAAATGAATTCATTTTTAGCTCAACTTGTCAACGTCAAGTATGAGCTATTGGGATGGGTTGCAATCCATCATCCGTCCTTACAGCTGTATGTTCCTACCTCTGCCAATCCACAATTCATTTAGCACACCCTACAGACTGCATCATTCTCCCAATCTTTTTTCAAATTTCATATGTAGCTTTGGTGTAATGTCTAAATGGGAGCTATTGAAATTTTCCAAATTTCATTTGAAAACATGGCTGCTGGAGCCATCTTGGATTTGGAATATAAATTGTCAACAATTTCCATTAGCACATCCTATAGGCTGCATCTCTAACCCAATCTTTTTCAAATTTCATCTGTAGCTTTGGTGTGATGTCAAGATGGGAGCTATCAAATTTTTCTGAATTTTGTTGAAAAACATGGCCGTGAATGGCCATCTTCGTATAAATTGTCAGCAATTCCATTAGAACACTCTACAGGTCACATCCCCCACCTGATCTTTTTCTGATCTCATATGTAGCTTCGGTGTGATGTTTTTTTCTGTAGAAACTTGATTGAATGACTTGGTATTACTGGAACTTTGTATTTTGAGCTGCCATGTGACACTTTTGTTTCCGAAGTTTACCTGTTACAAAACACAGCTCTGAATTCAGCTGAGTTGATGATCAATCCAAATTATGTTGATTGAAATATGTTTGTTATGACTTATTCTGTTTTTTATTGAGAACATGTAAAATGCTTTTGAATGATTTTTTGTACAACCATTTCATACTTTTGAAACCTGAAATAAAATAATTTATTTGTGAAATCAGTTGCCTGTTTATGTAATTATCTCCCCTCAGGTTGTTATCTTAATTTTGGTGAAGAATGATACCAAGGTGTTTAGCACTGATCCTCTTGTTTTTGTTGCTCTTGTTTATTGAAAATTCAATATGTTTAAACTAATCATAATTCCTCAGTTGTGAACAGAACAATTTATGTATCTTTCAGTAATCATGGTGGGAGAGGGGATAGGGGCTCAGTCATGCAAGTGCTCCCACACACTGATATATATCAATGGTGGTTCATGTGCCTTAACCCTTTACCTAACGAATCGCCCGTATCCGCCCGCATAATTTGCAAATTGAGCAGTTGAAAAAAATAATTTTTTTGAAATATATCAACTAAACCATATCATGTGACCCCTTATTGGAACGAGCTCATTGAGCTTGTTCCAATGAGGGGTCACATGATATGGTTTTGTTGAAATTTTTAAAAAATAATAAGTAAAATAATGAATTTTGATATTCTCTACGTTGAGTAAAGGGTTAACTGGTTGAGTGCTAGAACCCACTATCATGGCTCAATTGAAAAATGTTGGAAGCCACTTTAGTGGCTTTACGTTGTTTGCATTAGCTAGATGTTTGCTCAGCAGTAGAAATGAATTTATATAAAATTGTTTAGTTGCAATTTATTGGGGTTCCTCTCCAATAAATTATAACAAAACAATTATTATGAACAAAATCTTGATAAGCTAAGACTCCTCTTGCTGGTAGCAAGGTTTGGCACTCAACCAATTAATAGCATAGCGAGAATACAAAACACTAAGCTAAGTTAGGGACTCGCGCACCTCCATATGGAGAAAAATAAACATTTTATTTAACAAATTTCCCCATTGGATCAAAACAATGTTTTAGTCTGATGAGGATTTTTTTTAAATGTGGATTTCAAAATGTGCAATGTTTCTACTTTAAAGGCAAAAGTAGAGATTCATCAAGTATGATAATCTTCTGTAACATCTTATGACTGAAGAGCTTAGGTGCTAATTCCCAATAAAATTGCAATGATGGGCTGGTAAGATAATGATGGCCTGAACCCTCTCTCTCTCTCTCTCTCTCTCTCTCTCTCTCTCTCTCTCTCTCTCTCTCTCTCGCTGTCTCTCTCTGTTTCTGTCTCTCATCTATTTCTGGTAAAAGTTTGGGTGGGAGGCACATGCCCCTTGTAACCCCCCCCCCCCCCCCCCAAGTGCTTATGTCCCGGCAATAAATGATATTCTTTTTAATTCCTTTATTTTTCCCACATTTTTTTTTCAAAAAGTGGGGAAACTGGATTGTGCATGTCCATGCATCCATCCGTGCATCTGTGCATCCGTATCCACACCCAGATGTCTGTTCGCATTATAACTTCAACATTACTGCCCATATTGCGATGAAATTTGATACGGATGTTCATTATCATGAGATCTTTGAGCAGTATCAGCCGTTTTGCAGTTGGATTATTTTTTTCTGTGAGTTATGGCCCTTTGAATATACCAAAGTAGGCTATTCCTTTTCGCCTGTTTGTCCTCCTTAATACGCATGCACTGACAGAGTCCTGTCATGGCTGACCTCGTTTCAAAGTAATAAGAAACGTGATGAGTGAGCTGCTGAGTGAGGGTATAAAAGTCACAGGTAATAATGGCAAGTCATCATCACCATCAACGGCAGAAAACATGTGGCAGAGGAGTACAGGTCCACCCCTTCACCGGTCCATTGCCACAAATGCCAAAAATTTGGGCACGTCGCCAATAGATGTAGGGGCAGTCTGATCTGCATGAAATGTGGAGGCAACCATCTCACCAAGGCATGTGGATCAGTCTCCCCTTCATGCCCCAACTGCAAGGGAGCCCACACCAGTAACTACCGGGGGTGCCTCCACTTCAAAAAAGTCAAAACCAATATAGAACTTAAAAATCTAAACTTGAAAAACCCGACAATGCATCCTCTTCCCACACAATATGCTCCCTAGTCGCGGGCCACTCTACTCCGTTCTCAACAGGCATGTTAGTACCAATCTTTCAGACATCTAAGATGTCATCCGTTTAGTGTCCCGATCGTATTTAAAACCCAAATCTCAGAAACCCTAATCAAAGCCGCCATTAACACTAACTAAAGCTACCATTTATGACTTACCAAACGCCGCGAAAAATTTAACCCTTATCATGAATAAATTACAAATAGCCGTGTGGAATACTTTGAAAATACAGACATAGTCTGTATCTGTGAAAGTTGGTCCGGTTAAATCCCGACAAAAATTTCTCTTCTCACTAAGTGGATTCAGCATTATTAGAAGAGACCGACAGCTTACAAAAGGAGGCGGTGTTGCTCTTCTAATAAAGCAGAACATCAAAACCAAAACCATAAAAAAAACTGATCACCTCGATGCTGAGGTGAATGCAACTGAAATCACAGTCGATAGTAAAAACATCGCGATTGTTTGTTATTACAACGACCCAAGCAAGACTGTTTCTGACACCGTCTTTGAATTTTTTATGAGGAAATACAAACACTGCATCTTCTTCGGCGACTTCAAAGCCAAACACCTATTCTTTGGCTGTAATAAAGCCAACCCCAACGGTGAAGCCCTCCTAGAAATTACCAACAAACACAACCTACACGTGGTTATGAACGACAACTCAGCAACTTACATCAATAGTAACCCACAATTCCCATCCGAAATCCTCGATCTCATAATCGTCAGCGACTCTCTGATAACTCACGTCGACGACCACTGTGTCGGCGAAGATGACCTAGGCAGCGACCACCTTCCGGTCCATGCCTCACTCAAATTAGGCAAGGGCCCCTGTAGGTAACCACCCCCCCCCCCCCCCCCCCCCCCGTCAGAAGGAACTTTAGAAAAAACAACTGGAATCAACGTCGACGTCAAACTCCCAAACAGCTCCCCATCAAATGCAACGGAACTTGAAGCCCAATGCGAGGTCATTGAAAAGATCATCAACGCTACCCTTAATGAAACATGCCCAAAAGAAGAATTACGTTCCTGGCGAAGTACTATCTCGGACGGCACTCTTTCATTAATCAAAACCAAACGGAAAGCTCTTCGCGCTCTTAAAACCGAAACTGACCGCAAAAGAAAAGCTGATCTTAAACAAACATACAATCGTCTTCATGGCGAGGTTAAGAAAGCCCTCCAAACTGAAAAACAAGCCAACTGGGAAAAGGCAACAGCCAACCTAAACGGGGTCACGGATCCCCAAAAAGTCTGGGACTCTTTCAAAACCCTAACTGGGCAAAAAAAAACAAAAGCCGTAAAGCTGCGGCCAAACCCCTTAAAAAGGAAGATGGCTCACGCGTACCGACAAGGACAAGGCTGACACCTTCGCCAACCTCCTCAGAAAAACTCATCGCCCATATCTAAGCCCCGACAACGATGACGTCATCATAAACGCCATTGACGAATTCATCAATGAATACCCTGATAAACACCGTGACCCCAAATTTGATACCAGCCCAGAAGAAGGGGACGACGATGACCTCGTCACCCCCATCTCAAATGACGAAATCATCAATGTTATCAGAAATGCAAAAATTCCTCATCACCCGGGGAAGATGAAGTCGGCTACAAAATTCTCAGAGCCCAAACTCTTTAATTGATAAACTCAACAAGCTATTCAATGCATACTTCACCCATGGCTACTTTCCAAAATGCTGGAAGAGAGCCATCGGTGTCATGATACCGAAACCAGATAAAGACCTCAGCGATCCGACAAGCTACCCCCCCCCCCCCCCCCCCCCAATCAGCCTTCTCAGTTGCATTGGCAAGGTATTCGAAAGAATCATTTCCAATCGACCGAGGGGTCACCTCGAAGAAACCGATTTCTTCAATAAATGGCAAAGAGCATATAAAAACCGCAAAGAAGGCATCGAACATGTCTACCGCCTAGTCCACCAAATGAAAACCTCGATCAACAATCAGCAAATTGGCGCGGCGGTCTTACTAGACGTTGAAAAGGCGTTCGATTCCGTGTGGCACAAACGGAATGCGCCTCAGGCTATCTAAAATGAAACTTCCAATGAAACTATTGAGACTACTCTCCTTCTTCCTCAACGACCGAGAAATAGAAGTCAGAGTAAATAGCGTAATGTCCGACAGCGTCCCACTGGAAGCAGGCACCCCCAAGGACCCGCCCTAAGCCCCCTTCTATACATCATTTACGTTAATGATCTTAAAATATCTGAGGATCGCGTCCAAATCTCTCAGTTTGCGGACGATATGGGCCTCTGGGACTCTAACAATACCGCCCACTTAGTTCAAAAACCCCTCCAACGCGCCCTGAACGACCTTGAGGCATGGTGTGCCAAATGGAGAATCAAGCTGAACGCCAGCAAAACCCAAAGAATAACGTTCACCCGTAAGAAAAAGAATCGCGACTTCGATCTAAAACAAAAGGACAAAGTCCTCCCCCGAATGCACAGAGGCGAAATTCCTCGGCATTACTATCGACCAAAACCTAGCCTTTAATAAACACACCAGCGACATTACCAACAAAGCTACAAAACGCTTTAACTTAATAAAAATGATACGAGGAACATCCTGGGGAGCTAGCCAGACTATCCTACTTAATTTATACAAAGCCTTCATACGCCCTGTAATCTTAACTGACATTAATCAAACTAACATGGGAAAACTCCAAAAGGTCCAAAATCACGCGCTTAGGGTCGCTCTCCGTGCCCCGTGGGATACTCCCATCAAAACACTCCATGAAAGAGCGGATATTCCAATGATAAAAGAGCTCCTCTACTCCTTAGCTGCTAAATCCCACATCAGGCTAGCCGACAGCCAACTAATGTCCGAACTCAGGGTCACTTGTGACAGCCGTCAAAAACCAAAAAACTTGACAAAGACCAACCCCTAAAGTTCACCGATGCAGCCCAAATCTTCAGAAATCGAAAAGACTAAAAAGCAAACCGGGAAGGAGAAGGTGAACTAACAGGCAGTTAAAATAGCGAAAGCTGTGGCCTTCTACCAGGAAAGGCTGTCTTCACCATCTCAACTGAAACACTAAAAATCGAACGTGCTAAATATGAAATTCAGCAAGATCCATAACCCGCGAACCGACAATATTGGTAAAGGGAAGGTGAAATAACAGGCAGTGAAAACGGCGAAAGCTGTGACCTTCTACCAGGAAGGGTTGTCTTCACCAATTCAACTAAAACACTAAAAATCAAACGTCTTAAAATATGAAAGTCAGCAAGATCCAGTACCCGTGAAGCGACAATATTGATAAAGGGAATGTGAATTAACAGGCAGTGATGACGGCGAAAGCTGTGACCTTCTACTAGGAAGGGCTGCCCTCACCAACTCAGCTAAAACCACTAATAACGGACCGTCTAAAAATAATCAAAACTGGTAAGAGGTAAATGGTAAATCTCAAACCTTTTTATTTCTCTACATATCAAACTAATTCTGTCTTCTTCTTTTAGCAGGTACACAGAGATGCTTTCTTTTTTTAACCGTTATGGGAACAGTAATATCTATGGATCCTGAACATCCTCCGCCCCATCCCTAGCAGTGGTCACTCACTTCAAGGGAGGTGAGCGTTGGTCCTGCGTCCCGCCTCTGCCCCTTTTCGTAAGCGTCTGTAGAGCGCATTTTTGACACAGCCAAATAGGTTACAATGCAGGCCAGCCCCCGAACCAGGAAAGTTCGGGTTTTCTACTGGTGGTCACCGAAAGGGGTCGTTGTTGTCATCTATCCAAAAAGACGTCCTACTGCAAAACCTGAAAACCGATTAAGACAGCATGAGGCAGACTATACTTGCCAATGATGGCCCGCCGTCGCTACCTCATTCATCTCCGAAGTTGCAGACTATGCTTGGCCGAAAAATAAAACACTACAGCACCCTCGGGGAGAGGTAGTACCTTTGTGAGAGGACCTAACCTCTCACACTGGTCCTCACCCGAGGAGTCAGTCAACGAAGTCAACCCAACACCGCTGAAACACTAGCCAGGGACAACTGCCGAGTACTCGAACCTTTTCCTCCTTCAACACCCTTGACATGAAGCTATCAGATCATAAACAGTCATTGAGGGTCGAAAGGGGCTTGCCCCACAGCGTCCCTGTGCGTCTTTGGCGCGCAAAAACCATTTCGTTTCGGCAAGTCATCATTCTTTTTTAGCTGACCTCGTGTCTTGTTGATTCTGTCACTTATTATCTCATACTGTCTGCGGACGGTTGTTCGTGGTGATTTATGTTCACTTTCTTGTTACTCGTTAGTAATAGTATAACTGCGGTTATACAGAAATTGTACTGCGGTGCAATGTCGTCTTCGGACAATCATAGTGACGGACTGGGGGCCGCGACTCCTCTCCTAATTCTCTGGACAATGATATTTTACCTTTATTTGCCTCCGAGGCCGAAATAAGTTCATAAGCTGGGTTCGATTTGGCCCATCATCCAATTACACATGATTCTGTATTTGGCATCACGCCTGCAAAAACTAAGGCCATAAAACCTGAGGGTCAAGGTCACAGTGTTCGAAAACACACCACTAAAACCGCGGAACCCCAGACCGTTACGCGGAAAGGGAAAGAGCCTGTAAAACGGAAGGGCAAATCTCTAAAAAGCAATGATGCTGTTTCTAAAAACGAAAATAAAAAGTCGTCAGAACTTTTCAACGAAGACACTATAATTATTTTAAAATACAAATTGGGATTTCCACGATCACTGACTCTATTGCCAGTATATCCTCCATGTTAAAAGTTATGGCTTCAAAACAAATTGCTACAATTGAGACTGATCTCGGCCTTGCCAACACCCCTGTCAATTCATTACCTGCAGGTCAGAGTAAAGATACTGGTCGCACAACCCCATGTGATCTCGAACCTGAATCTGTGATTGGCTTCCTCACCCCCGAGTGTGATGGACATTTTCTTCTGATTGTGAAATTACGAATGTACCACAACCTAGTACTAGTTCTACCAATCCCGACTCAAATTCTCGGTTTACACCCCCAGATATATTACTCTTGTACAAGACCAGCAATTGATGACAGTAGCCTTGTGAAATTTATCAACAAATTTTGTACTGAGCAGTCAAAACCTAAAGATATTTCAGATTTCCTTGACAAATATCCAAAGCGTGACAACTGCCCTCTGATAAGTGCCCCAAAGGTCAACCCTGAAATCTGGACTCAGTTACACCACGCTAACAAAAGTTTATCTGTCAAAAAGACATTCAATTACAACACATTCAAAAATGTTTGCGGGTGCTATAACCCCTCTTCTTATAATCGTCATGGAACGTTTCACTTATACTTTTGATACCGATAAGATCAAATCTCTCATTATTGATTCACTGTCCCTGCTTGGGGCATCTACATTTGAAATCTCCCTGAAGAGGTGTCTTTTTTGAAGTCAGTGCTGAAGAGCAAATACAGTTTATTGTGCTTACCAGAGACGCCTATTACTACTCTACTGTGTTCATCTTTCCAAACGACTCAAGTCTATCAATGAACAGGAGTTCTTACTTCCTCTTACAGGAATACATTCAATAGAATGTACCGAGGCTCTTTTTTAGGAAGAGGCAACCCCCATCTGGCCAAGTGGTAATTATCCTCGAAAACGAGAAAACTTTACGCCTTGGAAGAAACAGAACACCTTTCCCAGGAACAGCTACCAAGGAAAGTCAACCTTCTGGTTCTCTCAATTGTTTTCTGGATATATGGAAACAGCTTACCTCAGATCAGTGCGAGTTGGACACTATTCAGGGTTATAAAAGATAATTTACCACACCCCCTTTCCAAATCAATCTGCCTTGCAGTATTCCATTCTCTCACACCGAGTCTGAAATCCTCTGCATCGAGGTGCACTCATTATTCGACACGGGTGCCATTTCAGTGTCCGCACCAGAAGAATCTCATTTCCCTTCTACTAGTTTTTTGCGCCGAACGAAATATGGGACATATCGAGTAGTCTTCGGCATCTGAACAAAATTCATCCCTTATGAAAAATTAAAACTGGAAACACTGGATTTTTGTTTTAGAATTTATTCAATCACAGATGCTTTTCACATCCATTGCTCTGAGAGACGCTTATTTCAGTGTACCGATCCATCATAGCAGTCACAGGTATTTAATGTTTTTTTCTGGAATGGGGCACTGTATGAGTTTACGTGTCTCCCTTTTGGACTTTCCTCGTCACCCCTGGTGTTCACGAAAGTTATAAAACCAATTTTTGCCTACTTCAGAAAACGGGAAATTCTCTGCTCGCCATATCTCGACGATTCTCTCATTCTCAATCATGACAAGTCTTTGTGCTAACGGGACACTCAATACCTTGTGTCCACGTTACAGTCTCCTGGGTTCCAAATCAATGTTGAAAAATCAATTCTTCTACCATCCTAAATAATTACTTATCTTGGGTTCCAGATCCATTCTAGGACATTCAAAGTTTTTCTGGAGACATCTAAAATAGCAGTCGTCAAAAGGGAATCCATGATTTTACTCAGATCGGCGAGTGTCACTGTTCGGCAATTAGCCAGAGTTATTGGCTTCTATGTGTCGACATTCAGAGCCATCAGGCTTGGCCCATTACATGTACATTCTTTAGAAAAAGATAAAGTCAAAACCTTAAATGGCACGGATACCTATCACCGACTGGTCACTCTCACCAAATTCAAAAAAGGAACTTCTTTGGTGGATTAAGCATACTTCTACCCACAATGATAAACTGATGTGTCCGCCTCCTATTCATTTTTTATTTGGAAACCGATGCCTCTTCACCAGGATGGGGGGGGGGGGGGGGGGGGGGGGAGGGGGGGGGGCTAAATGTGGCCAATCTGAGATTAATGGTCAATGGTCTCTACATGAATCCACATTTCACATCAATAAACTCGAATTATTGGCAGTTTTCTTTGGCTTGAAAAGTGTCACATTTGGGAGGTATAGAACTGTCACATTTGTATTAACTCTGACAATACATCCACAGTTCATTACCTCAACTAACAGAGTTCAACTTTTCAGTATTACTAAGGACATTTTGTATTAGTGGGATAACAAACACATCCTATTATCAGCAACACATATTCCAGGTAAAACAAACAGGCCGATCGCCTGCCCAGGAATTTTGATATGTATTTAGCATGGCAATGGAACACCAAAGTGTTTATAAAACTCACAACTGTCTTTTTTCAGCCCGACATTGATCTCTTTGCCATTAGACTTAATGCACAACTTTCCAAATTTGTTTCTTGGCGGCCTGATCCTGATGCAATATTTTGTGATACTTTCTGCTTGAATTGGCATTCTTTCAGTCCTTATATTTTTTGTTCTTTCAGTTTGATCGCCAGGTGCGTAATGAAAATCCCCCGAGACAAGTTAAGGAGGGCCATAATCATTGTGCCACTTTGGCCTACACAGCCCTGGTTTCCACTGTTGCTGAGATGTCTAGCACCCATACCAGTTCTGATTCCATCCCACAAAAATCGGCTACAGCTACCAAAACGTTCCAAAACACACCCGTTGGCAAGACGGTTGAGTTTAGCCACCTGCAATGTATCGGGAGTTACCTCTGTGGTAAAGGCTTTTCAAATACAGCAGCCTCACATATCTTAGCCTTCTGGAGGCAAAGAATCGACAATATGAACATGCTTAACAAAGATGGGTCCTTTGGTGCCGTCAATACCAGAAAAATATCATACAACCTACTGTATTAGATCTCATAGAATACTTGACTGACTTGACCAGTTCTGGCCGTTCCTATTCTGTTTTAAATACTCATAAGGCCATGCTTGTACAGACTCTGTGGTTACTGGATTGTGACCAGCCAACCACTTCCACGATAAACATACTGTTGGGATGCTTCTCGGGTTTTACAATATTTATCTACTCTACACCCTCTCGACACCTTGAGTCTAAAACATCTTGCAGAAAAGCTTTGCTTGTGTTGGTTATGCTTTGCCGCAAAATTGCAATTATTGCTTGGTGGAATATCCACTCTGCGGGTGATTTATTGATAATACACTCTCCACGTACTGTAAGTAGTATAGTTCGACTTTATTGTTATTTCTTCATTCCTGTTTTATGGTCTTGAAGTCAGTTATTTGCTTTGAACAGTGCATGCTTATTAAGGAGGACAAACAGGCGAAATGGAAAAGGAATGCCCCAGCTCATCCGAACGAATGTGTCAGGCCGTAGTAATAAGCATCCCATCCCAGATGGAGTGTGTTCTTCCCTCCCATTGCTTGTTACTACGGCCGTTGACTTCAATTACTTTGGGAACTGATGACTTGCCATCATTACCTGTGACTTTTATATCCTCACTCAGCAGCTCACTCAGCACGTTTTTCTTATTACTTTGAAACGAGGTCAGCCATGACAGGACTCTGTCAGTGCATGCTTATTACTACGGCCTACACAGGCTTCATTGGAAAGAATGCCGCTCATCTTGACACGTTCGTTCGGATGAGCTGGGGCATTTTTTGTCTGTTTGCATCGTATCCCAAGTTTGCATTATTGGATCTCAATTAAATTTGGAATGAAAATTGTTTATGGGAAAGGCTTTCAAATGAGTCTCTAATAATATTTCTTACTTTTCACTCTTAAGACTTATTCCACTTTTTAACTTTGAAAATTTCTTTTTTGTCTCGTAAAATAGCCAATTTTTTGTCTGTTAGACTCATATTTCAGGTTTGGGTTATCAGATTTCAATGAAATTTGGAATGAGATTGTTTACGCGAAAAGCTCTCAAATGAGCCATGTTCCTGCAGTAAAACAAAGAAAAAGAAAATATATGCAAATCACCTCCCCACATATGGCATTATGTCTTTGTTCTATAAGATTTAGGTTATCAGATTTCGATGAAATTTGGAATGAAGATTGTTTATGGGGAAGGCTTTCAACTGAGTTATGTCCCTGCAGTAAAACGAAGACAATACAGGCAAATCACCTCCCCACATGTGGCATTATGTCTTTGTTCTACATCTCTTATGTGGATGGTCCAATTGTCACCAGCCTTCAGTAAGAGGTGTTTCTGGCCTTCACAATTACCCTACTGTAAAGCAAAGACACTAATTTTGCTGTTTGCCTTGTAAAATAGCCAACTTTTTGTCTGTTCGCCTCATATCTCTGGTTTGGATTTTGCAGCTTTCAATGAAATTTGGAATGAAGATTGTTTATGGGAATAGCTTTGACCGTATCATGGTTCATTTCTTCTCTTGTCATTATTTGACAATATGCACCGTGGAAATATGCCCCAGGGCATGCCCCCCCCCCCCCCGCCCCCCCCCCCCCCCCCCCGTCTTGCTTTGTCTGGTCAGAATGATTAAAGTGGAGACAGTTATGATATATTAATTCTGGGAAATCTGAACACCATTCATCATATTACACAAATATTTTGTTTGTTTTTCATATTTTAACAGATGTGGAATTGTGTACAATAAACACATGGTTCTCAGCCACCCTATGAGGACTTCTGCATATAATCTAAATTGCTAGATCAATAGAAAGTTGAGAACCCAATAAGTAAATTTGCAGCTCTTAGACTACTGTCTCTCCTAGCTGGTTGTCAGTGAGTTGCTTATTTGTTTGCTTGGTCTTCATGATTCTATTTGTTCAGCAAGTAAGAGGATAGGCTGATGTCTATCTGTTAGGTGGCCAATAGCCAAATCGTCCTATGCATCTTATAGTGTGATCTGAAGATCAGAATTCTTGAAATCTAGTTAGTATGATATACATATGTCGACTGAGTATGTTAACAATTTACTTTCGTTCATTTTGCATTATATTATGGTCAGATTATGGTGAGGTTTTAGTAAATTTATAGCCTCTCACAATTCCTTGCAAAATGAAGGGCTATTTTATAATTTAGTTTCATGCACAAAGGATAGTGGAAGATGGTAACCAGAGAGTGATATTACGCAACAAAGTTGCGTACAATACTTGAATCGTATCATCATAAATTGTATAATAATAATATAATAACTCTTTGGCCAGCCGCTGATTCGTCGCGGTCCTCATAAGAGAAGGCCATCATTCCCCCTGCACCCCACCCCCTCTTCCCCTCCTCTCCTCCCAGCATTCAGATATAAACTGCTTAATAGTGTCCCTCACTTCCTCTTTTTCAATTTCTTCAATAAGCATTCTAACCCTCTCCCTCGTGTCCCCCTTCAGCCATCTATCCTTTGTTTCTTCACCCCACTTCTGCATTATTCTTCCAGTAAATTTTATTCTATGAGGTATATACTGTGGGCATTCCAAGAGAAAATGTTCCAGGGTCTCCACTACTCCAGAGTGGCACATTTGGCATCCCTTTTCCCCATCTCTCCCAATTTTTCCCCGAAGCTCCAGTGATCTTGATCTCAGTTTGAACAGCAGTGACCCTCCAAAGGTGCCATCTAGGTACTTCTCAAAAGCTGGCTTTTCTTTATATTGTAACCCCTGCAGTGATCTTTTCACGCTAACCCCTGCTCGCCAGTTTCGATTGCAGTCTTCCATGACTCTCTCTTTGACAAACCTTTTGCCTTCTTTCATTCCTACTTCTATGTTTGTGACCTCTATAGAGTAATTGTCCATTAGTTCCCTCACATGTTTTGACCACCCCGTTTCTATATTAGAATTCCAAATGGTATCGAGCATCAATTTACACCACCGGTTGTCAGGCAGGTTTCTCAAGTAGTTAAAGTAACACAGTTTTCCCAAATCTACCCTGTCCTTGATTTTCATCCACCCAAGCTCCCCCCTTACTGCTTCCAAAGCTGCAGCATTACTCGACCCTGTTATCCATCTGCCGGCATCATTCTGAGTACTTTCCAACTTCTTAATAACGGTTTGGTTTAATGGAATCACGTCCGTGCCATACGTTATACTTGGTAAACCCACCCTCTCCCACAGTGTTTTCCCCACAAAGACCTTATTGAAACTATTTTTCCCTAAAAGTTTTAGTTGGTTCAGAATTCTTTTCCCCTTCAGAATCAGTTTGGCTGAGTAATTTCTGTACACCCCTCTTCCCGTTATATTTATGCTTACCCCTAGATACTCATACTCTCCCGTTTCTCCTACAGTGATTTGTTTGCTTTCCCCTTCGGGGATTGAGAACTCCCCCACTCTCCATCTCTTCGTCATATCTACCTTGCGTCCAACGGGTATTACCTTGCTTTTATTTTCATTTAGTTCGAGCCGCCAAGTGTTCCCATATCTACCAACAATTTCCAGCAGTTTCTCTAGCCCCTGTTCAGTTCTAGACATTAACACCATGTCGTCCGCAAAGAATAAGCCTGGTATCTTTATGTCTCCAACATTTACCCCCTCCGCACTCTGAAATAGTTCGTCCCCTAAATCTTTAACATACAATGCAAACAAAATCGGTGAAAAGATACACCCCTGCTTGAGGCCTATATCCATAGGGACTCGTTTTGTAGTGATACTCCCTAGACTGAGTTGGCTTTGCACATCTGTATACAGTGCTTTCATGATTCCCACAAAGTCACCCCCCAGTCCGATGCCCTCGAGCTTTCGCCACATACCTTCCCTCCACACTCGGTCGTACGCTTTTTTCACATCTAGAAATGCCAGAAACATCTTTTTCTTTTCAGCCTTTGTTGATTCTATCAGTTGGGTGAGTGTAAATAGGTGATCAGTGACTCTTCGTCCTTTCCTGAAACCATTTTGAATTTCTCCTAAAAAACCTTTCTCTTCTATAACTTCCTCTAGTCTACCGTATATGACCTTGCAGAATACTTTTCCGATGTTACTACTAACTGATATCCCCCTATAGTTATCTAGAACTTCCTTATCCCCCTTTTTGTGTATGAACGACACCTTACTTTCCCTCCACTCTCTGGGGACCTCTTGCTTTCGCAGAGCCAGGTTGAAAAGGTTTGTCAGGACTTCAATAAGTGCCTCCCCTCCATTTTTGAGGAATTCGTTCGGAATTTCATCAGTCCCTCCCGCTTTACCATTTTTTAATTTCGAGACCACGTTCCGCACTTCTTCTGCCGTTATTTCGCTACATACACGATTGGATAGGTTCTCCTCCACCAGTGTATTTCTTTTTGGTGGGGACCCACTGCCCCATCGCCTATCGTTTATCTTTTCCCAGTGCTTGACTAACTCTGAAGCGATACGGCCTTTATCTTCTGTACTTTCCCCATCCACTTTGATACTCTGCACACTACTTTTCCCCCGTTTATTTACCCAGTTCCAAAATACGTTTGAGCTCGAACCCCCCGTTTTCTTTATTGTTCTGGCAGGACTGCAATTGCGCTCCTTCCTATTATTATCCTTTATCTCATTCACCTTTTTCCGTGCCAGTTCATATTCTCCTTTCATTAGTCTCGTGTCATTGTTATCCACCCCTTTAAGCTTCCTACTTCTTCTGTAAGCAGCGCATTTTACCTTCCTTTCTTTTATAGCCTTTTTCAGTCCCTCGTTAACCCTGTATCCAAGCTCTCTCGTTGGGACCCTCACCCTTCCTATACACTCCTTCCCTGCCTCTGTTAGGCTATTTACTATGCCATCTGAAATACTCTGGACATTTGCATCCCTAGGTATACATTCAAGATTTGGTTTTAGTTTTTCCCGAAACTGCTTCCAGTCGACTCCTTGTTTTAGTCCCCAAACTTCCTTGAAGGTATTTCTGTCTCTATTCGTCTTTTTGCCCATAATCTTAACTGTTATCAGGTTGTGATCACTACCCAAGTCATTTTTTCCCTCGTCATCTATTTCTACATCTATAACCTCCCTCCATATGCTAATGTCAGTGAGTATATAATCAATTATTGTTTTCTTATCGTTCCTCTCCCAGGTCCATTTACCCTTACATTTCGCATCCCTGTTCAGGATCTTTAAACCAAGCTCTTTTGATAGGTCCAACATCTTCCTCCCATTCGTGTTAATTTTCCCATCACCTCCCTGTATGCCCTCCTCCTTATCCCCGATGTGCCCATTGAAGTCCCCCATTAGGACAATACTGAACCCTCTGCTCCCAAGCTCTGTGATATTCGATCTAAGAGTTGTATATATTGAATCATTCCACTCGGGCTTACTTCCCTCCACTGCTAGGTATACAACACCAACGGCAACACTCCTGCTTCCTAACTTGATTTTTGCCCAGACTATTTCGTTGGATACTGGAATCTGAGTCCTTGCTTCTGTGAGATCTGTAATCAATGAGGGCTGCATTGATTACAGATCTCATATATCTCATATATCTCGTATAAACTGTCGCCTTGTTGCAAATGGTGCATCCCAAAATGATAACAGACAGAAAGGCACAGTCATATACACCTGCTTCCCTATGAAAACAAACTCTTGTCACTTATCATCTAAGCCATAGCAGGAAGCGGAGAAGTGTTGTTTTTTTACTGTGAAACAAACGCATATTTTCAAATGTCCTATCTGTGATGATTTTTACCAGGTTATCTCCCCTTCAACTTGGACGATTTAATGTCAATTTGTATATGAACGTTTTGGGTGTGCAACTCTTCCTTCATTAATGAACCAATTTTGATCAAACGTCTCAAACATGATTAACACGTGGACATGCGCATATTCTAAAATTTGGATCTACACAATTTTAACCAGGTTATCTCCCATGAACTTAGATTCATTATAGTTTTTCAAATATGATTGTTGTGTGCTCAACCCCTCCTACATTATTTCGATGAAACCATTTAAACATGGCCACTAATGAGTGAACATGTCTTATTTCCAAATTTTCCATCTGTGATGATTTTTACGGGGTTATCACTCCTTCAAAAATGATAACAATGGCATCATGCTGCATGCAAGTAGACCAATCGATAGTGTTATCTTAGAGGCAAACAGGCCTGACACCTAAAAAGGTACGAATGATATAAAATTTTGTGAATTCGGAAAAAATTAAAAAAGGTTCCCATAACTGCTCAAGAACGGCACCTAAATATCGTTACCGGCGGGTAAAGAGACATACGCATATTCCAAAATTTTAGATCAGCGATAATTTTAACCAGGTTATCTCCCATGAAGTTAGAAGTTAGATTTTGTATGGATTTCCAAACGAACCCGCAACTCCTCCTGCATTATTAAACTGAGTTCGATGAAACTTCTCAAAAACGGCCACTAATGAGTGAACATGTGCATATTTCCAAATCCTCCATCTGTGATGATTTTTACGGTGTTATCACCCCTTCGAAAATAATATCATTGTCACCATGCCGCATGCAAGTAAACCAATCAATAGTGTTGTCTCAGAGGCAAACAGGCTTGACACCTAAAAGGATACAAATGATATAAAATTCTGTGAATTCGGAAAAAAAATTCACAAACTCCTCAAGAACGGTACCTAAATTTCGTTACCGACGGGTTCCATGCTTCTTAAACCACGTTACCGATTTTAGGTTCCGTTCACATCGGAAATCCTGACACTTGTTTAGGGTAGGCAATAGTTCTAGTGATTCCGGTATGGAATTTTAGGAACGCAACTCTTCCAATATTTCTGAATTGGTTTTTCAAGTTGCTCGGCATTCAGAAGTGCATTCCAGTTAGCCAGAAGTGGAGGTATTAATCACCTTCAGTGATGGCTCAAGTTGATTTATGGCGTTATAGCGGGAACATTTCGTTGCCTGTTGCAATCAAAATGGGACGTACAATTTTTTTGACACTATTGCGAGTATCTCCTAAATTTTGTATTTGGAAAATTGATAGTTTTTGGTGGAATTCGTATCACAAAAGGGCGCCTCGACGTCAACAACCTCATATCTCTGGAAGTTGTTGGACTCTGAAAATTTTTGGAAATCTTTGTTTGGGACCACAAATGTTGTCAGGCTACCAAATTGTAGCTGTGTAGACTGAAATATAATCACTAGAACTATTGCCTGACGAATTGTGTACCTTTGTGTGTATGGCGTCATAGCGTGAACGTTTCGTTGCGTACTTCAATCAAAATGGGAGATGTACTTATTTGGACACTACTGCAATTATCTGTTAAAATTAGGTCTTAGAAGGTTAAGGTATGCATCACAAAAGGTAGGAGTAGCACCTTAATGTCAATAATGCCATATCTTAGAAAGTGGTCAGATTTTGAAAATGTTTTGAACTCCTTGTTTGGGACCACAAATGCTTCGTGCGCTGAAATTTAATTTTGGCGCTTTCTGCACCTTATTGGTTTATGCCGTGATAACGTGAACGTTTCGTTTCCTATTTCTCTTAAAAAGGGATGTGCACCCTTGTAGACACTACATTAAGTGTCTGTGAAATGTTGGCCTCTGGCGATTCATAGTTTGGGTGGAAACCGTAATCACAAAGAGGTGGGAGTAGCCCATTGATGTGTGCTGACCTAATGCATGGCGTCATTACCGACCAAACAGTATTGGGGCACCTACGGGGAAATGTAAACTGTATTTTGCGATATTGGTGGCATTGCAACGAACATTCTTTTATGAAAAAAGTGAAAGAGACAAGATGTGAGAGTGTATTTTTGATTTGTCATGAACGCCAAAGTTTGAGAGCGGGCAATGAAGCGTTGATGACGCAGAGTCTTGAACCATTTGACAGAACATGACATCCTTTAACAATTTCAAAGCCTATAATCATTAATGGAAGGGCTATGTATATTGGGAGTTTGAAATAGGGCAATAATTCGGTTGATTTTCGCTTTGACGTCATAACGTCGGAAATAAAAGTCAGATTTAAAAAAAAGAAAAAACAGCTGTTTCCTAAATTTCGATGCTCTCTAGCATAATGAAATTTCCGACCCGAATGTCAGTGACGTCACCGAAAAAAGAATCATTGTCAAAATACAATGCAAGAATTTTTAAATATGGTTTTGGGAATACAATACACCTGCAAAGGTTAAACGGCCGACTAGTGGTGAGTTCCGAAATATGATTTCAGAATGCAGCCACATTTTGACATTGGCGGTAGATTTCGATAGAATGAATATGGGATTATCTAGAAGGAAACTGAAGTAAGCAGCATGCCAAACAGCATGTTCGAGAAGGGTGTGGAAGTGAATGAAATGGAGTAGATAAAAAAAGAGAGCACAAATACAATACATCAAATAGATTGGCTGATATAATAAAAAATATCTGGCACCATTAACCCTTTGAACCCTGGTGGTATCTTCCATGTCAGTTCATATGCAGCAATTAGAAGAGTCCATATTCATTATTTGGGGGTAGACCAATCAATATTTTCAATGTCCGGCCTTAGGGCTGCACGTTGAAAATATTGATTGGTCTACCCCGCCCTAAACTTAGCAGGCATCCTACTCAATTAAAGTATGACGTACCATGCCCCTGAGCCGGTGAAGCTGCCTCTGGTGTTCAAAGGGTTAATGATGGGATCGGTGTTGTCACAGCCTACCGTCCTGTCGGATGTGCCTTAAAATTACTATCATTGTGAGTAGACGGAAACCTCTTCCGGTTATTTTGATCCTCGCGTAACATCTGAAGAGTGCGAGGCTCCTTTTTCTGCAAACTTCTATCCCGTCCCGATATACATTTCATGTCCAGAGTCTCTGAAACTGGTTCATGTACTCTCTGTCTGATATTTCTTGGGACATTTTGCTATAGCTATGCCTTTCCGAGCACTTAACCTTAAAAAACTGCCCCATGTTCTCCAATTGACAAGAAAGCGGGGAAATACTGGACAGATAGACAGCACCAGAAGGCCGTAGTATCATCACAGTTGAAAAATGGATTCGATTCGAGATTCAATTCCGTTTCCAACCTTTTGCTTGATTCGATTCGAGATTCGATTCTAGTGAAACATCGTGTTTCGCCGGGCTTTAGACAAGGCCATCAAACGTTTGGCATAAAAATTGCAATGCAAAGTAACGACGCGTGACACAAGTAGCACACAGCGGCGCACTGAACCGTTAATTTCTGTATGAATTTTTATTGCCTCGACCCCCCTCCAGAATCAAGACAACGTAACGTGGGGAACTTTCTTTTAAGTGCAGTACAGATGACTAAAAGACGCATTCCACTTGATTCAAATACCTAGCAAATACTTGAAACGCGAAGGGACCATCATGTAGGCTAAGTTAAAAGGCGACGGAATTCGCATTCTCTAACAAAATCCTTAGTTGGGGCAGCCACCTCCTCACCCCTTCTATATCTATCCCACTGTCTCGACGGGGTTACCCCAAAGTTACAGACCTCATTCGCTAATCTGTCTGATACAGAATAAGCTTCAGCAAAAGTAATTAACATCGAACTGTCAAGCAGCAACTTCTTCCCATAATGCAACGAGGAATTTAACCAATTCAGTCTTGTTTGACAGAGTACATTTGAACATCGCTTTGCAGAGGGTTATTCTATTTTTTTTTTTTTTGCTTGTCTATGATTTTGTTCTAAGTGAGAGAAAAAGATTCTCAAGTTTCAACTGTGCACCTTGTTGAATATTGTTTTCTGCATTCCTCATCCTTAACTTTAGTAATAAATCTAATCTGAAGGTTCCTTCTATGTTCTGCACTTATAGACGGGAGTGTATGCTGCGATGAAGGGCGAGATCACATCTGCCCATATCAAGTCACTTTGGGACAGAAATGTTCTTGGTATGTGCGGGTACCTAGAAAATAATAACTCAACTGGAACCTCGGATTTTATATATTGAAAATTTGTTTTGCGGTCGCATGTACGAAAAACATATTTATAACTTGCCAACCAAATAAACTTGTGTCGTGCTGCGATATCCCTCCGTGTTACATACCCGAGCTGTTAACTGATTCTGTTCTGCGCACACCTTCAAGCGGAAGATACAGAGAATCGGTTTCAAAGAGTTTCCAATCCATGCCAAGATCCCAGGAAACTAGTCAAATTCTGTCCAGAATTCGACACTGTTATGGCCCGAAACCAGTCTGGACCTTAAATAGTCCGTCGCGTATGTTTAGATTCTCTAGCCTGGGATATTTCAGTTGGTCGGAAAAGCGAACCTATGGTTAACGTTGGTTCGCTTTTCCGACCAACTGAAACATTCCAACCGATTGAATCTAAAAATACCATAAACATTGATTTTCTTTGAATCAACACAAGAAATGTTTCTCAATCGAGATTTGATTTGACCGAATCTCTGATGATATTTCGAATATCATAAAACTTGTTTGTTTTCTAAATAATTATGAATGACTGAAGACTCGTCACAGCCATAGTTTCTTGATAACGCGCTGAGTTCCACTAATTGTATAAATATCATGATGCCGTCATGGTGAAATGAATATTCTGTGATTGGAATATCTATAACCGGAGCACAAAAGAATATCGGCGTCCAAACTCCTCGAAAAGTCTGTAAACATACAGCCAATAATAGAGTCATTCAGAATCCCTACAGAATTAGACTGCTGGCCTGAGAGCTTGCATCCAGGCATGTGATAAAGTTATCCAGACCATCAACTCCCTTATCGCCTACAGAGACTATCGCCAAATTAAATAAACTGTTGAGCTTTAACCGAAAATGTTCTATGATATTTTCTCTCTAATTAAACCCTTTACCCAACGCAGACGATATCAAAATGTATTATTTTAAATATCATTTTGTTCAATTTTTTCAAAAAATTTCAACAAAACCATATCATGTGACCCCTCGTTGGAACGAGCTCGACGAGCGCGTTCCAACGAGGGGTCACATAATATGGTTTTGTTGAAATTTTTCGAGAAATAATTTTTTTTCAACTGCTGAATTTGCATATTACACGTGCGGATGCGGCCTATTCGTTGGGGGCAACTGCGCTGAGTCCCTGGGAAAAGGAACCTAATCCCGATTTTTCACGTTGGAGCACGGTATCACTGTGTACCAAGACGTACTGCGCGTCGATGGAGCACTTGCCTTCAGCCAATGCTAACCCTGCTTGTGCGGAGTTGGTACTTTGAGGAATCTTCTATTACTCACCACTGCTCGGTAGTTCTCTCCGGGTACTTCGACTTCCTCCATCCGTAAAACTGTCCGACACGAGGCAACCCTGGCTGTCGAAAGTGTCGTTATAACCTCAACGAATAAATAAATAAATCCGATTTATGTTTTGAATGAGTTGCCAATAGCTCTATCGAAAACAACAGAACCGTTTCCGAAGCGCGCATGATGAAAAGAGAATCTAATGTTTCTTGTGGTTAGAAATGCAAATTTATCGTGTCCACATTCGAGGTAACCATCGGCATTTACGCAAATTTATCGTGTCCACTTTCGAGGTAACCATCGGCATTTACGCAAAAACATTGTGTACCCACCAGTTATGTAATGCCAATGTGCATTTCTATTCGAAATCTCTATTAGTTTCTTTCAGTCCAGACGTATTTTCAATCTCTGTGACTATAATTTCTCGGAACTTCCCGCCTTTGAACCAGGTCTTTGTTTGTGAACAGCCCGGGACAGCACGATCATATTCTTGTATTTCTAGTACGTTAAGATGTAAGCGCGGAGCGCAAGAATATCTGGATGTTTTCCCGGCCCAATCTACTTTTTCAAACTAACTCTACCCCTTTTACCTATATTTAGAAATTAAATCAGCGTCCTGACTTCAGTGTTAATATCAGAATGAAACACCAAAAACAGTCTGCTGCAAAATCTCGCTAGGTCCAAGTAACATTTCTGTCTCCACCCATCAAATTTCTCTTACACAAATATACGGACAGTGGGTTGGTTCTGAAATACCGTGGCAGTATTTTCTTCCCCATTCATTGGATTTTTACAATTTCGGAGAAGAAACAAGTGAAGCACCGGCGACCTTTCTGCTCATGGACCACATAACTGTACACCAGTGGCCAATGAGCAGAAAAATGACCTATTTGTCTTGTACATCTGAGAATCGGAAAGCAATTGTCGGGTGTAGAATTTGTCACACTGCGTTTCAGTAGCAATCAACACTCCCCACACAGTATTCTTGTAAAACTATGGAATTTGATTCGACTGTTCACGTATTAAATATCTGTGTATTCGGAAGTTTTTGGGCACTCTGTGACAATTCTAGTAAGAAAATTATTCGATGAGAACGCCCCATTTAATACAATGAATGTTTCATTTTGAGGCCCTGGTCACAATATTATCAGATTTTTACCACAAATGCAAGTCAATTTGCAGCCAAAAAGTTTGATAAACCAAGCAATAAAATGACACGTGCGGTTTTAAACATGGCGGAAATGATAACGGGTAGGTGAGGTGATCTACACATTTTATGGTTCCAGCGATAACTGCTGTAAAGTTAAATTTGATCAAGAAACAATTTATGATAGATTTGTTTGATAAACAGTTGACAGTAAGCGTACAACATATTGTCCTGTTCCAGTTATCAATGTAAACAGACTCGTGTCAAACCATGAAAAACCTTCTTGTGGGTGCGGCATTGTACACTATTTGCATCCTGTTATAAATCACACATGAGTCGTCCAGCAGAATGGAAAGTACCCCATTTCTGTTGCCAAGCATTTCTGTGACTTGATTTATCGTTGAAAAGCTCCACTCATTATTTTCCTGAAAGTACTTTTTGAAAAGACCCATATGGAGTGATATAAAAGGCCTTGCAAGTGACAAAAGTGTGTTTGTGTCTGGGTGATTGTATGTGTGTAAGTAGGAGTAGGTGGAGTGTGGGTCTTTGAGTAACTAATACCAGAACTACAGGTGTTTGAACCTCAACATGGTTCCTTTGACTTCATTGGAACAGGGAATAACTAGACTTATTATCGTTCATTAGATGTCCAATTTACTTTTGGTTTAATTGGTAACCAATGGAAGAGACCGAGATGGTTCTTGTTTACGGGGAAATGTAAAAGTGATTGTGTGGTATGCTGTAGCAGGCTGCTCCCGAAAAACGAGAACACCAGATGCTTGATCTTAATTGAAAGGGTGCCTTTTATGGTCATCCTTCCACAAAATGTAAAAGCAAACTTTAATTTCTGTCTCCTTTTTGAAGCACAGTTTTAAAATTGTCTGTCTGTCTGTCTGTCTGTCTGTCTGTCTGTCTGTCTGTCTGTCTGTCTGTCTGTTTGTTAACCTTTGCTTGTCCGAACAATAACTTGAAAACTAGATTCCAACGGATCCCATTTTTTGAATGAACAGCCTCCAATATATTGTAGGATAACACTGACATTCATTGCGTAAAAGGTAATACTAAATAAATCACAGGGACGTCACCCGACACATCAGAGCCCCAAGATTTCCATAATGCATCCTCACCAAACTTGGAGAGATATGGTAGACCTTTTCAACTCACATGATCACCATTTCTTTCTCACTTTCTCGTTTGACTTGCTAAGATGAAGCAACTTAGTGGAATTATTGATAGTATGTGAAACACGTTCTTAGACTGAGAAGCCAGAATGACTACGTTTGAGACTCAGGGTGATTCTTGGCAACATGTGTGACACAAAACAGACAAATCGGAAATCCACACCCCATAAACTCTGCGCTGTTTTACTCTGGCCGATATGAGTAGTGCTTCAACTGTCTTTGGTCACGCAGAAAGAGAGAAACCCAACCATGTGGCCCGTTTACTGCAGAGGGAAAAAACACCGGTAACGAAGGTGCGTTAAAATATAATTTTATGTCACACACATTACCCATTGTTTGTTCCTTGGGTAGTAGTAAAAGGGCCACATGGTTGGAATTCCCTCTTACTGTCTGACTAAAGCTTACTAACGGTTCCATCAAATGAAGCACTACTCATGTCGGCCAGGGTGCAACAGCGCAGAGTTTATGAGGAATGCATTTCCGATACCAAAGAATCACCTCCATCACATTGAATATTGGTAGGTTCAATACAACATTGAGCTAACTGCCTCTACGAATTCTTCACTTAATAATGTTTAATAAATTCAGATTAGACTGATGAAATTAAAATCGAGTGTAGAAATGGGTAGAAACGGAAAGAAATCAGTAGAAATAGCAGCAAATACATTGTTGAAACCAGTTAAAACATCAAAATCTTCAACATATTTCACTCCTGTTCCTGCTACACCTGCCTTAATACTGTTCAGGTAGAATGTCAGTAAATGCTGCGAATTCTCCTGATTATCCATGTATACACTGACTGCCAGGTGTCTATGAGAAAGTTTGAATAAATTCATAAACTTGACAAGAAATTTGACCAAATTCCAGTTGCAAACTCTGGAGAATTCTGTTTTATCTCTAGCTGGTTGTGGGTAGATTAAATATCGGGAATGGTTACTGGAACAATACAAACAATGTTCCAGCAAAAATACCTGTTGAATTTTCTAATCAAAGCAGTTTATGTGCCATTTACTCAAATTTGAGGGTTTTTTTTTTTTTGGGGGGGGGGGGGTGGGGGTGGGGGTGGTGGGAACCCAATTTAAAAATGTAAAAAAAAAATATTTCCATCAAAAAAGTATGGGTGGGTGCCCAAGAGTCTGAAAAAAAACTTTTTGTGCCTTGTGTCCACATTTTTTTCCTTATCCCCCCCCCCTCCCACATATGAAACAAACACCCTATTGTCATAAACTAGAGTTCATCTCCCAACCATTTATCTAATAAACATACCAAACATACCAACATCTTTTAACACAAAGCTTTCCGATTACTTTCATTCTTTTTACAAAAAACTTTAATATCGTTTTGTGAATTTTGAAACGTTAAACAACAATTTTGTAGTTTATGTTTTTGATAAAAAACTATAAATTGATTCTATCTTTTTAGATCACATGAAAGAAGCTCAAGGGTCCTTTATTGATCACATTCCGTACGCTCATCCGTTCCTCACGGTCGTCCGTCGTGAACTTTACATTATCGACTTCTCAAAAACTACTGGACCTAATTGTACCGAATTCTGTATGCATGTTCCTACCACATGTCAATTCACGTTTTTTTCAAATAAAGTCTCCATGCCCACGGTGGAACAACCAGGGACATAAGCTCTGTCAGCACAAAAATCTTCTCCCGGACCACCAATCAGAATCATTTGATATTTGACATACAAAATCCTAATGGGGTTAGACTCCCAGGGTTCACCTTTGGACTTTCTGTGGGAACCCGAACTTAGTCCAATATGAGGAAAATTCTTTTAAAATCTTCTTCTTCAGATTCACCAACCAGTCACACTCCTTTGAATTTTGGTGTATAACACCATTGGAGAGAGAGAGAGAGAGAGAGAGAGAGAGAGAGAGAGAGAGAGAGAGAGGGAGAGAGGGGGGGGGGTCAGATTCAAGTTTGTTCAAATGAAGTTCCTCGGTTCATTTTTGGGCTTCTACTTGTAGGAGCTCAAATTTTAATTTAGCGCAGTATGCGGAGTATTCTTTATAATCTTTTTCGGGACTTCTATTCAGAATCTTTTTGTATTTGATATACAGCATCATTGAAGATGGGTGCCGATTCAAGCTCATCCAAATCAAGTTCCTGGGTTTATATTAGGGCTCCTTATGGGAGCCTAAGTTTTAACTAAGTGCAATATGCGAGATATTCTTTAAAAATCTTCTACTTCAGATCCACCAGTCAGAATTTTTTGATACTGGGAACTGAAAATGAAAGTGAAGCTATTTTTGATAAGTTCTGATGTACCATTTACTCCCACGTATGTACTAGACATATGCCCCCATAACATTTGAAGTGTCTAGCATATTAAAATCTTCATTTTCAATTCACTCAATTTGAGTTCAACTGGAAGTATCTCTTGGTAAGTTAAAGGCCAAGACAATTATTAGAATTTCAGACCAAAAACGCGGTACACAAATGGCATTGCCTCGCTTCAGAACCAATCTGTCCTAAGCACATTTTTCATGTTTCTGAGATAATCGATTTTCAAAGTTTGATTCTTTGTTTCTATACTATCCTGAAATATATGGACGCTGTTTTTGTACTTCCTCGCAGAAAAATTACTTATCTTCCCAACAAAACCAACCCGAGAACAAATAGTCACACACTTCTGTTTCGTTTCTGAGGAACCCGAGAGGTACTCTACCGATTTTCTTACTTAGAACAAAGTGGAATTAACTGCATATTTGGTTATTGTTTGTGACATTCTGGAATAGAAATGTGGATTTGGAATAGAACTATTCCAAGTAACAAAATTATAGATCACATATCGACTTAGCACAACGTGTATTTGCACTTACCGCTGAAAAGCTTTAATGACCTTTTGGAAGTGTGCGCACTTGGCAGTCTCTGGTGTTCTATGTAAGACAGAAATGACCAGATATATTGTTGCTTAGCAGATGAAGCTAGCTGGAGAATAAATTTCTGCATCATCTGCGTGTGACCGGGGGGTGGGGGTGTGACCATCCCTTACTAGGCGGCGGATATAGGAAGGCCTACTGAGCAGGTTTGCTGCGGAATATCCAAATACGCAGCCCCGGTACAAAATGGTACTATCATGTTATTGCATCCTGCAGGCACCTTGATATTCCGTGAAGTGCGTTTCGAAGGAAGGAGTCCTGACAGTTGAGGACAAACGGTGACCCGGTTAGGGCAGTCTCCATTTTGGAGATAGCTGTCCAATACACTGCTTTGGCCCCAACTTCGGACGCAGACAGATGGTCAGAAGGCCCGGTGTGACTAATCGGGAGCCCCCCAAAAGGGTGACACATCGGGCGGGGGGGGGGGGGGGGGAGGGGGAGGCTTGGATGGCCAGTCAATTAGTTATTTCTTTTAACTCAATTTTATCATTGAATTTCGAACATTTTGAACATATTACGTTTTATTGCACTGTCTGCGTCTGTTATTAGTGGCAATTTTCATTGCACTTGTTTTACATAATAATTGGTTGAATTACCTCCTCCTGAAGACCTGGCACTACCCACACTCGGCGGGTCAGCAGGTCAGCGGATATGCATTTGCATCAACGCTGCCCGAGTACGCTTTCTGTGTACTCTTAATTTTGTCTCCTGCTCGCGTTGAGCTGAGACATACCCCCAGGTGGGGCTCAGAGTAAGGGTGAGAGACATGGACTGAAGAATTAAAAAAGCATGGAAAGAATCCCCCCCCCCCCCCCCAAATAAAAAACAAAACGCGATAGCGACACAAATTTTACAACATCGGATTCTGACTCAGATTGTGAAATCCCATGCATTGAAAAAGGGCCAAAATTTGTCCTTATTTACGCAGAGGAAACAAAAAAGTAACAAGAGTCAATCCATTTGTTGCGAAGAATACTTTAACCCTTTACCTAACGAATCGCCCGCATACGCCCGCGTAATATGCAAACTGAGCAGTTGAAAAACATTAAATTTTTCAAAATATTTCAACAAAACCATGAATGTGACCCCCTCATTGGAACGAGCTCATTGAGCTCGTTCCAATGAGGGGTCACATGATATGGTTTTGTTGAAATTTTTGACAAAGTTTAAAACATTATATTTAAAATAATAAATTTTAATATCGTCTGCGTTTGGGTAAAGTGAATTGCTGGTTCAGTGAAGGAGGTAAAAAAATGAGATCGGTGGATATTAGTAGAATGTAGGGCGGAATTCTAGGCAAGAAATTTATTAAAAATAGATAAGATTTTAAGAAATTTGTTTCAAATGCGCTGAACAACACCAAGGACCTTGTAATAATGTTGTAAAATGTTGTAACTGTCAGGGCAATCATACATCTTCCAAAGATTGCGTTGTTTGGAAAGAATTCCAAAAAGTAATAAAATGTGAGAGACAAATTAGTTTTAAAGAGGCCAAAGAAATTGTAACGCAATGCCTGGAATGAATATATCACCACCATCCTTTGCAACAACTTTGAAACAAAAGATCAAAACAAAATCAGCATAGTGTCAGACACCTGGACATGGCTTAACAACAGCACAATTCCATCCTTTGTGCAGGCTTTTACAATAGAGTAAATCAAGAAAGGTGAACCAAAGTCAACCCAAACGCAACAGAATACTGCAAAGATATCATAGGAAGAAATAGACAACACACAGAGAAAAGATAATCTAAATCTGAACAGAAAAAGGAACAAAAACTATAACAAACAGGCAAAATGAGCAAACCAAACCAGGCCTTACCCCCAAAGCACGGCAAATACCAAGTGCTCAGCAACAAAATCTGAGTCAGAGTCAGAAAAGGAAACAACAAAGAGACCAAATGAATTTAGAAAAGGAAAAATAAAAGCAATTATCAGATAAAACTCATAACATTCTTCAAGACCCTGTTGCCCGTAACAGGTTTGAGGGCTTGGATGAGATGGAAGTCGGTGAGTGCATCGTCGAAACGTTCTGACAATTACGCCCCAACTCCTCTTAGAAGAAGTCCCCATGAAAAAAAAATTCTCCCAAGAAAGCTTCCGGGGTTATTTCGCCCATACGCCCACCATCTCACGCAGTCTCCAAACAAATATGGATAATACAACGGAAAGCGATATAATACTGTGGAACTGTCGAGGTTTTAGAGCGAATTTTAACGAACTTGGCCTTCTCAGCCACAAATATGCACATGCTGCTGCTTTTTGCCTGCAGGAGACAATCTTAAAGAAGACTGATAATCAAGATCATTCAGCTTTTACGCATTATACTTCGTATAATACCTGGGTAGATGAAAATGATCTTCATGTTCGTAGAACGTCTGTTTTGGTCAGAAACGACATTACTCACCGTTCTGTACCTTTACAATCAAATTCACAGGCTGTAGCGGCACGCCTAACTTTAAACAAGACGGGTCACGTTATGTTCGATTTATGTGCCACCAAATACACCACTTCAGCTGATTGATCTTGAGCAACTAATTCACCAGCTCCCAACTCCATACATTTTGTTGGGGGATTTTAATGCTCATAATCCTCGTTGGGGTGATTCCTGCAACAAAGAAGACCCAAAAGGCAAAAGAGTAGAAGAATTTATTACAAATCAGAGTAGAACTTTATTGTAATAAATCACCCGCACTGGGGCAGATTGCATGTATAATAGTACAATAGTAGTATAATTACGAACATTTGATACAGCATCATCAGCAATAGAATATCCTGTCATGTCTCAATATAGTCCTTTTGTAATATTTAATGAGAAATATATAATGATATTTTGAACACATGTATTTTGAACACATATATATACACATGCCCACATATGCATACACACACATCTATACACTCCTACACCCAGACACACCCTTCACACAAACACACACACCTACCCCCACCCCCACACACACGCACACGCACACACACCCACTCACACACATGTGAGTGTAAGGGTAAATGTGTGTGCCTGTGCGCGCGTGCGTGTGCATGCCTGCGTGTGTGTTAGCGTGTATATGCGCGTATGATTATATATATACATGAATTCTGCACCGTGTTCATCCTTTTCACATTCTAAGTCGTTTCTTCGTTTGAGTTCAATTTCCCAGGGCGTCGCCTTCCCGTAGCATGAAGAATCGTCGGATCATGTTGCAGATAGGATTGCATAACTTGGTGATGTTGTTTTGCGTGATGAATTTGAACATTATTGACTCATCGTCATTTTTCAAGTGGCCAATTTCATTTGTTACCAAGTCGAAAAGTCCCTCCCATAGTTGACTACAGTGATCACACACCATGATGAAATGATATTCACCCTCAGTTGCCTCCGAACCACACCTTGGGCATTTTCGTTCATTAACCGGAATCGGGGGCTGTACATGTCTTCCCAAAAAGGGTGACACATTATGACGTGTGTTTGTTCAATGATGGGTCAGACATTTACCTGCATCCCGCCTTTGGTTCATACACCTCAATTAATCTTACTATTGCCTGTCCTTCTATCTTCCTTAATTTTTCTTGGAAGGTTGAAGATGAATTGTGCGGGAGTGACCACTTTTCCAATTGTGTTGGAAAGCGTAGTCCCGACAGACGATGTGATTGTGCCCCAGTGGTTCTTTAAAAAGGCTGACTGGGAGACCTATTCGTCGCTTTGTTGTGTACGACTCACGGGGGAGATATTTGTCGAAATTGCTATCCAAATAGGATATTTCACTTCAGAGTTGCTTAGCATTGCAAACACGGTCATTCCTAAAGCCTCGTAAAATCCAAAACGTTTCACAAAACCATGGTTTGGCCAAGACTGCAAGCTAGCTATAAAGGAAGGCAAGAAAACAGAACGGGAATTTAGTAAATCTCCAACGACCGTTAATTTAGACAAACTACGTAATAACCGGGCTAAGACCAGACGACTTATAAAACACAAAAAGAAAAGAAATGCTCTTGGGAAACTTATGTCCCTAAATTAATCAACACACACCCTTCAAGAAAACTTGGAACATGATTAGAAAAAATTAAAGGTAAAGAAACAAGATCACCTGGAAGATAACAGCTCACTACTTATATCAAAACAATTCTTTTAAACAAATTTCTGAGGGGGGAGGGGGTGACCATCCCCTATTAGGGGGGTCCTCGGGCGGCGGATAGAGGACGGTCTGATCAACTGAGCAGGTTTGTTGCAGAATATCCAAATACACATCCTCGAACCAAAATGGTGCTGTCCTGCTATTACATTCTGCAGGCACCTTGTTCTCCTGTGAGGTGCGTTCCAAAGGCCAGGGAGGAAGGAATACTGGCAGTTGAGGACACACAGTGCCCCAGTTAGGGCAGTCTTCATTTTGGAGATACATGTCCAATACACTACTTTGGCCCTAACTTCAGAAGCAGACAGATGGTCGGACCGGTGCGTTCTGACTAATCGGGAGCCCCCAAAAAGGGTGTCACGTCGGGAGGGGGGATTAGGTCTTTTCAGTCAGGTGTTTCTTCTAACTCAGTTTTGTCATTGCTGCAGAATACTGACTTTTGATGAATTTCGAACTTTTTTAACATAGTCGGTTTATTGCACTATCTGCGTCAGTTATCAGTTGTAATTTTCATTGCACTAGTTTTACAAAATAATTGGTTGAATGACCAATTTCTGAAGACCTGACACTACCCAAACTCGACGGGTCAATCGGTCAGCGGTATACTTATGTATCACCCTGGTCGAGTATACTGCCTGTGTACTTCTGGTGCCGTTCGCTGGTTATCCGCGACATTAACCGCCCGGGATGGGCTCAAAGTAAGGGTGGAAGTCATGGGCAGAAGAATTTTAACAACACACTATGGTGTGTGTCGTGATTTATTTCCATCTGATTCTGACTCGGATCAAGACATGACAGCAAATTCAAGAAAATTATCAAAATGTGTTATCATTTATGCCGCTAATGAGAGTAAAAGGGCTGCCAATATTAACCCCTTTGCCATAGAAAAAGCTATAAAAGGAATTGCTGGCACTATACAAAACGTTAAAAAGCTGAGAAATGGTACTCTACTAATTGAATGTAATAAAGAAGCCCATGAAATAAATTTATTAAATACGAATAAACTCGAGGGTATGGAGGTGAATGCTTTCCCTCATAAAACCCTAAATAACAGCAGAGTTGTAATTAGAACCAAAGAACTCACTGGCATAGGTATACTCGAGATATAGAAAAAACTCAAACCACAAGGTGTAACAGACGTTAAAAATATCGAAATTAGAAAAAATGGTTCAGCCATAAAAACGAATACTTACATATTGACATTTGATGATTCTTCTCAACCACCCAAATCATTCAAAGTTGGTTATATGAACACCAAAGTGGATTTATATATTCCAAATCCACTTCGATGCTTCAAGTGCCAGAACTATAGACACGAACAAAATAACTGCATTGGTAAAGCAGTATGCTGCAAACGCGGAAAACAACACCAAGAGCCATGTGACAATCCCATCAAATATGCAAACTGTCAGGGCAATCACATGTCATCATCCAAAGATTGCCGTTTGGAAAAAAGAAAAAACATTACAGAAAATAAAATGCGAAAAGCAAATAAGTTTTAAAGAGGCTAGAGATATCGTGACTTCACTGCCTGGTATGAGAACGTCATCTCCATCATATGCTACAAATTATCACAGAAATTGCCAACTCAGTCAGTAGAGTGCCAGACTCAATACATATACGTGACTCCAAGGAACAATTCCATCTTTATTGAAGGCTTTTAAAATAGATTAATCAGTACAACTGACCACCTTAACAAATTTGGCTGCACAAACAATGGGAAAATTAACAAAAACGGTCAAAAGCAAGAACAAGCAACTCATCTATCCCAATCAAAACATAAAAAAGTCTAAACCAGAAAGGAATAAACAAAATAAACCGAAAGCACTGACCCCAACAAAATCTGAGCCAGAATCAGAAACGCCATCAAGAACAAGACTGACCAAAAAACATTACTCCATCTATATAGACCACTTGTTAGATCAAAATTAGACTGCGGTTGTGTGGTATTCCGCAAGAAGGTCATTCCTCAAACCACTTGACGCAATTCATAATAGTGGAATAAGAAGCAGTCTGGGTGCATTTAGCCCTTTGAACCCTCGTTTCCTGGAATGGTATCGCCTCTGTGTACACTAACAGTGAGATGGGTGAGTCCAATGTTAATATCAGGGAGGATTATTATGATCCCCGATGAGTCTGGAGGTGGGATGGGGAAATCTCACCTAAGGGGCAAGATATTTGAACCTACCCGAGGCTTGCCGATTTCCACAATCACACCTTCAGACTCTTCGAGAATGACTTTTCTCATCCCACACGAGGATTACGTCATTATAGATAATTGGCGGTCACGTGCTGACATACCCAATTTATCAAGTCGTAGTCCTTTCGAAAAACGAACATTTTCATCGGAAAGATCGTACAAAAGTTAGGTATATACCATAGGTATATACTAAAAAATTGATTTGCAACACTGTCCGTTAAGGGGTTAATGAATTTGCGCGTGTCAAACTCTAATGTAAAGGGTATTGTGAGATTATTGATCGATCGATAAATTCGCGCAGTGATATTATTAAATCTGCATAGAAACATGGGGTTGAAACAAATCAACATTGTTGATTTTGAATGGCACGTGGATTACATGCGGGAAATCGTGAAGCCATTTTGTTTATTTACAATTGTAAAGACGATGATGAAATAGTTCCGGCAACCTAATAAAATAGGCAAATGAGTATTCACGTGGGGTGGGTGGGATAGAAATATCCCACCCTGCTGTCTCACCCGGGGCACGCGTATGTTTCACGTATAGTGGGGGGGGGGGGGGGGGGAATAATAACTGCAGTCTGCAGCTGTCTGGCTGCAGACTGCAGTGGGCCAAAAAATCGGTCTTACGAGTTCAAAGGGTTAGAACGTCGCCAAAAGATTCAATGCTTGTTGAGTGGGGGAGCCCTCTCTTGAGAACTAAAACCTCACTCCAATATATTTCCAAACTGTTGGCTAATCCATCAAAACCCGCTTATCATTGTGTCTCAGACCCTCAAAATGCAGAATAATTCATTGGACACCAGAAACATATCCTTCCATTGGGAATTAGAATTAAATCCCATGTGGAGTACGCCACGCTTGTATCTGATTCAATAAAAAAGAATCGAGAGTCACATGTTCCTACTTGGCAGGAAATCATTTTGGATCTTGCTTCCTCCAAACAATCTGAGACAAACTAACTGGAATTTAAACAAAAATATGCCGAAATAAAGTCTAAACATAATGCTTATAAAATGATCAATACAGACTGATCTAAAGGTGGTGACAAAATACCGTCAGCCGCTCTTACTTGTGACAGATCACCCCAATCAGGATGCCAAACAAACGTTATATTTTCATAGCTGAAGTTAAAGCTTTACAACTTGCGCTTGAACACATCGTGAATGAACAGGAATGGGAGTCGATTATTTTTGCGACTCTCTTTCCTCTTTGCTAGCTTTACTCAATCCGACGTTGAACCCACTCACTTTTGGAAGTTTGTGAGAAGTTGAGTACTCTCATGTCTGACTAATATGCTATCGTCTTTTATCCCATAAATGGCCGTTTATTTGAACAATAAAGACCTTGGATAAACTTTCGCTTTATTCACCTAGTAGGGTGATAAATTTTCCACATAGGTTTAACACTGAAAGAATTTATTCCCCTAGTAGCGACGGACTTGTTGACCTCTGGCCTCTACCACATTTGTCTAGTATAATTAATAGTTCGATTGTTGATTTCTTTAAATCTTTTTGAAAGTATTACACAATGCCAGTAGAAAACACCACCCACTGCTCAAATAATAAAGTATTTTTGCAAGTTTAGCTCAAGTTTGTAGGGAAATTATTTTTAGACAGAAAAGTATTACTGCGCCTTGTTTATTTTTTCCAATTTTGCTGGTCGATCGAATTGGACCAATGTGCTCCTCAGTTCTCGCTGTGTTTTGTAGCGAATTTTTGCACGATTTTGCCGCGACTGCCCTGTAGAAGATTTATGGGATAAACAAAATAAACGTATAGTGTTTTCAGGTAAAAAATTTATTTTACTCGTAGAATCAAGAATGAAACCGACTCGCCAGAGGCGAGTCGGTTTCATTCTTAATCCTACTCGTAGAATAAATTTTTTACTTGAAAACACTATACGTTTATTCTATATTTGTTAGTTACCTGGACATGTTGGTATCTCCGGTAACACCAGGTCAGACAGTGTAACAAAACAGGTTTTAACGAAACCTATCATTGATTTCAAAATTCCTTTCAGTGATTCTAAACCACATATCACGAAATACGTCAAACCTGTATCGCAGGCGGATTGGGATGGAGCGAGGGGCACGATGACGCTGTGTACGTACTAAGGCGTACTGCACGTCGATGGTGCGCAGGTCTTCAACCAATCTAACCCTGCCTGTGCCGCAGTGCAGATTTCAGTGTTACAATGTTGGAGACCTGACAGCTGCTCGTCGTTGCTCGGTGGTTCTCTCCGGGTACTCCGGCTTCCTCCACCCGTAAAACTGTCACCGACATGATATGACCCTGGCTGTTAATGTGTCGTTAAACCCTAATAATAATAATAATAATGGGATGGAGCGACAAATACTAAGCTCCATCGCTTCCGAACAAATATATTTGATCACAACTCGTCCAGTAATATTTTTAGAAAAATCATATAGTTTTGACACGATGTCACATTGGTCACACAAGACTCACACATTCCCTTTTGTTACAGGGTAATATGCGACCAGAGTGTGTTCCTTGCCAGCAGGTGTTGTCAGTGGAGCACATTCTTTTACATTGCACTGATTTTAATCATGTCAGAGGGCAATGCTTCACAGCTGGATCTCTAAGAGATCTTTTTTTTATCGTGCGAGCCCGTACATTTCTCAAAGTAATTAATAAATTTTAAAATTGTTTTTATTCTTTCAAACTAGACTCAGGTTTGAAATCATCAGGTTGATTTATAAGGATTACACTGTAGTAGCATCATCACTTGTTATTACTCAATTTACTCCTATCTTAGACATTTTATTGTAATTATTTCCTAATCTTTATCCATCCTTTTACTTCGTAACTGACAATGACGTTTTGCTTTACACCATTTACTTGCCAAGATATAGCCTTAGCTGCTGATAAGACGTCAAACACCAATAAATAAATAAATAAAAAATCTCACGTGAATACATTTCCACGGGCATTACCTCGTAAGATCCATTTTGTTCTGAGTCACGTGAGTCGCAATTTTTCAATTCCCACTTGTCCAAAGTGACTGATAAATGTGTGATTGAGTAATTAGAACATAAGGCCTGAATTTGTCGACGGATTTTTGACGCGTCGAATCAAATTGTATTTAATCCGTCGCTGATGCGACACGGAGAAGTTTTGAAATATACAGACGCATCACCGTCGCGTCGAATCTGATTGATCAACCAATCGTGGTCGACCGGTAAACTTTAGGTTCCTTCGTTCATTTTGTTTTTGCATCCAGGGGCGTGACATTTATTTATTTATTTATTTATTTATTTATTTATTTATTTATTTATTTATCTTCTGGGACGCACCGACACTTTCGAAAACCAGTGTCGGACAGTTTTACGGATGAGGCCGGAAAACCTGGAGAAACACTGATCGGAGCGAGTCACTATCAGAGCCACAAACTCTGCACAAGAAAGGGTTAGCAATGATTGAAGGCGTATGTACCTTCGACGTGGTATACGCCTCAGCAGACTGCAACCATGATCTAGTGGAACCTGGAGCCCCTCCCCCCTCGAAAGTCAGTCATGTCCCCACACCCCACCCCACCTCACCCCCACCATGCTAATACATATGCCTCACACGCTAAAAACTAAAGTGTTAAAAACTACACTTGAAGTGCTGTATTTAACACTTACTAAGTGCTGAACTAGCACTTTGTTCAAGTGTAGATATCCCAGAACTTGACAGGTGTTACAATAATACCACTTGACAAGTGTTATGTCGCGGCACTTAAAAGGAAACAACGCAGATGACGCGGATCAGGATCGAACTCTCGAGCCTGATCCGCGTCATCTGCGTTGTGTCCTTTTAATTATATACCCACCAAGCGCAAATCAAATTATGGACGATTCTGGAAGAACCACCAATGCTAGACACAATGTCATGGGAAGTGCCATCCATTCAAGTTTCAGATGTCTGACGATTGTAATGTCTAAGTGCTTAAAGCATTGCACTTTGAGTGTTAAAATCAAACCCTAAGAGTTAGAATGGGTTTAACACCTTGAAAGTGTCAGTTTTAACACTTTAGTTTTTAGTGTGCATATAGGGAACATCAGGCAAGAAATCTTAAAATCTACATATTTATACTTGTAAAATGTTTGAGTGGAGGGGGTGCGTAATAGCAAATTTTTCGTGAATAGCAGGGAAAGTAAAATTAGCATCGTTTCCAAATATTTCTGCATTCTGTTGAACACAGATTCACGTATATATCAATTCTCACAACAAAATATCAAAACACGGATGTTCCGTACGCCTGTGGAAAATAATTCTTCCATAATTTATAATTCATTCGAAACTTCACATGCTTCGGGGACAATATTTGAGGTGCACTTTAGTGTGTACCCACGTGTGTTTACAACCATACAGGAAATCATCGTACTCAAGAGTGAAATGGCGCTGCACCAAATAGTTCACCTGTTGGTTGCTATTTTACCATGTAATTGCAAGCAATCGGTAACATTATTATTTATTTATTATTTATTTTTTGGTGTTTAAGGTCACATACTTATGCACAATGGCTAATCGTGACCGTGACAGTAGTATAGCTCGTATGTTTGAGGTATAGGTTGGATGACCCCGGTGGATGACCCCGGAAGTGACGTCATGTCACGTGACCTAGTGGCGCCATGTTGTGACATCATTCCCATAGTGATACGTGTTGTTAGTGCGCATGCGCAGCGCGTGTTGTTAGGGTGATACGTGTTTCCGTCGTCCATTTTGTATACTGGAGGCCGCCATCTTGGTTTCTATGGTAGCACGTGATTGCTATGTTACCAATGGCTTCTAACAAGACAGGGTACGTTCGGAGGGTATGTTCGATTGAACAGGGGTAAATCTGATTACCACAAACAACCCGACAATCCCTCCAAAACACCAAAATCCACCCGAAATCACCGAAATTGACATTATTTCCCCATTTTATTGACTTGGCACGTAGTGCTATAGTATTAAGGGGGTATAAGGGGTGCATTCGACTGAAGTGGAGTAATTTTCTGGTTCGGATTTTCCCAGAATCCCTTTTTTTGGATCCCTATCCCATGACGTGTTATTTCCCAATAAGAATAGCACGTAGTGCTATAGGACAAATTTACCCAGAATTCTCTGCTTCTATCTATATATGCAATACTTTTCGTCTATCTGACTATGTTCCTTTATCCTGGAGTATACTCCAGTAGCGTAGAAGAGCCTATTATTTGGAACAGCTTTGCTTATTATTACTATATTTAGCTATTCTAGTCTATTCTTGTTAGTTCTGACCCTATTCCAAGTACTTGTGTTGTTTCATTTATCTAGATCATTTATAAAAATTATAACTAACCAATCAGATTGCTTGATTTCCCATAACCTGTATGCAGAGTTATCTCCCTTCTGTACAACAAAAGCCAATATCATTCCCAAAGCCAATATCATTCCCAAAGCCAATAAGCTATAGAGCAGTTACTGATAAGTCATTGCTCGAACGACTCGAAGCTCATCGAGCAAATGAGCCTTAGAGCAATTGCTCGATCGAGTGACTCGGCATATTGCTCGAATGACTCGAAGTCCGTCGAGCAAATGAGCTATCGAGTAATTGCTCGTTCGAGTGACTCCTCGAACGACTCTTCGACTCATTTCAGTACGAGGATACCTATGGCCCGGCATTGTATTATTTGAGGATACCTATCGAAGATACCTGTTATAGGATACTTATCTGAGGATACTATTACCTATATCACAAGGCATACCTATCCCAAATATCCCTTATAACCTAAAGAGCAAGAGAGTAATTGCTCCATGAGCAATTGCTCGATCGACTCGAAGCTCATCGAGCAAATGAGCCTAAGAGCAATTGCTCCATGAGCAATTGCTCGAACGACTCGAAGCTCATCGAGCAAATGAGCTATCGAGTAATTGCTCGTTCGAGTGACTCCTCAAACGACTCTTACACTCATTTCAGAAAAAAAGGGGTGCCAAAGGCCATATGTTTTCCAAAAAGGGGTGCCGAAATTGGGGTGCCTTCTGGAGAATCCTTTTTTTGTCAAATGAGCTATCGAGTAATTGCTCGATCGAGTGACTCGACATGCTGCTCGAACGACTCGAATCCCATCGAGCAAATGAGCTAACGAACAATTGCTTGTTCGAGTGACTCCTCGAACGACTCTTAGACTCGTTTCAGAAAAGGGGATTCCATAGCCATAGCCGTTTTCGAAAAAGGGATTCTTAAAAAGGGATTCTGTAAAATGGGATTCCTATTCGAGTCCGCAAAATTTGGATTCCGTGTTTTAACATCGACACTCGAGGGTATGGAAAGGGATTGATAACAACCAATTCAACAATGACTGCAAGACTCTGAACAGATACGACCAGTCACTACAAAACAATGAAGTAAACATAACAAAGTGAAAGAATGTCAAACTAGTCGGATTGATCGAACTAGTTGGACAGACTGAACAGATCTGAATTATGAACAGATACAAGACACCTGTTCAAATGCAGTCGTAGTGAACAAAGATCCAATACAATCAAGATGGATGGGAACAGAACAAAGTGAACAAAGATCCAATGAAGTTATCGAAGTGAATTGACCATAACAAAGTTTTCAACTGAATGAACTATAACCCTTAAATATAACCCAATGTTAACCCCGTTAAATTGAACAAACCTGAATGAACCCTTTGAACTGAACAAAGTTTTCAACTGAATGAACTTTATGTGATTAAAACCCCTTTGAAGTCCACAAAGTTTTTAACTATAACCTAAATGAAGGTATTAACACCCTTGAACTGAATGAAGTATAACCCCTAACTATATCCCAATGTTAACACCTTTGAACTGAACAAAGTTTAACTTAATAAATTTTAAACTTAATCAAAATATAACGAAGGTGATCTGAATTTTAACTCGAGAATACAACCCATTAAACTGAATTCTTCCAATAGGGAAGGGGAATACCCTCGAGTGTCGATGTTAAAACACGGAATCCAAATTTTACGGACTCGAATAGGAATCCCATTTTACAGAATCCCTTTTTAAGAATCCCTTTTTCGAAAACGGCTATGGCTATGGAATCCCTTTTTCTGAAATGAGTCTAAGAGTCGTTCGAGGAGTCACTCGAACGAGCAATTGCTCGTTAGCTCATTTGCTCGATGGGATTCGAGTCGTTCGAGCAGCATGTCGAGTCACTCGATCGAGCAATTACTCGATAGCTCATTTGACAAAAAAAAGGATTCTCCAGAAGGCACCCCAATTTCGGCACCCCTTTTTGGAAAACATATGGCCTTTGGCACCCCTTTTTCTGAAATGAGTCTAAGAGTCCTTCGAGGAGTCACTCTAACGAGCAATTACTCGATAGCTCATTTGCTCGATGAGCTTCGAGTCGTTCGAGCAATTGCTCATGGAGCAATTGCTCTTAGGCTCATTTGCTCGATGAGCTTCGAGTCGATCGAGCAATTGCTCATGGAGCAATTACTCTCTTGCTCTTTAGGTTATAAGGGATATTTGGGATAGGTATGCCTTGTGATATAGGTAATAGTATCCTCAGATAAGTATCCTATAAAAGGTATCCTCGATAGGTATCCTCAAATAATACAATGCCGGGCCATAGGTATCCTCAAATACTGAAATGAGTCTAAGAGTCGTTCGAGGAGTCACTCGAACGAGCAATTACTCGATAGCTCATTTGCTCGACGGACTTCAAGTCATTCGAGCAATATGCCGAGTCACTCGATCGAGCAATTGCTCTAAGGCTCATTTGCTCGATGAGCTTCGAGTCGTTCGAGCAATGACTTATCAGTAACTGCTCGATAGCTTATTGGCTTTGGGATTGATATTGGCTTTGGGAATGATATTGGCTTTTGTTGTACAGAAGGGAGATAACTCTGCATACAGGTTATGGGAAATCAAGCAATCTGATTGGTTAGTTATAATTTTTATAAATGATCTAGATAAATGAAACAACACAAGTACTTGGAATAGGGTCAGAACTAACAAGAATAGACTAGAATAGCTAAATATAGTAATAATAAGCAAAGCTGTTCCAAATAATAGGCTCTTCTACGCTACTGGAGTATACTCTAGGATAAAGGAACATGGTCAGGTAGACGAAAAGTATTGCATATATAGATAGAAGCAGAGAATTCTGGGTAAATTTGTCCTATAGCACTACGTGCTATTCTTATTGGGAAATAACACGTCATGGGATAGGGATCCAAAAAAGGGATTCTGGGAAAATCCGAACCAGAAAATTACTCCACTTCAGTCGAATGCACCCCTTATACCCCCTTAGTACTATAGCACTACGTGCCAAGTCAATAAAATGGGGAAATAAAGTCAATTTCGGTGATTTCGGGTGGATTTTGGTGATTTGGAGGGTTTGTCGGGTTGTTTGTGGTAATCAGATTTACCCCTGTTCAATCGAACATACCCTCCGAACGTACCCTGTCTTGTTAGAAGCCATTGGTAACATAGCAATCACGTGCTACCATAGAAACCAAGATGGCGGCCTCCAGTATACAAAATGGACGACGGAAACACGTATCACCCTAACAACACGCGCTGCGCATGCGCACTAACAACACGTATCACTACACAACACAACATGGCGCCACTAGGTCACGTGACATGACGTCACTTCCAGGGTCATCCACCGGGGTCATCTAACCTATACCTCAAACATACGAGCTATACTACTCGTGACAGTTTTACGGGTGGAGGAAGCCGGAGTACCCGGAGAGAACCACCGAGCATCGACAAGCAACTGTCAGCTCCTCAACATTCTAATTCTGTTCAATCTCCGCTCAAGCAGGGTTACAGCGGTTGAAGACATGTGCACCATCGACGTGCGGTACGCCTTAGTACACGGCGTCATCGTGCCCCCGTGTAGGCAACCGAGATAAAGGGCCTTGCCCAAAGACACAACGCGGGTCGTCCCGGACGGGGATCAAACTCGGGACCTCTAGAACAGAAGTCCAACAGTCTACCGCTGAGCCATCGCGCTCCCAATCGGTAACAATATTTTATAATTTTATAATGTACATTGTATTCGGATTCTATTTGGTGGTGATGTGGCCTAATTAATGTTGCCTTTCACAACTTATCAACTAATTATGAACACAAACGGACTCAGAGTAAAAGAAATTGCGGTTTTTGTCTCGAATTTCAATTTCTTTTTCCCGGGGAAACCTCACCTCAGGCTCACTCCAACAGCCCACGAGTCGGGGTCACCCCCTCTCGTGCTCGGCCCCATCTCGCCGCTGCGCAGCTCAGATGATGCGCAAATCATATTCAGTACGCCCCTTAGATATTACTCTTGTTCCCCTCTAACTTTGATATCCTATATATGCCTGCCAGGATCCTACTCGAGCAAAGGGATGCATCCTGTTTTATCCCCCCCCCCCCCCACCCACCTTCCTTGGAATGACGGAAATGTTTTTGTGGCATACATGTGTTCTACTTGTACTAAGAAATGTTCACAAACATGTTCTGACTGAAAGAAAAACACATCCCTGCAGAAATCACAATTATTGATTCAGCTTATTGTGACTCAGGGGACTGGGGGAAATTGGAGGCTGTAGAGTTAATGCTCATGCTTTGATCAACCGTCTAAAAACCGGTGGAAAGGCTGTGCACTGAGGAATAACCCCCCCCCCCCCCCCCCGAGAAAAACATTAAATTAACGGCTTTTGATTCATGTTCAGGACTAATATCCTTGCCAATAGCAAATGTATAAGCGTGATGGCCTGTTTACCTCTCATCCCCCACCTAAAAACGCAAAAGGCGTGTGGCATGTCATTGGTACACAGGCCTTCAACCGCCTCCTAACCCTGGTTAGAACGTTGGGGAGTTCGGTAGTTACTCGCTGATTGCTCGGTGGTTCTGTCCGGCTCCCCCTCCCCCTCACACACGTAAAACTACCTGACACGACATGACACTGGCAATTGAAACTGTCGTAAAACCCCAATAAACAAACAACTGAATTCTATGTGAGCTTCAGTAAACCGAGGGCCCGAATCAAATGTTGTGAATCCGGTTTAAAAAATCGCGTATGAGACAGGAACACGTTAAAGCCACGGAGGGAGAGAGAGAGAGAGAGAGAGAGAGAGAGAGAGAGGCTAGGCTTACGTTACCCGTAGCAACAATAATACCGAGAACGTCGAAAGTTGAAACTATCAACGTAGTTTGTAGGCAAGCTTGATGCTGTTTGTTTAAAACTGATTTTCGCACTCACCTATCAACTTCTTATTCAGTCATTTTTTAAAATTGAATTTCGTTCTCACCTGTGCTTCAGTCATTTTGAAAAATCTCGAACCAAGCCTTCGAGCAGTTAGTTAGTTATTGGTGCTTAAGCTCACATACTTATGCACAATGGCTAATCGTGACCGTGACAGTTTTACGGGCAGAGGAAGCCGGAGTACCCGAAGAGAACCACCGAGCATCGACGAGCAACTGTCAGCTCCTCAAAATTCTAACTCTGTTCAAGCTCCGCTCAAGCAGGGTTACAGTGGTTGAAGACATGTGTACCATCGAAGTGCAGTACGCCTTAGTACACGGCGTCATCGTGCCCTCGTGTAGGCAACCCGGATAAAGTGCCTTGTCTAAGGACACAACGCGGGTCGTCCCGGACGGGGGATCGAACTCGGGACCTCTAGAACAGAAGTCCAACAGTCTACCACTGAGCCACCGCGCTCGCCTTCGGACAATCAACACTGAAATGACGTAAGATGGGTATTTCCAGCGACTGACATGTGCTTTCCTCATTACCATATGATTTGCATTAGGCAGATCGGTAGCGTTCGTTTGTTTCCTCACTTTGTATTAGATTCGACTCGTCAAAAATCCGTCGACTATTTCAAACACGTATTTCAGACGCATCACCGATGGAGATTCGTCTCGGTTGGACGGAGATTCGTCGGTGATGCGTGCTACTCGCATCTAATTGAAATAGTCGACGCATCACCGACGAATTTATTTATTTATATATTTTTGTGTAAGGTCACATACTTCTGCACAATGGCTGATCATGACCACAACATGGAGATAAAGTCAATCGTTTATACCCCAGGTTGCCTTTTTAGAGGACTTGCACCCCAAGCATTAGTGACTGGGTCCTATTTTACCAGTGAAACAGAGCTTGTTTACCACAGTAAACAAGCACTGCTTCACTTCCCGGGGTTCCCACGGGGGACCGACGAATTTAATTAATTTTTTGCTCTGGTATTAGATTCGACGCGTCAAAAATCCGTCGACTATTTCAGGCCTAATGAAACTGCATGATCCAAAGTTAGATAGGACAGTGCAGAACTACGCGAATATTGCCGACAAACTTATAGATCACACTGGATCCCAAATTCATTTCACTGTACAAAATATATATAACATGGAATGGATATACCACATGAACAAGAAGGACACAGAACAATTCGGTTCTCATGGAAACAAGCTTTCGTGCACTTCGGACAAAAAAGAATCGTTTAAAACGGCGCCAGTTCGCCGAATCCCGCCTTCAGTCCGCTACCACATGATAGTGAATTGAATTTCGCTTCGTTTGATACCCACGCCAATTTCGACCAAAATGTCACTTAGGACGGATTGGTTCTAAAGCAACGAAATTTTTATTTATTCTCTTGGAATGTAGTATGGTGTGAACAGCATAGTTCCTGCACTTTATACCGATTTGATTCAAATTGAAAATGAAGATATTGTTGAATAAATGTTTGGTCAATTACAATTTTCGACAATTTTTAGACATGCATACTGCAGTTTTGTCCCATCTTTGTACTTTTTATTACTGTATATCGTTCCTTGAGTAGAACAAGGTGCTCTCTGTAATGCTTATGAACAACGCAGTCCCAACATTTGTCACCAGTATGATGGGAATTTCAAATTCTATGTTGGTTTTGGTTGCAGTTCTACTTTTGACATTTTCCACAAAAATAAGGGTGTAATGTCCTTGCTTTATTCTATGACTTTATGGCAACTGAGCGGCGTAGATTCTGCATCTTTGCAACAATTTCAAATTGATTGGCATTCGAAAAGAATCTATTTTAACGTCAATTCAAGGTTAAATGCAAGGCTACATTGGACATCTTCCACACATCACACGAAAAGTCCAAATCCTTCTTTATTTTTACTGTTACCCTATAACCTGTTGTAAACAACATAGACCGGTTATATACTTTTATTTCCAAGCGTCGTCTTATACTGTTGTTAAGTAAAAGTTTTAAAAATGTGGGAGTAAGGACGAGGTATAATCACCGATTAACCTTTTACCCAAGGCAACGGTCATATACGGTTAGTGCTGTTCACTGAAATCACCATTCAAATTTTATTACATTTTCACTTTTGTCTCAAAAACTTAGCTTATGACACCTCGTTGGAACGAGCTCAACGAGCTCGTTCCAATGTGGGGTCATAATCTATGTTTTTGAGTCAAAAAATGAAAATCTTCAGTCATTCAAGAATTTTTTGCGAGTGTCGTCTGCTTTTCGGGTTGGATAGAGGGTTATCGTTCGATACTTTATCAACAGCTGATAGCGTTCCTTTGTGTAACGTCAATCTCTTATCGGAAAGTGAAGTGTATGAATATCCACGGGAGCGCTGTGAATGTTAGAACATTGCACTTGAAACGGAAAGGTCGAGGCTTCGATCCTGGCCAACGGTAAATGCGTTGTGTCTTTGAGCAAGACACTCACTCCAATTGCCCAAGCGAAGGCTTTGTGTAGGGCGCTGTGCACTAAGGCGTACTGGACTGTTCTCTGCGGATACACCGGCTTCCTCCGCCCGTAAACCTGTCCGGCACTTTCTAACTCCGGCTGTTGAAAGTGTCGTTAAACCCCAATAAACAAACAAACATATGAATATCCACAAAACGCCATACTTTTTACACTGATGCGCATTTCATTGCCTGGTTATGGCTAGGTGTATTCATTTTCTTTCCACTTAGACCATCTTCCAGCTCACTTCAATTTGGAAGATGGTTGGAGCAAACAAAAGAAACCGACCCAGCGGATGAATTTATTGGCCAAATGCAGCTAAATCTGTTTACCTCCTCATGAAATATATCACATGGAGGACTGTATACAGACATTTGCAAATTCTGGAATACTTAATAATACTCATTGTTTAAACATTTAACATGTCTTTGGGAAAAAAGTGTGTGGGGGTGGGTGGGGTGGTGGTTTAAATATCACATACTATCCCCTCGTCATCCGGTTACGCCTAGCGGCGGAGTCATGGGAGATTCGGGGGGGGGGGGGGTCCCATCCCCCAGTTTTTCTGAGAAATGTCAACCTTATATACATTCATGTCTGTAATCCCTGAAACTGGTTCATATTGTCTCACCGTGATATTTCTTGGACAATTTTTCTATTGGTTTTCCTCCACTTCCAGGGTACTTAAGCTTTCAAAAACTACCCAGGGTGCTCCAGTTGGCATGAGAAGTTAATTTGTTTCCCCGGGGAAGATCTTAGTACGTCACTTATAAGGAATACACAATGTTAATTCAGTGCGGGTTGAAATGAAGTGGGGAGATAAAATATTTTTTTGCTGCCATTGCTGACAATATTTTGCCCCCCCCCCCCCACCCGCACCACTTCATTTGGCCTGGCGACGCCCCTGGTTCCACCACCTTTGCTTCTGAGAGTATTATGTTATGATAGTGATACCAAGCATTACAGACACTTGCAGTCATCTACCGAAAGACTTGTGTCAGTGCTATAAAATCATCCATGGGGATACTGTCATTTCCTATATCGTCCAGTAACCTTTATCAACTGGCTGTGATAGTTCATGCTATAAAAATGATTTTCATCCACTGTTGTGAGTAACAGGCGTTAGCGTATGTAACAAACAATAGCTCTTTCAATAGAAACTATACAGGATCGAAGTCAACTTAAATATTAGAAGAAAATACCAAGGTCTTACCGGAACACTGTAATGGCAAGACTGGGAAATCAGAACCAGAAACAATTCTCTTCTCGACGCAAATCAATCGGAGAACCGTTACGAGAATTCTTTACATGAAGAGCGATCCTCTCCAACAGAAACGTGCCCTCGAGAGCATTGTTTTCTAGGTGAATGTTATATTGACAAGATTGCATTTGCTTTCATGTATCAATCTGGGAAGACACTTATTACAATTAACGGGAGTTTGTAAAATGTGTTTCTTGACAACCAACACGATGAATAATTAAATGTGAAAAAATCTACCCGAAAACATATTTCGTTAGTTGCAATACACCATCATACAATAAGACAGAGCCAACGTAGATCGCACATGGCAAAACAGCAACTGCTGCGCTGCTAGCAGTCTTTTGCGATATCCCCTTAGCGTAGAGCCACCATATAAGGTCTCAAGATTAACCCTTTACCTAACATGGAAATCAGACGACACTTGCAAAAAAAATTCTTGAATAACTAATATTTTTCATTTTTTGTCTCAAAAACATAGGTTATGACCCCTCGTTGGAACGAGCTCGTTCCAACGAGGGGTCATAACCTATGTTTTTGAGACAAAAAATGAAAAAATAATGAAAATTAATTGGCGATTTTTGAGAATATCGCTGGCCGGTTTTGGCCGTTACGTTGGGTAAAGGGTTAATAAAATGTACCCGATACACCATGATAATGTCCTAAACACTCTGGTATACCCGAGTACTTTTTGACAATAATACCCTGTTTTACCGGAAGTTTGGGTATATCACTTTTTTTTTTAAATTTTTTTATTGGGGTTTAACAACACTTTCGACAGACAGACTTACCTCGTGTCAGACAGAAGCCGGTGTACCCGGAGAGAACCACCGAGCTGCAGCGAGCAACAGTCAGACTCCCCAACGCACTAACTCCACATAAGCAGGGTTAGCATTGGCTGAAGTCAAGTACCCGTAGATGGTTGGTGTAAACACACCAAAACTGTGTATCATCTCCACGGATGTTTCGGGCACGGCCACGAGAGACCATCGACGTGCACCTTTGTTTGGGGGATAAATCAGATCACTGAAATATCAGCTTCCACGGGAGATTTCTTCTTTCATTAACCCTCTGCCCACAAATGTCGCGAAATACCGACATTTCAAGCAGCACATTATTTCCATGAACGGGGGGTGGGGGAGGTGGGGGGTGGGGGGGGGGGGGTGCAGGGGAAAACTTCCAGACACAATGTCGAAAAAGAAATTCCGCCATCGAGGAACCTACCGCCCCAATGTGCAAAAAAATGTATTTTTCTCCTTGACAAAATTAGAGACTCATCCCTTTCCAATAACACTTTTGACGAAAGACATCAAATCAAGGAGACTGTTTTTTAATTTATCATATTCTAGTTACTTCAGATAGTGACCTGTCCTGTCAAAGAGATTATTTTTTTTTTATTTTTCTTATTTTAGTTATTTAAGATACTGATTTGTCGAGTCAGAGACGTTTTTTAAGTTTTCATTTATTTCAGTCACTACAGTACACAGTGGGTGAATTAGTATCAGATTACAGTGGGCAGAGGTTTTAACGCAAATCGTTTCTGATGCTTGAAAGGTGCTTGTGACATAAGTAAACAGCAGCAGACTTTCATCTCATAGATCATCAGGTACAGTTTTGTGATCTATAAGTTCAAAGTTTTCTATTGTCTCTATAATGTTTCTCTCTGTTAAATAGATGTAAAACCCATGCTACCTTGATTTGGTAATAATCCATCCCACATGTACTGTACTGCAGTGGTCTGTCGAGTCAAAGAGACTACTTTTTAAATTCGTTTGCACTATTTTCCTCCTACCCTCAGCAATCAACAATCAATCAATCAATCACATGTTCTGAATTAGTTACAAGTAGTATAGCATGTACCCGATCGTGCCAATTCAGGGTGGGCGGACGCTAATGGGGAATCTAGGAAGTGACGTCATAGTCACGTGACCTAGTTATGTCATGTTTAGTTGTCATAGTAGCCCACGCGAGCGACCACCTTGTGACATCATCCCCATAGTGATACGTGGTATTAATACGCGCGAAGAAGGTATTGTTATTCCTGAACACTTACGGCCGTAGCCCTATAGCATAAGCCTACATTTGATTTCGAGTGCTATTTTGAAAAGAAACTTCTCTCCCCTACCTGTACTGAAACTCTTATCTGGGAAGCCCAACACAAACTCCCCAGGGTTAGTATATGTAGTAATGTCCCCAGTTTTGACAGCTCCAAATGTTTTATTACTGATGGTGACAAACAGACCTTGGTTGAAACTATGATAAATTATTTAATGGAAACATCTGAGAAACGTTACTCCATCATGCAAGAGATTCACATCTCCACCAGGGGTGGTGGAACCGGGGGATAGGGGGGGGGGGTGTATGCATATATTTTAACACAACCAATGACTGGTGAAACAAGGGGCGGATCCAGAGCCTCCCCCATATTTTCGCCGGTAATGTTTCTTTCGTACTGGTTCAGTTTCGGTGGAATTCGGATCATTTTTTGCAGTAAGTGGCAGCAAACGCTAAAATGTATACACTGTGTTAAAAATCGGTTAACTGAAGTAATCTTACAGCCATACAAGTACAAGATCCACCCCCAGAGAAGATAATCCACAGACAGTATAATTGCTGTTAACGTCTGGTAAAGCATACAGGTGAGGTCTATTTATCAGCTTTGGTCATAACGACCAGAGCTGATAAATAGACCTCACCTGTATGCTTTACCAAAGTTTAACCGCTCTCAAAGTGTGAAATCTTTCAAATACATCGCCTGAAAAATCTCAAAATATCCACTCAGATGCATGGAAATGGGGTTTTGGGACCTTGGAATTTAAAATTTTCGTATGACGGGCCAAACCATGGTCGGCCCATAATACCCACGAGCATCCATCGCTCGATCCAGTACTCAACTTTAAAAATCGTTTCGCCGCCCCTATCCACCGTATTATCACCTCCCCCCCCCCCCCCCACTCGGGCAAATGATCCAAGATGTTTGGGTACAGAAAGGTACAGACGACTCTAAACATCACCCACTTGAAAAGTTGACTATAAAATTTGACAGGCACTTGACATCTACCAATCTGATGTTCTGTATCGTTGTGTTCGTGTCGGATGGGTACACCATCTCTGGAAGGCATATACTCCAGCCACTGAGCGTCATACCAGACAATACCCTCACAACTCTTTGCCGATGCGCCATATTTAAAAGCTCTTAGACTGGCAACATTCTTCTTGTGATAACGATTGGATATTATGGAAGGTCCCCCTTCAATGTTGTCCTTATCAAATTATGAGATGATGAAGATCCTTATTCTTCTCGTTGATGTTCTCTGAAGATATACTTTCGTCGACGGTACTAAACAGATATTTCAGCGCCAGTTAAGAAACTCTAATCCCTTCCTGAAACATGTCGACCCCCCCCCCCCCCCCCCCTTCCAAGTAAAACTGTGATCGCTTCTCAATATCCTCTAGGAATGGCAGGGCATCTCTATTGTTATATCAAACAAGGAAGCCCCTAAATGTCCTCATCCCGTGGACTTGCCCCCCCCCCCCCCCCCAAACAAAAAACAAAACAAAACAACTTGCTGTCAGTAGGCATATTCCTCAGCAGTTATGTTTTCCTTTTTGGGGACATTTGGGACTATCAAACATTTGGGGCTGTAAAAACTAGGACACAGGAAGGTACCGATGACTCTAACCCCCACCCATTTGAAACGTTGGGTACAGAATATAATCATTACATGAAGGAAATTCCCGTATTAGGTTTCTATTCTGGAAAACACAATGTAAAAGTGGTTAAACGAGAATTGATGGATTATCTGAAAAAGCATGGTCCATTGTCTTTTGAAGTTAAGAAAAGTAACAACTCCATGGTTTTGAAAACGGATCACTTGAAATTTTTTGACATTTGCAATTATTTGGCCCCTGGATTTAGTTAGGATAAATTTCTCAAGGCTTTTGGTTGTTCGGTTATTAAAGGATTTCTCCACTATGAATGGATTGACTGTCTTTAATAAATTGCACACTACCAAATTACCTCCACATGTTTCCTTTTATAGTTCATTGAAAAAGGAAAACATAACTACTGAGGAATATGCATACTGCAAGCAAGTTTGGGGGACAATGGGATGAGGACATTTAGGGACTTCCTTATTTGATATAACAATAGAAAGGTCCAGACATTCCTAGAAGGCTATTGAGAAGTAATCCCAGTTTTACTTAGAAAGGGGGATCGACATGTTTAAGGATGGGGTTAGCATTCCAGGACTGACGCTGAAATGTCTGTTTAGTACCGTCGACGAAGGTATATTCTTCCCGAACATCAACGAGAAGAACAAGGATCTTCATCATCTCATAAAGGAAAACATTGTATGGGGACAAGCACGAGAAGAATGTTACCAGTCTAAGAGCTTTTAAATATGGCGCATGAACAAAGGGTTGATACCAATGCTTTGTACTTGTGGTCATTGATGCAAGAAATGCCAACAGTTTGCTACATCAGACGGAAGGAAAAGACGGACTTTAACCCTTTACCCAACGCAGACGATATGAAAATTTATCATTTTAAATATAATTTTTTTAAATTTTTCAAAAAATTTCAACAAAACCATATCATGTGACCCCTCGTTGGAACGAGCTCGTTCCAACGAGGGGCCACATAATATGATTTTGTTGAACTTTTTTGAAAAATCATATGTTTTCGACTGCTGAATTCGCATATTACGCGGGCGGATGCGGCCGATTCGTTGGGTAAAGGGTTAAACCAGAATACTCCCATGAGGACGGTAGGATGGCCCATCAGTGGCTGGTGTTTATGTCTACCAGGGACGGTGCCCATATCCGACAAGAATACAACGTTACAGAAAAGCAGATTGGTAGACGTCAAGTGCCCGTAGATGGTTGGTGCAAACACACCAAAACTGTGTATTAGTTCCACGGATGTTTCGGGCACGGCCACGAGTGCTATCTCAACAAGAAGGGCGGTACATTAGCTACTCACAATACAGTTCGGGGAAAGTCCATGGCGGAACTTTGGGAAAAGACCAAGAGAACCGCCCTGTACCTCAAAAGCTTTGGGTATGATGTTGTGGAAATCTGAGAATGTGAGTGGCATCAGCAGAAAAAGACCGATCCCGCCCTAAATACCATTCTTTGGGAAAAGTTTAGTACTTCGGTGGATGGTTAGATGATATTCACCGAACTTCTTTAGAAGATCCGAAAAGGCAACATCTTTGGTCTTGTGGAGTGTGACATTACCGTACCCGACCAATTAAAGGCCCATTTTGAAGAAATGACACCTCTCTTCAAAAACTGTAATATCTCTCGGGAAGACGTCGGGCCACACACGAAAGCTTTCTCTGAAGCCGACAATATTATGCGCCGTCCTTGCCGTAGTCCAGTTGGTAGCTTCTTTGGCGAAAAAATCTTGCTGGCTACACCATTATTGCAAAAGTGTTTGGAGCACGGGCTGGTAGTCAGTCGGATGAATCAAGTCATCCAGTACCAGTTCAACGCGTGCTTCAGGAAATTCGGTGATCAGGTGCGTGAAAATCCCCCACCAAGGGCCGTTGATTCCTGTCGCCCGTACTCCACCCGAGCTGTGTTTTGTATTTATACGTCGCTTAATCTTGAATTAAGTGAATGAAGCTGATATTTTTAAAGACAAATATCACCTTCGGCAAGGGCGCCGGAGCCGCCCCGACCAATGTCGGGGCAAAAATTTGTCGATCATGATATTTTTGTGATCGACCTTCAGTCGAACGTCATTCATATCGAATAACTAGGCTATGATTTTTTAATTTTGTTCTGGCGGATATCCGGAAATAGTGCGCGCAAAGATCGTCTTGTTTCTTCAATATTGCGCACACAATGGCGGCTATTAATGACCAGTTAACGTAAGATGAGGAGATTTTGGGGCTACTTCTTTATTATTCCAACCGCTTCAGCAGCTGTTGGAGTACTAAAGAAGTAGCCCCCAAAATGGATCTGAGAGATGTCATTTTTGAAACATTTTCTGGGGCAGGGCCGGATTTACGAATGGGCAGACTGGGCGGACGCCCTGGGTCCCCACATTTGTGGGGGCCGCCACCTTAAAGTTCGTCTTTCGAGGAACATAATCTGACAAAATTCCCTGCCAAATTGCCTTTGGCAATTTGGCAGGGAATTTTGTCATATTATGTTCCTCGAAAGACGAACTGCATGCACTGTCATTTTTTTTCTCCCCCACATAATCGATGGCAACAATTCGAAAAAACAGGGATCTGGTTGTTATGGTCGGGGCAAAGTTTGGGCCGTTCCGGCGCTCTTGTTCGGCGGCCTGATAACTTTCTTGCTTGACACTGCTTTGCGTCAAAGTATTTCATTCACATCATAATGTCACTCTGACACGTAACGTGTAATGAGATGTGTTCTTACATGACGTTCTTGTGCGTAATCCGGACTCAACGCGCGGGGTATCTATCACATTTCGCAATGCCTGTATTGCATATCTCGTAACATTGAATCCGCACGTCAATCGTATAATGTTTATTATATTAAAATCAATCGATTTTTCCCGATACAAGCTACAACGTCCAGACTGATACAAAGTTTTATCAGTCATAGGAACTTCTGCAAGCACATGCGATCATTCAATTCAGAAAGAGAAAGTTTTTACCTGCACTCATCGAAAACCGATTACACATATCGAGGTCACCGTTTTTGATAACAGTACTTACATGCCGTTTTTGATAACAGTACACTCTAAAATCAGTTGGGTTAAAAATTAACCCAAATCGACTGGGTTGAGTGAATATGAACCCAATTGGGTTCATATTCACTCAACCCAGTCGATGGGTTAATTTTTAACCCAACTGATTTTAGAGTGTACTTACATGACAAATGAATCTAAAAACAAAGAAACACACTGCCGAAACACTACTATAAACGTCGGCTGTTACAGTACAAGAGGAACAATGAATGGGGATTACGTCATGTAGAACTCAAGGACGTAATACCATGATGTCATCACGATCTTCAAAAAAATCAATTCAGGGACGCTGAATGCTTGTCAAGATTTATGTAGGCTAAAACAAGTCAAGAAATGGGGTTATATTGTAAGATAAATTGGTTATTACCACCAAGAGGGTTTCCGAGATGGTAAGATAAATTTTTCATCACCACTAGGTGTTGACCGACAACATGTTTCAGGCCTCGATGGTGTTTCTATTACGTATCGCAACTCTCCCTACAGGGCTCATCGAGATACTAATAGGAACACCATCTCGGCTTGATACAAGTTTCTCGATCAACACGCAGTGGTGATAACATATACTGACGGAAAAAACAAACGCAATTTCAGTTTTGGTAATATAATTTTTTTATCCGCAGACAAAATGTAGTAACATTTGACACATAGCTACCTACCTCAGTGTTCTGTCTAAAGAGTCTTTGGTTAAAAGTCGGTCAACCATGACCACGTACGACGCTACATGCTTTTAACAGATTTTTCGACAAAGCGTGTATCCGGGGCACTCCCACGTGCTGTGGCCTTGAAAACCACACCAAATCGAAGTTTTGAACAGTACACATCGATTGCACAACATTTCATTTCAACTCGATTGAAAAGCAAAAATGCCGCGAATGTCCAAAGTTGACAGGGGTATGGCTCTTGCTCTAATTATGCAGGGCCAAACGCATCATCTCTTCGCCCAGCAATTTGGGGCCCATGAGTCAACGATAGCTCGTTCAGTTGGGCGTCTCAGAGCCACAGGAAGATTAACTGACCGTCCCAGGAGCGGACGTCCGCGCGTTACGTCGCCACGTCAAGATAGAGGCATACGTCTCCCACACCTCCGTAACCAATTTCAGATGCCGACGGAGACGGCGAGTCAGGTTGTAGTCACTCATGGTCGCTGAGTGTGCCCAAAAACAGATAGGAATCGGTTGCGGCAGTTCAATTTACGGCCACGACCCTACGTTGGTCCGCAACTTACACCAAGGCGACGTCAAAGTCGATTGCAATGGTTGCGGGCACATACACCAAATCGATTTCACTTGGCCCACTGGAGACGTATATTATTCATTGACGAGTCTCGGTTCACGCTGTCCAGGTCAGACGGACGACAACGTTACTATCAACGTCGAGATGAGCAATATTCTGACCGTGCGTTAAGGAAAACGACAGATTCGGGGGAGGGTCTGTTATGTTTTTTGTTTTTTTTGGGGGGGGGGGAGGGAATTTCTCATGGATTGAAAACACCTCTCGTGGTCATCCAGGGTAATCTTAAAGCCGTAAGAAATCGTGATCAGGCCCTCATGCCTCACGTCCTTCAACTTATCAATGAGCGCAACCTTACGTTGAAGCAGGATAATGCGAGACCGCACGTTGCTAGGATTTGTCGTGACTTCCTCAACCAAAACCCAGTTCTCGATTAGCCACCTTACAGTCCAGATTTGTCCCAGATCTAGCATTTGTGGGACGAGCTGGACAGGAGGGTCAGGAAGCGCGTCAGCGTCCCAAACAACGTCGCTCAGCTCACGGAGTCCCTTCTTCAGGAGTGGAATAACATTCCACAAAGGACCATAAACAACTTGATGGGGTCAATGGTAAGGAGAGTTAGAGCAGCGACCGAAGCCCGGGGCGGGCAAAACCGCTATTGATTCTGATCAGGAAAGGACATAGGGTGCCCACGTTTGAACGTTATCCATGCAAACGCCGCCTATGCTGAGACAACAAAACTCATCAAAATGTAATCAGTAATGAAGAAATAAAATCAAAATCCAAACAATGAAATAATCAACCATAACATTTTTGAAATATTTACCATAGAAAAAAACTTGCGTTTCTTTTTCCCGCTAGTGCATATTTTTATCCAAAAATTCTATTTTTTTGGCTTCTAAAACATAGGTTATGACTCCTCATTCGCAATGTACAAGGAGTTTCCGTTTCCGAAACTACGTTGATTCTGTTCTGGAATATTCCGCATTTTTGATTGATTTGTTTAACCCTTTGAGACTTTAATTATCCTGACGTTCAAACGTCGCTGGGAATTCAGTTTCTTCAATTTTGTTCAAAATGCTACGTCAAACGTCGGAAAGTACAAATAACAAGATTTATTTAATGCTCAGGCATCAATTCACGCTGAAAAATTAAGTCATATTCCCCTGTCGGTCGGCAAAACGAAATATCAAAATGATATTTAGAAATCGATATTTCATCGTAGGTTCGGATGACGAATCACATGTACTTTAAACGAGTCAGCACATCAGTAATGAATTCCAGAGTCCCAAATACAAACGAATTCGAATAATTGATAGTGACAGTGACTAAATCAATTCATTAAATCAGCGGTTTCAAAGTTTGACTTTCTCATTCACCTTCCAGCGAAAAGCCGAAATCACTTTCAAATTTCTTCAGTTCAACTTCACACGTCTTCAGTGCATTGAGTTCAAAAAAAATAAAATGACGTGTCTTGTTATTGAAAATAAGAAAGTGGTGTTTTTTGTTATTGTTCTATTTCTTCGAAACACATTGCGATTATTTCAATTCGCCAGCCTTGGTAAATCGTAAAGTTAGGGGAGAAATAAGACGGGACTACTTTTTGTGCGGATATTCACACATTCCAATGGTTGGAGTTTGGTTGTTGTAATTTTTGTATGGACGCCGGTTCGGCACATAAATTTTGCGCCTTAATGGCAAATAAAGGCCACAAATTGGAGAGTTTGTAGTCGTAGAGCATTAAATAAAAAGAAAATTTAATTTAGTTCGTGGCTACAAGAAATATGAGGATCTTCACTCGCGACTGCGTCGCTCGTGAAGATCCTCATATTTCTTTGTAGCCACTCACGAGATATTTTCGGTATTCATCAAATTTTCGTGAATATCCTCTATATATTTCACATTAGTGATTATCTGGCTGAGGACTAGATTATTTTTGGTGGTCTGAATTTGTTATTCAAAACTTGCTTTATTGCAAATTATTGGAGAGTGCCCCCAGGCACTCTCCAATAGTTTGCAATAAAACAAATTTATATAAACAAAATATTATTTGTGTTTGATTGAATATGAAGTATAAGCAGGGAAAGTGTTGGCTTTTGTTCTGGTATCCTCATTTTTTTAAAAGGCCTGATAGTGGCTTCTAGAACTCAACCAGTTAAGAAGCCTTGACAGTAGGATTATATTAGTATTTTAAGCTGCGATAACATTTGGCTCAACGGTTCTCACTGAGTACTATTCGAGAAAAAATAGGAATCGAGATTAAAACTTTAAAAAATCGAAAAAGAATAACAAAACAAATGACCACAAAGTCATAAGACGTACAGAAGTATCAACGCACTTTTTGATTTCGTACGTAAAAAGAAGTACAAAAGTATCAACGCGCTGTTTGATTTCGTACGTAATAAAACGTACAAAGGTATCAACGCGCTGTTTGATTTCGTACGTAATAAGACGTACGAAAGTATCAACGCGCTGTTTGATTTGGTACGTAATAAGACATACAAAAGTATCAAAGGGTTTTAAACATAAAATACTCGAGGGGAGACTGACAATATTTAAGGTTGTATAAGAAGATGACATATCATCTTGAAAAATGGTGAAATTCGATTTAAGATTAGATGCGATTCGGGATTCGATTCAACCCAAAATTTGATATTCGCTGGGCTCTAGCACCCATCTAGCGGCCTACTCTGCCATTCCTCAGAAAAAAAATTAAAATAAAATAAACCTTTGAAACGTCATCAACACCTTTCCAACTTTACAACTGTGAAACTTTCAGTTTTCAAAACATAGATCGTGATCCATCATTCCAATGAAGGATAGCCAGCTACTCTTTGCAAGAAAAAATGAAAATTTAACAAAATACATTTCGTAATTTTCTGAGAGTCGGGTGAAGTTTGTCAGTTTGGGGTAGGAGCGTTAAATAGATTACTTTATGCTGCGAACGTGGGCAACTGATAACTGTACAGATAATTCAATTGTTCTGGTCGATAAAAACAGCCCCCACAGTACAAATGCTGAAACCATGGTTTAGGTAGACAGGAGTATTGGAAACAAGATTGCATATTAGTTTGGCAAACTTCCGGTGATACCGAGGAACACCGCGATACAACAAGATAGTACTATAATGTGGATTATTGATTATTGACCGTTCCAATGACAAATGTGAATATAAAGATGATCCATCTCTTAGCAACCAGTAAATTTATGTACGGAATTTGACGCTGTTATGGCCTGGAACCAGTTTAGCCCTTAAGAAGTCCATCGCCTATGTTTAGATTCACTCGTCTAGAATATTTCATTTGGTCGGAAAAACGAACCTACGGTTCACTTTTCTAACTAACTGAAGTATTCCATCCTATTGAATCTAAAAATGCCATAAGGCCTCACAAAGTAGATCGTCTGTTTCTCAGGCCATTTTTTGTAAAATTGCATGCATGCATGCATGCGGGCGGGCGGGCAGGCGGGCGGGCGGGCGGGCGGGCGGGCGGATTTTATTTTATTTTTTATTTTTGTAATTATTTCTTTTCCATGAAAAGTTCATTTTCTTTGGTTTGTTTTATGTTTTAGGCCACATAATCCACAGAATAGTATGGTCGGTGGTGTATTTCGTCCCTTAAGTCAAGTTGCATCCGAGGGACAAATTTTATCAATTTTATTTTTAGCTTCAAATTATAGCCTATGATCCCTCATTGGAACGACCACAGAGAGGTTATCCAAAGAGGGATCATAAGGTAAGTAAATCTTCTGTTTCTCAGGCCATTTTGTAAAATTGCATGTGGGCGTGAACTTCTTTTATTTTATTTTTTATTTTTGTAATAATTTCTTTGCCATGAAAAGTTCCTGTTCTTGGTTTGTTTTATGTTTTAGGCCTCATAATCTACAGAATAGCATGGGTGATGGTGTATTTCGTCCATTAACTCAAGAAGACTTTGCAATGCTAAAGCATTGCAAAGCCTTGTTGAACCCAAGGGACAAATTTATCAATTTTATTAACTTGGGTAGAATATTAGACATAAATCATTTAATTTTTATCTTTTTAAGTTTGTATTGGTTATAAAAAGAGAGCATGCGACAGTCAAAAGGACCACGCGGGAGGATTATTTTTAGGCCTAACATTCATTTTCTTTGAATCAATGCAAGAAATGGTGCTCAATCAAGACTAGATTTAACCGAATCTTTAATGACATTACCATTAGTAGGAATGAAGACTCACCCAATCGTTGTTTTATTATTACGCCGCATAGTTCCACTACTTGTGTTAATATTTTGGTGATGTTCATGTGAATTAAATACTTAATGTTGGAATATTTATAACTGTAGCACGAGAACATATATGTATATATTAAATTAACGGTAGTCTGTGTGCAATTTGCAAACTCCACGAAAAGTGGGTAAACAAACAGCCCATAACCACGTTAGATTCCTTACAGAATTTGACTGGGGACCTGAGAGAAAATATGGATAGCCCTGTATAAAGGTAACACGAGGACAGTCGATAGACTGGTGATTCAGTGAACAAGAGATCAGTAAGAAGGATAAGAACTATTTATGATATGACTATACGACAAATAGCTCCGCAGTAGTTTCCTCAACAATTCTGGCTCGCCGGATAACGAGAGACAAGTTTTCCAAATTTTTAACATACCTGTCTCAAACGAGGCTCACCTGATGTCATTGACATGTGAGGATTTTCGAGGCGACCATTTCAAACGCGAAGTGAAAACTCGGGTGTCTTCACGCGGAACACTCTGGATAAACATTCTAGAATGACTTTTTTGTTTACATTTCAGGTGCTATATCCATTGTCATTTAATAAACAAATTATTACATCAGTCAATCAACCTGTTCTCGTCAACTCGATGGAATTGGACTACCCAAATCAACATGGCTGACAATAGCTCGAGTTTTTGTAAATCAAAATATACAGCGAAATCAAGATAGCAACCGCCCCCTCCCCCAACAACAACCGCCCCCACCCCCCCCCCCAAAGAAAACCCACCACCAAACCAAAATAGCATATCAGATTCAATGTTCTAGTATTTTTCCGACCCATGATGCTCTATAATGTTATAAGGGAGAGTGGGGGAGGGGAGGGGGTGGGGGATGGGGGGAGTAAGCGGTTAGATAAGTTGGAACGGATCGCGACACAGCCGTGAATCGATCGAAATTCATTGTCTTCTTTTAACTCTTTACCCAACGTAACGGCCAAAACCGACTAGATCTATTCACAAAAATCGCCAATTAATTTACAATATTTTTTTCATTTTCTGTCTCAAAAACATAGGTTATGACCCCTCTTTGGAACGAGCTCGTCCCAAAGAGGGGTCAGAACCTATGTTTTTGAGACAAAAAATGAAAAAAAAATAGTTATTCAAAAATTTTGTTTGCAAGTGTCGTCTGTTTTTCATGTTAGGTAAAGGGTTAAGATCACCGTATACTGTAAGACGAGAAACGCACACAGAAGGTAATCCGTTTTTATCGTCGTTTACGATCCTCATTTTGTATGAAGTTTTCAAATTTGGCATATGCCTCCATCATGATGTTATAATATCTTTCCTATCTCCCATTTTAAGTTACTTATCTCCTATTTATATTGTCAGTTCCTGCTACATTTACATTTAGTTAACACTCTTCATGGCGTTAGCAGCAAATATATTGCGACGTGAGTAGAACAGGGCTCCACCCGCAATGGTAACACACTTCGGATGGCGTCTAGTTCCACTCAGGGGACGATGTGATATATACTTTTTACTTTAGTATTTCAGATTAACATTCTATCTCTAAAATATAATTGTTAGTTTTTGCACAATATCCACCTTCCAAGTGGTTAATGAGGTTATAGATCCATAAAGTATAAAATCAAAAGTGTCTTCTCCGATACTGTAATGTTCTTCTTCTTGCGATGAAAATATATAGTTTGCAATGAAAGGGTGAATACGAATTTTATGAAGTAATTACCACAAAGCATACATAGACCTGTCCTGTCTATGTTATGATGTCTCCGGCGTGCACATTAGCACACAAGCACATGTCGGCACATTTAGCATGTGCTCATGTGCTGCATGTAATGTGTACTCATTGTGACACATTGTGCACTATCACACAATCACATCTCGGTGTAGATCACAGGGGGTGCTTAAATATAAGATACCCTAGCATGCACTATGTATGTCAAGCAACTGAAAAGGCTGAGACAGTTTTGATGAAGGCGTGATCTGAATGAACTCATTAACGACTTGGCCTGGGGCAGAGATTGGAACAGGGTCAGACATTGCTAGCAAGCTTGGAGAAGTACCACAAGTCAGCAGTAATGGATCAAAACAGAAAGGGTGGTAGAAGACTATAGTAATGGTGATGGCAATAGAGGTTGATTATAGGATAGATAGCTAAGTCATGGTGGAGGGCAATGGCAGGGCTACTAGGAGCTACAAATCAGCACATTCTTCATGTGCCACATGTGATGTGTACACATTGTGTACTATCACACAAACACATCTAGGGAAGTCAGAATACTTCATATGGAGGCCGGGTAAGTCATAACATAGACAGGGCAGGCCAAGAAATGGAGAGAATAAGCTATAGAATAGACCAGGATAGGCAGAGCAGAGGATTAAGAAGGAATCCGAACTAGTACAACTTGCTGGGTCTATTTGAGTAATTCTACGAAGTAAACGAGGATTCTGGGTAATTAGATCTACTCTTATATAAAGGAACGCGCCTATTATTGAAAAAAGAAGGATTATGGTGAATCCGTACCAAATAAAGTGATTTTAGACAGTATTGAATGATTTGGGGAAATTGTCAAGTCTATTTGGATAATTAGATTTACTCTTATACAAAAGAACACATCATCCGAACATACCCCCGTCTATTAGAGGGTTTTGGGTCACATAGCAACCACGTGCTACCACAGAAACCAAGATGGCGGCCTCCAGCAGGGGCGTAAATCCTGGGGGAGTGTGTGGGGTGTTACACCCTCTCCCCCCCCCCCCCCCCCAAAAAAGAAGAAATTCAGAGCTTCTGTTCGCAGGGCGGCGAGTAGGGCATGTTATACGGTTACCACGGTCTTCGGCCCTCGTAACTTCTGACCTGAAAAGAAATTATTTGCCAGAATGTTGCCCTGCCTAACAGAATAGAGCTGAATAGCTATGACATGCTGAGCACCTGATATATCATGGTCTTGTACAACTTCCAACTCAGTTCATATGCCCCGCTGCCCATACAAAAGGAGGCCAGGGTGTCCTTGTAAATTCAGCAATTCTATTTAGAATATATTTATCTTCCTGTGTGGAGTGCCCTGCTCTACAGGGCACCTGATATCAAATGATATGTACTATTGAAAGCGCTTGAAAAGGTGATATTTTTGCAGGGCAATACGCGCAGACAGTAGAACAGAATGATGATACACCCCCCTCCCCCCTCCCCAATATTTTTCGGTAGTTACGGGCCTGGCCTCCAGTATACACAATGGAAGAGGGAAACACGTATCACCCTAACAACAGGCACTGCGCATGCGCACTGACGCCACATATCACTATGGTAATGATGTCACAACGGGTTACCATGACAACACAACATGGCGCCACTGAGTCACGTAACTATGACATCACATGAGATCCTCCGATGAGATCCCCCAAAAGGCACTAACTGGGAATGAGTTGAAGATTATATTTATTTTATGATCCAAAAATCTCACAAAGGACACTTAAATACATAAACCCTTTACCTAACATGAAAAGCAGACTACACTTGCAAACAAAATTCTTGAATAACTATTTTTTTTCATTTTTTGTTTCAAAAACATAGGTTATGATCCCTCTTTGGAACGAGCTCGACGAGCATATCGATGCTGAAAATGACCTTACATTTCAAAAACAAACGAAACATTCCATTCTGGGTTGCAAGGAACTGTCAATTTTCAGTGCCATTTTAAATACGATTAACTAACCAATGTCTCTGGTTGCTCAATGCTGTTTTTGTTTAACTCGTTAAAGGCTAGATTATATTTGGTGGTCGGAATTAGTTCATCAAAATTTATTTTATTTAAAATTATTGAAGAGTGCCCAATAATTTGCAATAAAATAAATTTATATAAACAAAATGTTATTTGCATTTGACTGAATATTGAACATAAGCAATGAAAATGTTGGCTTTTGCTCTGGTACTCTCATTTTTTTAACCCTTTACCCAACGTAACGGCCAAAACCGGCCAGCGCGATTCTCAAAAATCGCCAATGAATTTTTATTATTTTTTCATTTTTTGTCTCAAAAACATAGGTTATGACCCCTCGTTGGAACGAGCTCGTCGAGCTCGTTCCAACGAGGGGTCATAACCTATGTTTTTGAGACAAAAAATGAAAAAAATTAGTTATTCAAGAATTTTTTTTGCAAGTGTCGTCTGCTTTTCATGTTAGGTAAAGGGTTAAAGTCCTTCTAACAGTCAACCAGTTAAAAGTACAATGCGCTGCAGATGTCAGAATTGTTGCTGTTGTTGTTGTTGTTGTTGTTGTTCATCGGCATGACCAATGAAATCGTCAGGCAAAGGCAACCTTCTACCATTTGGATGCAATCATTTGCGCTGATTTGGAATGAACTTCAAAGTGATTTTACCTGACGAAATGTAGCCAGAAGACGACACTTTTCTTAGCCATTTTTAAAAAAAAATTTCTAAAAAAACATAACTTTTGCACCTCATTGGAATGAGCTCGATGAGAATAGGTTATGTTTTGGAGACAAATATTAAAAGATAGAAAAACATATACTTTTTATGAATATAAATGGCCGTTACGTCAGATAAAGGGTCAGATAAAGGGTTATCTAACCCTTTACCCAACGAATCGCCCGCATCCGCCCGTCCGCCCGCGTAATATGCAAATTCAGCAGTTGAAAAAGTATTGTTTTTTTTTTACTTTCAACAAAACCATATCATGTGACTCCTCATTGGAACGAGCTCGTTCCAACGAGGGGTCACATAATATGGTTTTGTTGAAATTTTTTGAAAAAAATTGAAAAAAATGATATTTAAAATAATAAATTTTGATATCGTCTGCGTTGGGTAAAGGGTTAACAGGAATGAACGATTTCGACTGAATGAAATGTGAATGGCCCCTCTCAGAAGTGATACTATTGAATCATTCAGAAACTCACACTCACTGTTGGTGTACACTCAGGGACCGACCCAGTAAGTAGCCAGTGTGATTTTAACACCTAAAATTCTGATGTGGCTCCTGAATCTTAATCATAGGCTTCTAAGTTGGCTTGTAACCATAAGACCCCATTTCTGCCATTGGTCGCTTAGTCATCAAGACTTGACTAGGAACTATGGTGAAAATGAAGTTTTATTGTGGTGATATAAAAAATAGTTTTCAATCATTTGAGAAACAACTTTCGTTTTGCCAAAAAAAAAAAGAAAGAATGAAATTAAATGCAAAAGTGACATAACAGTTAACTGGTAAAGTGCTTGAAGCCCATATTTGGTTTTTATGCTGGTGTGCATGTGCTTCACGTTCTGTAAAGGGCCTTCGTGTTTTCTTTGAAGTGAAATTATATCATATGTGTGGATTTGCCTTGTTACAATTTATGGGAGGGTGCCTTTTAGGCACTCTCCCATAAATTGTAGCAAGGCAAAACACATGAACAAATTTTGGCAATCAGCAATAATTTAGCACTCTACCGATTAAGGAGTAAATCTGGCTTCTGGATTTCAAAAGTAGGCTCCAAGTATGGCTCTTATTTTTGGTCCCCGTTTACACTATAGGATTTCGTGCATTATTACTAGACAGGAGTTGACAAACAACTTCTATTATTTAATACATTATTTATTTCAACAGGATCATATAGTTAGCACTGCCGCATCATAATAACATTGTCTTCCGATACATAAAATTAAGGCACTTATACTTACAATTACATTCATAAGTGATAAAAAGCTGCCTGGAAACACAATAACTTCTTGGTTTTCAACATCGTGCTGTCAATAAAACAATACAGATGAGGTGGATAAAATAAGTTCAGTGGTCTCTCGTATCATTTTTATCCACCTCTTTCACAGATTATTACCTCTGAACTTCCACTTACAAATGGTATTAAATCATTCTCCAGGTATTGTAAATCTCCTCCACTGATCTCTATACAACCGGATTGATGAACGTCTCAACTCAGTCTTACCCCTCCCCCCCCCCCTCTCCACACAAGATGACTTCAAGTCAATCAAATCGGTAAATCCTCCCATCGATGACGTTTACTAATGTCAAAGCTGTTACGCTGTGACTGTAGTCACAGCGTAACAGCTTTCACATCATCAAACATCAAATGAGAGCCAAACTCGAAAACAAGTAACAGTAACAATCTCGCACTTATTCTTTTTTGCCATAATAACTAAAATATGTTGTAAGCATCCTCTCAGACTCTCTCAGAAAATGTGTATATGATCAACATGTTCAATTTCCCCAAATATCAGCGTTCAAAATATAAAAAAGCGAGCAGCGATTTAAATGTGTCTGAAAACTGAAAGAATTTTTGTTGTTGTTGATCATTATTAATTTATAGCAACAATTGCCCACTCCCAAGATGGCGGCCGGTCAGAGATTTGTCTAAACTCCAAAATCAGTTGGGTTAAAATGAACCCAAATCGACTGGGTTGAGTGAATATGAAGCTAACTGGGTTCATATTCACTCAACCCAGTTGATTTAGTTTATTTATTAGCCCAACTGATTTTAGAGTGTATATGTGACCAATGAGCGTTCTAGAAATCCAGATGTATAAAGGTCAGTTATCCCCACAGTGTCATAGAAACCAATCGCCATTCAGCATTTTCTTATTCTTTCATTTCCTCCCACCGTAACCATAGCTTACGACTTCTCACTGGAATGAACGCACCAAGCTTGTCTTTAGTGTGAAATCTAGCTATAAATAGATGTCTCTAATAAAAAAAAGTCAAGTTTTTGTTAACCTACCAACACGGCATCGAACATTTCAACGTGGTCGCTGGGAAGGGCGGGGAATAACTTATGAACCGGAGTTGTGTGTACAGGGGTATTTAAGAAAGAGTAAAAAATCCCCCCGAATCAGATGGTGCGCCATTTTGATGCGCCGTTAGTCTTCGGCATATTTTACAGCCTTGTTCTCAACTATATCTTGCTGCGTCCTAACCCTATCAGAGGGGGTTTATGAATTCGACTGCCTTGTACGACACCGTTTATTGGAAAGAGGTTCAGTAATAATTTGATTCTACAGCCCAATAGGGCTGTAGGATTAAATTATCACTACAGTACAACCGCAGTGGAATGGTCAAAATCCACGTGTGGACAGTGTTGCCCACGGGCGCTTTTCTCGATCAACAATCAGTAGTTCGTCCCCTGAGTTCCAATGTTTTCTGTGTGCCAGTAGGCACATAGCACACATTGGAACTCAGGGGACGAGTTTTCAGCAAATATTCAATAAAAGAAGCACCGGGTCGTACCCGGTGCTTCTTTCATTGAAAACTTGAGGGCGATTGCATTGCTTCATGTCGGAGATTCACTGTTAACGCATGCGTGGAAATATTGCCTACGCGTAGATTTTGACCATTCAACAACGACCGAAAGGTCAATATCCCTGTTTATTTGTGCTTCCTTCAATGGCGTAGCGAAGGGTGTTTGGGGGTAACACACCACTTGCCAATAATTTCTTCCAGTCGAGACATTTTCGTCTGGATTGCCGTCTTAGATATCGAATCGTTCTTGCTAGTAATCATGTCCTTTATTACGAGAATAGATTTGATACTTGGATTTAAGTCTCATACAGTCAGTCATACAAACGGACGGTAGTGGTACCCGATTCCGGCGGTTTGGGACTCAGCATAACCAATTTGGAGTACGATACGTGTTAATTAAATAAGTATTGTCACAACTGCCGCTCGTATATTTTATTTATCAACAAATGAATTTCCAAGAACTCTTGATTTTTTTTTACTATAATCCCGATTGACTTTTTTATTCCAACTACACCATACCAAGGCATACGTTCGCATTCCTTGTTGATGTAGGATGTGATGTTTTATCAGCCGGAATTTGAGCAGTCACAGTTAGGACAAATCAGGTTTACACCCCCACCTCCCCCATTCGGTCATCTTCGATTCGTCCCTGTCGAGTTCATTACTTGTGTTGCGATCATACTATAATCATAGATGCTAAACGTGACTTTAAACGTCACTAAATAAACAAAAATATATTTGTTGCTGATTTTGTGATATGCACATTTGCACATCGATTGCCACATTTTCTCTGACACAAACGGGAGGCTAACTTGATCATTTTGACCGTGGATTGGTCACTTTCCACGGGTGGATAATATTTTTATGGACGTAATAATATTAGACTCCAAACATCATTAATATGAATAATCATCAAAAATTTAATTGATGAAGCACCGGGTACAACCCGGTGCTTCATTAATTAAAATTTTGCTGCAAGTGATTTTTATTACCTAGTAAACGTATGCGTGGACATCAATGTCCACGCGTGGATTACGACAATCAATGGCGACTGTACTGCATCAAGTCTCTCCTCGTTGACTGATCGGCAGAATAATTGAAAGATTCTCATTGGGAGTAAGATTGAGTTGTGGTTCTCTCTTGAATTATCTATTTCGTGTTGTTGTGGAAACCGCCATAATCGGAGATGATCATTACCCTCCTGTCCCAGACTCCCAGCATGCACGGTTCCAGTGGGAGTGTGAGAACACGACATGTAGCAACACACTAAAAACTAAAGCGTTAAAACTGACACTTTCAAAGTGTTAAACCAATTCTAACTCTTAGGGTTTGATTTTAACACTCAAAGTGCAATGCTTTAAGCACTTAGACATTACAATCGTCAGACATCTGAAACTTGAATGGATGGCACTTCCCATGTGTCTAGCATTGGTGGTTCTTCCAGAATCGTCCATAATTTGATTTGCGCTTGGTGGGTACATAATTAAAAGGACACAACGCAGATGACGCGGATCAGGCTCGAGAGTTCGAGCCTGATCCGCGTCATCTGCGTTGTTTCCTTTTAAGTGTCGCGACATTACCCTTGTCAAGTGGTATTATTGTAACACCTGTCGAGTTCTGGGATATCTACACTTGAACAAAGTGCTAGTTCAGCACTTAGTAAGTGTTAAATACAGCACTTCAAGTGTAGTTTTTAACACTTTAGTTTTTAGCATGAAAATACCCAAACTCCAAGCGGTCTCTTTTTAAATTATAAACAACTACTACTAACACCGAACTGTTTATGTCTCAATTTAGATTTGTGTTATGCTCATCTACCCATCTTCCATAACACCGGAAGTAGAAAGGAAAACATGTTAACGGATGCGCCCCAGACGCCGTATCTAACTGGCAGACCACAATCACACCACATCGATCATCATACACATTTCAAAACGTACAACTACTTTTCTTTCCAAATGAAAAACCCAAGTTAAGTTTGAATTCTATAAACTAAATTTTAAGTCCTCATTCCAGATTGTTCATTAAATAAAGCACCACACGCGTCTGTTTATTTCGAAATAACATGTGATCATGGGTGCATCCCAACACGAACTGAAGTATTGACAGCCATGTTAAAAGACAATAATTATAAAGCATGTAAAGATTTAACCTTTACCACAAACGAGTAAAGTAATTTGGTGAATGATAAGGCATGCAAATGAGTTTCGAGTTGAATAGTGATAATACATTAACCGTTTACCCAAGGTAAAGGTCAAAACCGGCCAGCGCTATACTCAAAAATCGCCAATTAATTATCATTATTTTTTCATTTTTTGTCTCAAAAACATAGGTTATGACCCCTCGTTGGAACGAGCTCGTCGAGCTCGTTCCAACGAGGGGGTCATAACCTAGCTTTTTGAGAAAAAAAATAGAAAAAATAGTTATTCAAGAATTTTGTATGCAAGTGTCGTCTGCTTTCCATGTTAGGTGAAGGGTTAACCGTTTAACCAACGCACAGGATATCAAATTTTTTTATTTTAATTATTGTTTTTTTTTTTCAAATTAAAAAAAAAATTCAACAAAACCATATCATGTGCCCCCTCACTGGAACTAGCTCTTTCCAATGAGGAGATGAGGGTGAGGGAGGGGGGGGGGGTTTACACGATGATATGGTTTTGTGGAATTTAAAAAAAATATTTTGACAAATTACGCGGGCGAAGCTGTCGATTCGTAAGGTAAAGAGTTAACAGAATTTTGAAAATGACAAGATATATTTGACAGCACATTCCATGTGAGTGATAGTGAAGTAACAAGATTCAGACTCAATGAGAGAGGATGAATTTTCAACGCAAACTGACTCCATCTGTTTACATTTAGGACGAGTCCGTGTGCGGTTGTATGATGTTCGTTATGGCAACATCAGATAGTTTAGCCCCCAAACTGAACAGATAAATTTATACTTTTATATATACTTACGCCTTTTTTTATAGGATATAACCTACGCATTTAGTTGGGGTTTTTTCAAATGGAAACTCCATAAACGAATAAAATTAGTATCAGAATAGCCTTATAATAAAATATCCGAGAACAAAATACTCGAAGACGTCGGGTAACTCAATGCCACCTGACATGAAACTCATTAATTTAACCTTCAAGGTTTTTACCAAGGGCACCGGAATCAATCGAGGGCAAGGGGGGAGGGTGGGGGGGGGGGGGGGGTTGTCAGGGGTACCAAAAAGGGAACTCGACTTTGGGTATGACTTCAGACCGGGAGTTTACAACGTATCATAAATTGTAATGTGACACGCAATCGGTGACACTCAATGTGACACAAAATAGTATTGATATTATATATTTTTCGTCCCGTGAGAGGAGCAAGTTGTCATCTGCAATGCTAAAGCATTGTAGATGGCACCTTGCTCGACTCAATGGGCATCATAAAGCTTTAGAAATCCCCCGCCGATTATATAGCGTTTCCGTTTGATAATTATCGACCGGATTCCGTCGTTATACCTGCCTGATACATACCACCACCATTAGCATTGGCACACTTAAAATACGCTAGAGTTTCTCTGTTACACTTCTCGGAAAGTGAAGTCTTTTCCACTTGCGCACTTTTGGCGCTAACAGGTACGCGTTGTCCTCCCTTACGCCCAGTATCAGGACAAGTGGAGTCTGCACCCCCCCCCCCCCCTCTTTCCAGCGCTTTTGATTTGAGCAGAATGAATGTTGAACCTCACTATAACCTCATTCAGATGAACGAATAAATATCTTCAAATCTTTGTATATGTTGAGAATTAGACTATAATATTTTCCGTACACCTCAACCCACTTCCAAACCTTGACACTCTCCACCGCCCCCACCCCCCCATCCCCACTAAGACCTTAGATTCAAGTAAGTGACATCTCTGTTTATCCATTTCTCAATCGAGTCGAACTGCGGTAGGTCCAATGCAGCTTTGACTCTTGTAATCCACCCCACCCCCAACATACTCACACTTTTACTGAGCTTCCACCGCCTTTGTGTGTAGTCATACAAACAAACACGTAGAAGATAGGTATTGATACACCAGGGACGTGGCTAGAGGTTTTCGATTGGGGTGGGGTGTATCGTTATGAATTTCCAACTAGGGTGTGGGGGAGGGAGGGGAGAACCCCCTCCCAGTCCCTCTCCTAGTTGGAAATTCACTACCGAGAAAAATTTAGAAAATAAAGCCATGAAGGGGGGGGGGGGGGGGGTAAAATTGATTCTAGGAGCTGAAATGCCAACACATTTATGATAGAATTATCAGGTTATTATTATTTGGTATTATTCTGGGAGTTGAATATGTGCTAAACAAGTGCTCATGCTGAGAACTCTGAGCAATTCACACTGCCCTAACATTAAATCAGATCTTATGCAGGAATGATCAATTTTTGGTGTTTCATCATTTTGTAAATGTGAATGATGGAATTAACTCAGGATAACGATCTTACATGATGTTATTTTCTTGATGTGCATTTCGTCGATTTTTTTATTACGATAAGTAAAAATACTATAGAAATCTCGTACCGATTGACATCATGCATACTTATGAAGCTCGACACTGCGTATACTATAGTTGTAAATAGTAACAGCAGGAATTTTTGCCGATTTGAAACCGAGTTGGAATTTTGGGAAGTAAAGGAGATATCACCAAAGAAGCTCTAAAATCCAGATAGATGGAATTTCCAACTACTCATGACTTGCCCTCTGAATTTCCAACTATAGGAAATTTTGGCCAGGATTGGGGGTAACACCCACCACCACTCCCCCCCTTTCGCCACGTCCCTGTGATACATCTTACTTTGTACTTACGCTGTATTGATTTGAAGAATCAACACTTGACGTCATGTTGAAGCTCTGACCCAGAGCTTCCCAATAAATCGTCCATTGAGTGCATCAATACTCCATCTGCACTGCTGAAGCATTGCAAGTGGCGTCTTGATGCACTCAACGGACGAAATGGCGCTAAGGATTTGACTTATCAACAAAGAAGGAATGCATTCGCAATTTTCTTATAGTTGTCCTATAACTTTACTTCAGCTGGTGTTGTATTTGTTCGAGTTTTCAAACTGAGTGAGTATCGCTTCGTAATCCATGCATAATTTTCCTTATCGCCAATTTTTGTAACCAAGACCATTTTTGTAATTTTTATTTTTCAAACAACTTGAATCCATCTCACGTGGGCAAAAACTGTGGAAATGCTATAGTTGTTAACCCTTTACCTAACATGAAAAGCAGACGACACTTGCAAAAAAAATTCTTGAATAACTAATTTTTTTCATTTTTTGTCTCAAAAACATAGGTTATGACCCCTCGTTGGAACGAGCTCGACGAGCTCGTTCCAACGAGGGGTCATAACCTATGTTTTTGAGACAAAAAATGAAAATATAATGAAAATTTATTGGCGATTTTTGAGAATAGCGCTGGCCGGTTTTGGCCGTTACGTTGGGTAAAGGGTTAAACGTTGCGCTTCTTTTGGATTCAATTTGACACATGCAGCTAGTGCATATTGGAATATCGGCAGAAAAACCCGTATGAAACTTTGGCCGCGTGCAGTGGCGTGCTGGGCTAAATGAAATGGAGAGAACAAAATATGTTTCGGTTGCCAATTGCAGCAGAAAAATAGCTCCTCCTACCCCACTTCATTTCAACTCGTGCTGGGTAAAGAATGTGTATCCCCATAGGTGAAGGTTTAGTGTCTCCTCTTGGGAAAGATTTACTTTTCCTGCCATTTGGCTCATCCTGAATCATTTTTACGACTTAAGTATTCAGAATTGGATGTATGACTACAGCAAAATACTCCCAAGAAACATCAGGGTGAGAGTACATGATCCAGATTTTTGGATTGCAGGCATGAATGAATGTAAGGTTGTGTTTTCAGGAACAGTGGAAAGAGGGCGGCCCTCCTCAAATCCTCCACTGACTACGTCTGTGACCGCGTACCTTCATATTTTTACCAGATTTCAATACCAGTAAAATTCTTAGTTTGCATTATGCTTAACTTAAAAACATTAAACTCAAACACAGTAAAATTAAAAATTAAATACTCCAAATACTGTGCAGTGAAATGGAATTTGATACTGTTGTCGCTGTGAATTTTTGCTTCTCTCAAAATCATTTTTACTGCAGTTAAATTCATTTCCATTGAAATTATATTTGCACAAAAGACCACAATTTCCACAGCAGTAAAATGTGATGACATCATTTTGATAAGAAATGTTATTTTACTGCAATAAAATTTAAAATTACAAAATGCGAATTCTACTCATGTTCCATTGTAGTTAATTCGAAATATAATGCGTTTGAAATTGCTATTTACTGTAATTAGAATGAGTTTTACAATAGTCCAAAATAATAATTTTTTTCAGTTGAATTGGGATTATTCCAATTTCAGTAAAATTAAATTCAGCTACCTTTGAAAAACTTATCAACCAACCGAAACAAATTTAACTACTGAAAAAGTGACATGAAATGATAACATGGCAAATCCATTTGGCATTTTCAGGTGAAAAATGGTGAACCCGACTGAAAAGTTAATCATAATTCTCAAGAAGTGAAATGGACGTTAACTCTTTGAACCCGAAACCCCCTTTTCGGTCTAGAATTGTTATGCGATATGCAGTTATAAAGTGGGTGACTGTTTAGTGAATGTGTATGGTAGACCAATAAATATTTTGAACGTGCAGCCCCAAGGCTGCACGTTCAAAATATGAATTGGCATACCCCAAATAATGAATATGGACTCTTCAGATTGAAGTCATTGAACTGACATGGGGGTACCATCAAGGTTCAAAGGGTTGACTGGTAAATCAGTTTGTGAATTTTCAAGATTGTGCAATGAGTTGACAAAATTAATAAATTAAATGAAATGAATAGAATAGAACTAAAAAATAACAAAGCCTTTCGAAGCCGAGAAAATCAGACACTTTTCAAGGCTTCTCAAGAACAAAAGGATTTTCATTTAAAAAATAGGGATAAATAAAACCTTGAAGTGTCTTATAATACTTTTTGTGAAATCAATTTTGCTCACAGCATTTCTGCTACCACCACCGAGTTTGCTGTTGCATGAGAGGGTGACTGTAACTCGGAAGTACATTTAGATTGTTCGTGTTCATATTCATAGACCCAATGTTCATAGAATTCATTCCATACGATGAGTAACCCGAATTTAGACCCCCATTCGCAGAGGTTGTGTACGGCGTATTGTTTGACATTCCCGTCACAGTGTCCACATTGTTATAACCATTAGAAAGTACATGTTCTGTGCGATTCGTATGATGTGAGTGCATAGTATTTGTCATATTATTTGTGATAACACCCTGTCCATGTTGAAATCCTAGACAGTCTGGGTTTTTGGTCATCGCACCATTCATCGAGTGCGGTTGACAGGGTTTGCCGTCTCTAACTAATACCGGAACAGCAACACGTCTAGGGGACGGCAATGGATTGTATTCAAGGCCACGTTCTTTCTGTGATCGTTTCAATTTGTATCGATGATTCTGAAACCAAATTTTAACTTGAGTTGGCGACAAACGCAAAATACTCGCCAAATGTTCTCTCTCGGGTGCGGAGAGATATCGCTGCTGTCTGAATCTTCGTTCCAGTTCGTAAGTCTGTGCTTTTGAAAACAACACTCTCCTTTTCTTTTTCTTGTTGGTCTCGCTATTAAGGCCCTTGCCTTCTGTATCTGAAAGTTTTTCACTGGTTAATCCATTTGGACTATTTTGCGAGTCGGGTAACGAAAGTGCATCATCTTCCATGTTTGATAAGTCTGAATCGTCGTGCACGGAGTCCTGTTCTGTTTTAATCATTCCGTTATTGTGCATATTGCTCAAACCTGAAATTTAAACGGAAATGATTAATTTATTTCTTCTACTAATTAACCCTTTACCTAACCTGAAAAGCAGACGACACTTGCAAAAAAAAATCTTGAATAAATAATTTTTTTCATTTTTTGTCTAAAAAACATAGGTTATGACCCCTCGTTGGAACGAGCTCGACGAGCTCGTTCCAACGAGGGGTCATAACTTATGTTTTTGAGACAAAAAATGAAAAACTAATGAAATTTAATTGACGATTTTTGAGAATAGCGCTGGCCTTTTTTGGCCGTTACGTTGGGTAAAGGGTTAAAGAGTTTATTCCAAACCAAGCTAGTGCGTTATTCCACAAAAAGCTTGTATTTCATTTTCGAGATACGTTCATAAAGGTTGACTTTAATTTTTTCCTGGATCCATGTATTCAGTTTAACCTAAAATAATAATTTTCAGGATATTTTGAAAACGCACATTTTCTAATTTTTCAAATTACTAATGTTATTTATCAAAAATTTGTTGTGTTTATTACAAGGCACGCGGCTATTTTGGTGTGATGGACTTCCTAAGAGGGTTCTTACGCCATTTTGAAATTCTTGAAAAAGTATGGAAATGTTTATCAGTCAGGAAAAAGTCTTGATAGTGTGGGGGAAAATATCAGTCAAGCAAGGGATATTAGTGAAAAAGTATGGAAATTGGAGCAAGCTGCAACCCTCTCCACATCGATGTTAAAATATCAAAATTTCAACCTACAAAGATTTCTCATAATGGAACCAGAAATTTAACGAATTCAATCTTGTTTGACAGACCTCAATGAGCTCTGTCAAACAATATTGAATTGGTTAAATTCCTTGTTGCATTGTGTGAAAATTTACAACTTGAAATTGTGTTATGACATTTGTTCTCAGGGGCTGAATCATTGGAAATAAAAAAATACTTTTAAAATCCCAAGTCATTTAATAGACCTTGTCTACTCGAACAAGCACCTTTGCTAAACCATACGAGTATAAGATAACATTCTTGCAAACATGTTTAAAAAAAATCTCAGAAAAATGCTACCTTTTGTTGATGACAGCTTTCGTAAAGTTCTTCCCACGGTCACATTTTCCTCCATTTGGGGTACACAAATGGTCTTGGAAAATGGGCTGACATGTGAAATAAGTATGAAACTTTTGTCCTGGTAGGTGTAAGAACCCTGTCATAATCATGTTCCCTCACGCTTGTCATAGTTCAAAGTTGCAACTACGTGAACCAGTATGATGTTATAGCCTTGTAAATTATTTTGTGACGAGCTAAAGGTCATATACACAACAGTGTAAAATATATTGTAGGATAACTGCAATTTTTCAGGTTTTTTTCTCTCCATTGATGGACCAGACTATGACATTTACTTTTCGAAAGCTCTCGCACAGAGCATCTCAAGTCAATGACAAGAGCCAGTATAAAAATATGAGAGAGAGTTTCTTTTTACTGCGCTGATCTTTCGAGTTTTTACTTCTGGCACTGAAGATTCAGTCAATTGCATTAGAATGGTGAACCAATGCGTTACAGAGTAAGGTTTGATATTCCACTCCGGGTTAGATCTAGAGGGTATCGATTGTACAGTTAACCCTTTACCTAACGAATCGCCCCCATCCGCCCGCGTAATATGCAAATTGAGCAGTTGAAAAAATTAAATTTTTCACAATACTTCAACAAAATCATATCATGTGACCCCTCATTGGAACGAGCCCATTGAGCTCGTTCCAATAAGAGGTCACACGATATGGTTTTGTTGAAATGTTTTGAAAAAATTTAAAAAAAATAATATTTAAAATAATAAATTTTGATATCGTCTACGTTGGGTAAAGGGTAACGTTTTAATAACTGTTCATAGTACCTCATAGGACATGTAATCTGGCACACATACGAGCACTTCGAAAAAGTCTATTGTCAGGGCTCGAGATTTCTACGGTTAAGTTCAAACTTGAATTCAGTGCATTTCAAACTCATGCTGATAATTTAAAAAAGACAACTTTGCATTAATACTCATTTTAGTGTAAAACACTGAAGCTTTAAATATAATATTTTAGTTCTTTCCTTTTTTAAAAACCATATCTAGAAGTTATCTCGGTGAATAGTTTTCCTCATCAGATGTTCGGTTAACCTTTCTGTGTCGATACTTTGCTTCAATTTAAACAAAATGACAAACTCTCCGAATAGAACACACAAATCACGGAACAAAATGGTATTTGTGACCCTTTACATAACGAATCGGTCGCATACGCCCGCGTAATATGCAAATTCAGCAGTTGAAATAAAAAATATAGAATAATTTCAACAAAACCATATTATGTGACCTCGCATTGAAATCGTTCCAATGAGGGGTCACAGGATATTGTTTTGTTAAATATTTTTGAAAAAATAGAAAAAACAGTTTTTAAAATAATAAATTTTGATATCATCGTTCGGTAAAGTGTTAAATCACCAAACTCATAGACCTCTACTTCATAGGAGTTTGTACATGGGACTCCGTACTGAATCTGCAATATTATTTGAGGGATCGGTTTGTCTTCTGCGAGGAAAGCTATTCAATGTACATGATGATTTTTGTATACTGGGCTTTATATCCTAAGTTTATATCTCGAGATATGGATAGTTTTCCAAAAAACTAAATAATTCTTTACTTCTAAAACATAGGCTACGACATATCATTGGATCAAGCTGTTCGAGTTCGTCCCTTTACCCAACGCAGACGATATCAAAATTTATTATTTTAAATATCATTTTTTAAATTTTTTCAAAAAATTTCAACAAAACCATATCATGTGACCCCTCTTTGGAACGAGCTCGACGAGCTCGTTCCAAAGAGGGGTCACATGATATGGTTTTGTTGAAATTTTTCGAAAAATAATATTTTTTCAGCTGCTGAATTTGCATATTACGTAGGCGGATGCGTAAAGGGCTAATGCGTTGTCATAAGCTAGGTTTTGGGAGCAAAACCTGAAGAAAAAGTAAAACACGAGATTCGATCACCGCTGACAACATTTAGTGGATCTAGTCACTATGTTATACAAGGGTTAAAGTATAAAAATATTCTATACTGTTTGTCCTAGATTAAACAATAAATGCACAGAATCGGTGTCTGTTAACAAAAGGCAGATTTTGTTTGCTTTATCCAGATATAGGCGGCAGTTATTTCTAGCCCTGAACTAATTCCTACGTTTTGATCGCGATAAAGGTACACAAACAATGAAGAAAATAATATATTATCCGATATATCGACAGACCATTGTCAATCTGTGCGGATAGAGACCTAAAATATCACAGGATAGCCTTTTCCTTTGTTGCCATGTCCAACTTTTGTTTTTGGGGTGAACGCTGTAACCAAACGAATTGGTGGGATTTGTTGAGCGATCATTTAGTTTTAATCCTCAATTATTTTACAATGATTAGCGAGCAAGTTATACAACCTATATTAACCCTTTACCCAACGAATCGGCCAAATCCGCCCGCGTAATTTGCAAATTCAGCAGCAGAAAAAATACTATTTTTCAAAATATTTCAACAAAACCATATCATGTGACCCCTCTTTGGAACGAGCTCATATCAAATGATATGATTTTGTCGGTATTTTTGAAAAACATTAAAAAAATACTATTTAAAATAATACATTTTGATATCGTCTGCGTTGGGTAAAGGGTTAACGCCTCTTACTGGTCCATTGCCGCTGGAATGTGATGACATCCGTGGCGGCAGCTTCATAGTCTCGCTCTTTTCGAATAGTACGGAGGGATTTTTGTCTTGCACGGATTGTGTCTCTCTCCACACATGGGACAGCCATTTTATGTCCCTACACGATAGGACGGTACGCTGTGACAATATCGACCCCACAATTGATGCTACCAGAGAGTGCTCGGACACCTAGGTGATCGATCCCAGAACCTCCGACATGAGAGACGAGCGCACTTGTCTACTCAATCACCATTCTCTTAAGCGTTCATTAACCCTTTAGCCAACGTAACAACCCAAACACAACCAGAGCTATTAAAATAAATCATTTAAATTTTATTAATTTTTCATTTTTTGTCTCAAAACATATCTCATGACCCCACATTGGAACGATCTATGTTTTTGAGGCAAACATCATTTTTTAAGTTTTTGAGGCAAAACAAAAAACTTTTTTAGTTATCCAAGAGTTTTATTTACAAGTGTCGTCTGCTATTTGTGATGGGTGAAAGGTTAAACAAAAGTGTATTTTGTAGTTGCCTTTTACTCGTCATTCCGGGTCGGTTTTTTGGAGCTAAATTCGCAATTTGCCTCAGACACCCATGATGGCAATGGCTACATTAAGGTGAACGGGTTTCCAGTCCAAACCTATAAGAGAGGGAATCCGAGTTACTACTAAAACTCATACAAAATGCAATTTCCATCCATACCGTAACTAAAATTCTGTAAAATGAACAAGCTAAATACCAGTCAATGGATATACGAGTAAAACCCACGGATCCTTTATGAAACGTTCGTGTTGCTTCTAATACAATTTCAACACCTAGAACGAAGATCCTCCCTGCATTATATGTAAAGTCAGTAGCAGGTACACACTTTAATATTAGCGGGGGGGGGGGGGGGGGGGGGGATTTTAGGCAGAATATAGATACTCCCATGGAAGAAACACGCCACCATCGTGGTGGTAAGGGTAACAATATACACGAAGCAGCAGTAAGATAAACAGGTAGTAGTAATTGTAGCAGCATTGTTCGATGTGGACGAAGGTGCTGCTGTGATACAACACTGTAGTCCAAATGGCTATTCTGTTGAAAGTATTGTGGCAGTATTAATATTGAAAGAAGACTTGACCGTTGTCTCAATTTTTCAAGGGGTGATATTAATTTTTCAGAGAATGACACCAGTAAGCTGACCTGAAACATTTCAATAACTATTGTCAAACCATTGTTCCTGGGTGACAACTTGGATTACTATTCACAGGAATACAACCAATAACAGATTGTTTGTTGTCCATGGGGATTATACTGAAGAGTTGGGGGGATTCAGTCACTGAACGTCTTTCAGAAATGGTTAATATGGAGATATGTCAATGTCAGACATCCAGTCTTAGACAGTTGGACGAACTGAAATTGGTTCCCTCACAAATTGTAATTCTATTTCCTTTACTAATATCAAATAGTTATATAAAATATTATGCGGCTTATAATGATGTCATCCGTTTTGTGTTAACACCATTGAAGACAACAGGAATCAATGCGCAAACGTAATAAATAATATTTTTCAACAAAAATAGCTTCAGTATCGGATATAATATGGTTAATGGATCTGTGTAGGGCTCCTGGCAACATATGCCGTGAAGTACTCTCCAGTAATTCGTGGCAAGACAGGTCCCTGTGAACAAAATAAATTAGTGCAAAACCCTTTACCTAAAGAATCTGCAGCATCCACGCGCGTAATATACAAATTGCGCAGTTAAAAAAACAAATTCAAAACATTTCAACAAAACTAAATCATGTGATCCCTCGTTGGAACGAGCTCGTCGAGCTCGTTCCAACGATGGATCATATGATATGGTTTTGTTAGAATTTTTTTTAAAAATGTGATAAAATAATATTTAAAATAATACATTTTGATATCGTCTGTGTTGGGTAAAGGGGTAACGGAATTTAAAGTACACCCTCAGCTATGGACTGGGGACTTCCTATATCCAGCTAGTAAATCAACTCCCTTGATAAGGTCTCATTTCTTATTAAAAGGTCATATCCGGGGTCGTTGCATATCCTCGGTCATAATTTTATTTTGTGAAAGTGTGAATTTAGTAAATAATGCTGAATAAATATGGCCAAAACAATCTGCTGATGGTCTTTATTCAAACTATGTACAGTCAGGTGCATTTTAGTTGGATGTCAAAGTCACAGGAGTGTTTAATGTCTAACCCAGACCTGTTGGGGGGGGGGGGGGGGGGTGCTGACATTTTGCAAGTGACAAATGCAGGTGACAAATGCGACAATGTTTGTGTAAATTTGCTTTTGAGAAATCCTTTTTAAAAAAACCATGTGTTTTTGTTTGTAAGAATGTTCATCTTATGTTTTAAAATCCTGAAAGAATTCCTATAACAGTTTCATCGCCACCGACGCACAAAAATTGGAAATTTTCCCCCAAATGAGAAGATTTTGACCATTTTGTCCCATTTTTGAGCAATCATCTGTGCCATTCGGCTGAGTGTTTTTTTAATGATATAGGGAGAACCTGAAAGTGTATTGTTTTCTCCAAAGAAGGCCAAATCGAGATCCTCCAGAAAATGAACACATTGTTAGGATTGTGAACAGGGGACGTAATTTAAATGCAAAGTATCCTCGGACGTGTTGATGAGAAATTGTGCATTTCTTGTAAAACCGACATATTCAGCTGAATAACTGTAACGAGACCAAAGCTGTCCAAAACATCTCTCCCAGTCATATACTCACATAACATTCACTTTGAAAGTCGCCTCATTCGTTCTGCGTCTCCAGCAGCTGTCAGAGAAAATACTGAAGGATCAAACCATTTTGTTACATTGTCTTTTTTCGATTTCATTGTTCAGTGCACTTATTTGTGCTTTGTTACTCGGTGTAGATATTTGTTACTGCGTGCCATAGCCATTGCTTCACGGGGTAGTACAATAAACTTATCTAATCTATCTATGCCATTGTTACCTCCAGTACTGAAAAATCCATTTCTTCTGGACAACCCCCTTTTTGGCGATTTCTGGCATGGTGCAAGGCGGAATGTCGCTATTGCCTTTTTTGTTATCGACATACTGGCCAAAGATTACCTTCCGCATGCCGTCTACGGTGCGTGAACCTTGTGTACAATGGATTAACTGGTTGGGGGCTAGAAGACAATATTTAATCTCAATGAAAAGTTCACGTACAACAATTAAAAGGCTTCACATTCTGAAGATATGCTTCGTATGCAGTTAACCCTCTACCTATTATTCCACTTCCGTCCGCGTGATTTACAAATTGAGCAGTTGAAAAGAAAATTCAACAAGCTGCAGCAAAACCATATCATGTTACCTTTCATTACAACTATCACTTCAAGCTTGTTCCAGTGAGGGATCACATTACATGGTTTTGTTTAAATTTTGTGGAAAATTTGAAAAAAAAATTAAATAAAAAATTTTGATATGGTGTTAAAAGGAAAAAATATGTTTGTATTTATGAATTTGTCTTCTTTCAGTTTATTAGAGAGTGCATTTGGGCACTCTCTAATAAATATTAACCCTTTACCCAACGTAACGGCCAAACCGGCCAGCGCTATTCTCAAAAATCGCCAATTAATTTTCAAAATATTTTCATTTTTGGTCTCAAAAACATAGGTTATGACCCCTCGTTGGAACGAGCTCGTCGAGCTCGTTCCAACGAGGGGTCATAACCTATGTTTTTGAGACAAAAAATGAAAAAAATTAGTTATTCAAGAATTTTTTTTGCAAGTGTCGTCTGCTTTTCATGTTAGGTAAAGGGTTAACAAACCCAAACATTTTTAAAATGAAAATTAACCCTTTACCTAACGTGAAAAGCAGACGACACTTGCAAAAAAAATTCTTGAATAACTAAATTTTTTCATTTTTTGTCTCAAAAACATAGGTTATGACCCCTCGTTGGAACGAGCTCGACGAGCTCGTTCCAACGAGGGGTCATAACCTATGTTTTTGAGACAAAAAATGAAAATATTTTGAAAATTAATTGGCGATTTTTGAGAATAGCGCTGGCCGGTTTTGGCCGTTACGTTGGGTAAAGGGTTAATGTAGTACTCAACACGTTAAAAATAATGCCCCAGGGTTAGTGTAACAACTGAGCCATAACATAACATAACATTTATTAGCATAAAACATCCTATACAGGACAGTATGCGATAATCTACAAGTAACATGAACAAAAGTAGTACTCGAAACATTACAATTTCATCCACCAATTTTCCATGATCAAAGTACTAGATTTTTTATTAATTTGATACGCAAAAGATCGTGGAGATGTGAACTAGAATTTCCAATACACATCACTAAACATATCATAATCGTCTGGCGAAAAAATCCCGGATCACGCTGCAGATTTTCAAATATTAATTTGAATTTCTCAAATTTACTCAGATCAATAAAACTGTCGATCTCACTGTTAATCAGAACAAATAGTTCTGATCGAAGCTCTGAATAATGTGAACATTCTATAAGAAAATGGTATTCGTTTTCTATTTTCTCAGTCTCAGCTTCACAGTGAGTACATATCCTGTCCATAACAGGCTTTGGCGGTTGGTAATGTCGCCCTTTCTCAATAGCTGACTTATGATTGCTGTTATGAAGCTTAGTGAAAATTTCCCGGTCTTCCGCCGAGTTCGTTTCCACTAAGTACGTTTCCATTAAATAGTCATTTTAAACAACCTCTAAGTTCTCAGTTTATTATCTCCATTCTTTTTGCAGTCCTCAAACATTGACTTCTTGAACGTGTTTACATGCTGCAAGCGCAAATTATACTTGAGCTTACCTGTTGCATTAGTTTTAGTGATAACTGGATGTTGAGGGTCAGCGAGACCGTATCTTTCCAGTAATTTAAAAGGGGATTCCGGTTTTCCTTTACGATTTCTTTGTTCAGCTACCACATTCCACATCAGGACATTATGATTCTCAGATATTTTGATTGCGAAAGAAGCCATTCTACTTACCGCCTCGATATATAGCGGATATCGACCAAGTTCTGCGCGGACCGCGTGGTTGGAGGAAAATTTTTCAACGCCCAAGACCTTTTTACAAAAGGAAGTGTGTAATTTTTCACAGGCTATATTGTACGCTTACCGTACGTTATTTCTGATCCCTAGACTTCACACCCATATAATTAGGTTGAATTAATTTATCAAACAGCTTTGACATTGTCTTTATTGGAACCCGTGAAGTTTCATTAAATGCACGAAAAAGTGAGTATAAAGCTTTCTGTGCTTTAACAACCAAATCATTTTGGGTTTTAGAGTATGTACCATCTTTTGGGAATTTTTGGGAATTTTATTCCTAGATATGTAAATTCGTCAGCCATGTCAATACGCTTGTCTCCGATAAAAAATATTGGTTGCTTTTGTGTTCCATTAACTGACATATGAGATAGGTTACTTGATAATGATATTTCATATAAATATACTCGTCTATTTGATGATGATTCTTAGTAACAATTTTTTTCTGGTTATTAATGTCTTTATAGAAACTAGAATCTAAGATTCTACCGATTGTAACGGGAATTTTAGTTTCTTCTGTTAAAGTTTCAGATGCTATCAACAGAAATCCGTGTTCCCGTTTCTGCTTGCAGAAACTGAAATTCTAGTTTCTACTTCGTCGCCTGAGTGCTAGAATGTCCTATGTCCCATAGGGGACATAGGACATTCTAGCACTCTGTCGACGTCTTATCTAAGAAATTCGGAATGGCAGAAATGGCTTTTTTGCTTCCATTTCAAAATACACAAAACGCGTTACGGATTATTTGTGCACGACCAAGAAACATGTATCGACACCGACAAAATGTTTGAAATAATCAAACATTATAATTATATTTTGAGGATACAGTGATTGTTATGATGTTGGTTACAAATGTCGAGTATTTTCTATTTTGATGCATTAGAGATCACTAGGCAGTTCGGGGGAATATGAATTTTAACTGGTGGAGTTTCAAGTACAAGCAGAAACTAAAATTTTATTTTTTACAGGGAGAAAATGATGTAAAATAATTATAACGTCTGTTTCCGAAACAAGTTAACCCTCTGCACTCTGATGTCGAAATATTGAAATTTCAAGTAGCAATATTTTTCCACAATGCAACTGGGAATTTAACCAATTCAATCTTGTTTGACAGAGCTCGATGAGCTCTGTCAAACAAGACTGAATTGGTAAAATTCCTAGTTGTATTATGGGAAAAATTTGCAACTTAAAATTTTGATATTTTGACATCAGTGTGCAGAGGGTTAAGATCGGTAGAAACAGATTAAAAAACAAACATTTTTAATTCCAGTTTCTATTAGAAGTTATAAATAAATATTGACTATAACAAGATTCATTTTCTTTGAATCGAAATGGCTGACAGTTTTTGTCATGGTGAGAGATGTACAGGAAAGTTATCTCCCCTTAATTTTCTGAGGTTGACCGTAAAATTTAACGCTAAGGGAACGAGAAATTCATATAAAAATTTAAATTTAGAAATGTTAGAGCGACGTTGTATCATCGATGTGCTCATCATTTCACAAACCTCGGGCATTTTTCTGTAGAGTAGTATAAAATACAGAAGCTGGCTTTTTTACAATTTTTTCCCAATCAGTTTGAACATTTGACTGTTATTCTCTGTTTAAACCCATTTAAAAACAAGAAAACGACACTTTCTCCATCTTTTAGTGTTCTGTAACTTTTTTTTCTTTTCAACATATCAACAGTGCGAGCATCGTGACATACTATACAGATAATATCCTTCCCATTAATATAATAGTCCACGAGGTAAGATTCTCTATTTTTTTCCTCGGAAGAATAAAAACTAAAAAAGTACTGTAATAACACATTCGTCAAAAAATGAGCTAAAGTGGACGGTTAGTTTTGTAACTTTTAATAAACCAAAACAAAAGGCAGCTCAGATTGTTGGTTGTTGCGTTCGTTTATTAAAAGGAACAAAGGGAAGTTTTGCTTGAATTCCTACTAATCGTCACCTGAGTGCTAGAATTTTCTATGTCCCCTATGGGACATAGAACATTCTAGCACTCAGGCGACGTAATGTCATACGCGTTTTCCAAATAATTATATGCTTAATTCTTAAATAGGGTTCTTAATCGCCCGTCTAATAATTTCAGGGGAAATAACTTGATGTTTTCGTGGCGAGTTAAATACTTATTCATTGGAATATCTATAACTGAAGCATGAAATAATATATGAATATCGTTGTGGGTAAAGGGACATTACATTTCATCAACTATAGGCTACGCGCAAACTCCACGAAAAGTGTGTAAACGTGCAGCCCATAACAGGAGTTTGACTTGTGGTCTGAGAACTTTACTCACATTACGGTACTGGCATTTGTTTTTACAAAATGTTTTTAGTCATTATACCTTCCAATGTTAGTGACTTCATTAACAAGTAAAAAGCCACCAAAGCACCAGTGAGCACTATTGTAAAGGAATACAATGGTAAACCTGTGTATCGTCCCAGCATATCCTTGCATACCAGGGTATTTAGGACAATACTATGCATAGTATACCGTACTACTTTTCAATAAAGGGCTCACACAACCATCCAGTTTCTGGGGACGTTAAATACATTGGACTCCCACGAGATTAGGGCTGGTTTAACATGCTCCTATCCCCAATGTGCGTATGTATTTGAGCACACAACTTATCGGGTAATAATACTCTGCCCTACTACCTCCCGACAAGACAAAGATGTTTCTTAACCAAAAAGGTGTTACTTTGACACTGAGACATTGAAGGCGAAAACGGGAACCTCCTTAAATATTGGTCAAGCGAGTAGGAAGCATTTCTCTTCAAATCTAAATATACTTGGATGTATGAGAGTATCTGCGAATTGTGATTACGGGCGCGGGGGGTGGGGTGGGAATGCATCTAAAGTCGTCGAGGGTAGGATGGCTGACGTCCCTAACTGGAGAGTTCTCCCACCTCCTCGTTCAAATTTATCACGGTACAACGTGGTTTTGTCCCAAAATACCAGTGGCAAGCCAGACAATTTCCGGGCAATACATGCTGTATCGTGGTACATTTTTGTACAGGGGCTCTCTGGAATATACACGGCTACTTCGCCACACGTGAGGTCACTGGCATCAGAGGCTATTAAGTCTACAATTTGTTTTTAAAAGTAAATATCGGGGTTACAATATTATTACGCTGCTTACTGAAGAAAATGGCAAAATGTTCGCCTATGCCTACATGTTTGCACTTGGAGAACTGGGAAAATTTTAGATGGAGCATGAGCCGGGTCTGCCATCTTTTAATCTGTCACCTGCGTGAGCTGGATAGACAACAGTTCTATTATCAATTAAGTATTAAATCCATACATAAAATCTATGAAAAATATCCATGCATTTCGTTATTCGATATTCCTTGTTATATCCATGTTATTCGAATAAATTATTACTGCTTGTTTCCATAAACACAAGTCGAATATCTATTAGTTGTAACTTTCTTTGTCCTTTCTATGCTTTTTCCAGGAACGAGTTTTTGTCTGAGTGATAACTTCACCCTACAGTAATACGAACTTAGATGTGATATGGAACTGGATGCAATTTTTAGAACATAAAATCTCTAAATACAAAAATGTATTTGTGTGAATTAAAGAAAAACTTTTAATGCTTGTTTCCATGTTCCGACTGTGCATGAGTAATGTTTCAACTCATGGACCATGAGCTGAAACATTGTTTGCGATTTATATGCTTTTGAACAGATCATCTTTGAATGTAACCCATATATTTGTGTCGATTGGCGAAACTCTTAACCCTTTACCTAACGAATCGGATGCATCCGCCCGTGTAATATACAAATTCAGCAGGTGAAAAAATATTAATTTTCAGACAATTACAGCAAAACTATATCATGTGACCCCTCATTGGAACGAGCTCATCGAGCTCGTTCCAATGAGGGGTCACGTGATATGGTTTTGTAACAATGTTTTGAAAATTTAAAAAAAATAATATTTAAAATCATAAATTTTGATATCGTCTGCGTTGGGTACATTAGCTGAAAGCACAAGCAAAGTTTCAGCTAATGTACCTCTTAACTCTTTGGTTAAGAGGTACATTAGCTGAAACTTTGCTTGTGCTTTCTACAATGATTAAAAAAATATGATATGAGTTATTGGCTTAATAATACCTCCACTCGGCATTTATTCCAGTGGTAATACACACACAGGTGTGACATAAACTTTGGTATTTGTATAGAAATTGTGTGTAATGAACAAAGTTTTGACACGTGTCGGGAACCTCGCCCAAGAAAAAAAAATGAGGTGAGAACATAACGCGCGCGAACGACACCGGTCGCCTATAACGGAAAGACGTTATCATAGATACTCTGTGTTGCACAGAGAAATAGCAGTGATAATATTTAATCAGGGAACCCTCTTATTTATCAAATGAGACGGCTTATTTGTAATGTACATTTCTAATGAAAAAACAATTAATATTTGTCGTTCACCATTTAATCTTAAACAATCTTTTATAAAATGATAAAAACAGCTTCGTCCTTTTCATTTCATTTCATAGTTTGTGGCCAAACTGTCCGGTCTATGAAGTTAACCTTTTACCTAACATGAAACGCAGACGACATTTGCAAACAGAATTCTTGAACAACTATTTTTTTTCATTTTTTATCTCAAAAACATAGGTTATGACCCCTCGTTAGAACGAGCTCGGTGAGCTCGTTCCAAAGAGGGGTCATAACCCATGTTTTAAGACAAAAAATGAAAAAATAATGAAAAATAATTGGTGATTTTTGTGAATAGCGCTCGCCGGTTTTGGTCGTTACGTTGGGTAAAGGTTTAACAAACTAGTTCTATTACGCGAACTTTCCCGCTGGTCAATTTGTTCAAGACTTGGCTGTCAACTGTGCGGTATGGCACTTTCTATTGAGAAGTCAATTGAAGCAAATTAGTTTCACGAAATATTTCATTCATATTCCGTGAGAACCTTGCCGGAATCAAGTATGGCACGCTCTGGTGGGCGTTTTAGTTTCCGGGAGATTTTTTCAAAACACGGCAATACGAATTCGGGACTGGTGGTTTTTTTTTGTGACCAGCAGATAACTCAATTTAGCCTGGAATGACACCACCCAGTACACCTGGGGTTCTCTCTTCACGTAATAATGGTCAGTAAATGAACGATCATCAAGTCTTTATTCACGTTAAATGATCTTTTGAAGGGCTCGCTATCAGTGACACAAAATTAAATCATTGTCAGTGAAAAGCTTTTTAAACACTAGTCAAGTGATTCACTCATTGCGAGATCTAGGTCTATTGAAAAGAAAATATTCATCGCCTCGTAAGATTACGCCACTTTTAAATGTGGCCTATTCCCCCACAACAATGGGGAGCGGAAACACCAGTGTGTTGATAAAAATGTTATCTAGAGTTTGCACATTGTGTTAAGGTGTGAGGTTTGTAAACACCGAACGCTTCGATGTACAACGATTTATTTTTGTGATGTATATACAGGAAGAAGGATTATAGTAAAGAATTTAATCCTTATGTCCGCACAACCTCTTATACATGGATGGTCCCCAACTACTTCTGACTCTTGTACAATCCGGAAAGAGTGCATTGATACTAACTAACTAACTATAGCAGTGCACTTTCCACCGGATTATTAGTTATCTCTGTCTATTCCATTTTTAATGAAATTAAAACTGGTTTGGAAACTGTTCTCTGTCTATTCCATTTTTAATGAAATTAACTGGTTTGGAAACTGATACACCCCGAGGCGCTGCCGAAGAGTGTAGCGGTTTTCAAACCAGTGTAAATTTCCATAGACCCCGAAATAGACATAAATAACGAATTTATTTCCTTTCTGACATCCTTCACTTTTTATACAAATTTCAGTCCAAATGTTTTTGTTTGTTTGATTTATATGAAAATATTTGTATTATTCCTAAGTTAGATGTTAGATGAGTAGTATTTTGTAGTTCACATGTTGAAACAGCATCTGTGCCATACCATATCATGTATATTGGTAGTGCAATAAAGTATTTTATTGCACGCCTGTGCTTTTATTTTCATAAAATACACGCTTTTTCTGCAAAAAACTTTTGGCAATAATTTGTGTTTTTAATATTTTTTTAGTAAACTGTAGGCGTGCAATAAATACAGAACAGAATTCGGGTTCGAACAATCATTTTTTACCTTTCGAGATCGATCTCGGTGGAGGGATAATATTGAACAAGAAGCCGAAGGCTTCGAGTTCAATATTATCCCTCCGCCAAAATCTATTTATATTTTTTTAGTAAACTGTAGACGTGCAATAAATGCAGAAGAGCATACGAGTTCGAACAGTCATTTTTGACCGCACTCGATCGATTTTGGCGGAGAGATAATATTGAAGCCTTCGGCTTCTCGTTCAATATATTCCCACCGCCAAAATCGATCTCGTTCAGTAAGAAATGACAGTACGAACGCGAATGCCGTTCTGTCTATCTATTTTATTCTATTCACGTACCCCCGTCATTGGAACGAGCTCGTTCCGATGAGGAGGTCACATGATATGGTTTTGTTGTGTAAGTTTTTTTTTCAACTGCTGAATTTGCATTTTACTCGGGAGAGGGATGCGACCAATTCATTAGGAAAAGGGTTGAAAACCGATCACGTCAACATATTTATCTTTTACATCAGGCTGAACCAAGGTGTAAATATTCCAAAAGTGTGAGAGCATTATTTAAACGGTATACTTGCATTCAATCAATGCTAACCCTAATAGTGCCGAGTTAGGAAGTTGCAGAGTCCGGCTGTTACTCACCGTTGCCCGGCGGGTTCTCTTCTGGTCTCAGATTCGTAACACAGTCCGATAAGATATGACCCTGGATTTTGAAAGTTTCTTTAAACCCAATTACGTGACCCCCCCACCCCCTCCCACCCCCGCAAAAAAAAACAAAAAAAAAAAACAAACAAAAAAAACATAGCTTATGACCGGCATTCGAAGCGACTCGACGAGTTTCTGACCTATGAGTTCGCAGCAAGGATATTTTAAAAGCAAAACTTAGACGCTAGAATTTAAAAACTAAGAAAATATGTTTGGTAAATCTTTTATACAGCGCAGGGTGGATTCGAGAGATAACAGGGTGGTAAACGCACATCAGTGTCATCTGCAGTTCGAATAAAGAACTTTAACTCTCAAGTGACAAGGCTGTTTTCAGCAATAAATTGACCAACTCGTAGTGATGCACGGGTAGGAGGACACGAGAATCGCATGTTGTGCCCAACCATATCACGTGCTTCTCAATGGAACTCACTCGATACGTTTGTTCCACTCAGATGTAACAAATAACATTTCGGAGAAAGAAAATAAAAGTTTGTTTTGTGAGTGTAGAACAAATCATCAACATCTTTTATCAGAACAAATATTTACAGTAATGGGAGAGTCGCTTACGGCACAACTTGGAGAAGATGTGGGAGTCTTTGCACTCGTTGTTCCCGGAGTTGGAAGTTTACTGGTCCTTTTGTGCTTTTTCCTCTTAAAGTGCACATAATTATTAGGTAGCAATGAAGAAAGAATATGAAGTTTGATTTTCTGAGTTAAAAAATGATCCTGACCTGTTATTAGAAGAACATTTACCTGCACTAAAGGGAGATTTGTATTGAAGCTAATTTATCTTTAAGTATTATCAAAAAGGCAAACAAGGCTATGTTATTATTGCCTGTTGTGTTCGGGTTTATTAATGCTTTCTGTAATTTTTAATTTTCTTTTGTATGAGAGAACTGGAAAATAAACAATTCATTCATTCATTCCTTCACTTGACTCCGACAGTTATTTAATTTTTTTTTAGAAAAAGCACGAGGAGAATTTGTTCATTTTTAGATTATGGACCCGGGAAATTGTAAAAGAAAAAAATCCTGAGAAAAGGAAATCCATTTTGCTTGTTTGTGTATTGGGGGTTCAACGACACTTTAAACAGTCAGGGTCATATCGTGTTGGACAGTTTTATGGGTGGAGAAAGCCGGAGTACCAAGGAGAGAACCACCGAGCAACCGTGAGAAACTGTCAGACTCTTCAACTTGCTGAAGATATTATGCTGTTTAGGAAGATAGTTTGTATCAAATCAGCTTTACATTAAGGGTCACAGTTGATAGAATCTGTTGTTCAAGATATATTAATCTATTTCTCGAACTACCACTTTTCAGCCCTTCAACTAACACGACTAGAGGACAACACCCTTAAAACAGTTCCTGAATAACTACATATTTTCCTCCAAAACCTAGCTTATGACCCCCTCACTGGAATGAGCTCGACTTGCTTGTTCCAATGGGAGTGTGTGCATAAGCTATGTTGTGGAGGAAAATTTCGAAACAAATTAGACATTGCAGCTACATTATCGGAGGAGACAGGCATGCTGGGACTAAAGTGCTTTCTCGTTTTTACCAAGAAGCAGTAGCGGATTAAGATGCCTCAGAGACTCCAAGCAATTATTCTCTGGGGCTCTTTTGTGAAGAAAAACCTTGTGTTTGAACAAACTTGGGGAGCCCTTTTAGCACGTGTGTGTATGTTGGGTGCCCCTGCCCCAGGAGCTAGGCTAAACCTAGTTAGTGAATCTCTGTATTTGTACTGTTCATGCGCTCATTTATCCAAATATAATTACTAACATTAATTAATTTAATTTTTTGGTAACAAATTCGTATTAAGTGTTTGTTCAATGTTCGGTGATATTTGTTTTATTTTATATTACTGAATTGCCAAATGTCTGCAATGAATTAGAATGTCATAATTAATTCTTTTTTGTTAACTAATACATAGTCCCTTGAGTGCCACAAGGCTCTATCTCCAATGCTTTAGCATTGCAGCTGACGGCTTGGTCCACTGAGAGGACGATATGTAACAATAAAAATGCTACGAGAGCTGTGCGCCGAGTTGTTTTTGTATCGCATTTTACGCGCGTTTAATGTCATGTATTGTGGAAAATGATTAAAACTATAAATAAAATGGCAAACTAAATGTGACAAGAAAAAAAGTTTAATCTTATTTCAAATATTTTTCTTTCTCGGTGACGACTTCCACTCATTTTCAACAAAATAGACACTTCGATTCTCCAGACACTTCAATTCTCCACAAACCTTTCCCTCGAATCAGCCAAATAGTATTTACTTCTTCGTCTTAGTTCAAGTTGATGGAAATCTAATGATTTAACCCTTTACCCAACCTAACGGCCAAAACCGAACACGCTATTCACAAAAAATTTCATTATTTTTTTCATTTTTTGTCTCAAAAACATTGGTTATGACTCCTCTTTGGAACGAGCTCGTCGAGCTCGTTCCAATGAGGGGGTCATAACTTATGTTTTTGCGACAAAAAGTGAAAAAAAATCGTTATTCAAGGATTTTGTTTGCAAGTGTCGTCTGCTTTTCATGTCAGGTAAAGGGCTAAACTTCAGCGGGTAAGTAATGGTGTAGTATTTTGAATATTTCATGTTTGTTTATTTTTTATTGAACGAAAAAACAGTATGTATAGAAATAGTTAATTGAAAGGTTCAGGGCAGGAAAAATACAGTGCCGCATGCAATGAGATGCAAGGTAATTGCACGAAAATCTCTACCTTGTTTTTCTTTTTCCTGATAATGTTGGCCTTTGACATTGGTTCCTGAAAAGACCTCTAAGAAAAAAAATATGCGCAGTAACCCACAAAAATTTATCTCGAGTTATGCTTGGAATTAAAATTGCACTCTCTCTGAAGGCTTTCAAAGAAACAACCAGTGTGCCCTGCACTATCAGTAAAGATAAAATAACAGACCAATTGTTTTGTGGTTATCCTATAATGTACCTCTTCTTGTACTGTATGTGTGTTACAGATAAATTAATCCCAGCCTCACCCGTTCTATCTTCAAGTCATGGAAAATGACGATATCAGTTCCGTTTTATAACATAACTAGAACATAAACCATGTTTTGTACATAAAGAAACAAAAAAATAAATAATAAAAAAATTACCTTGGTCCGTGAAATTGGGATTATTTATTTATTTATTTATTTATTTATTTATTTATTTATTTATTTATTTATTTATTTATTTATTTATTTAAGGTCACATATTTCTGCATAATGGCTAATCGTGACCGGAAGCAATTGGATTAACCCTTTACCCAACGTAACGACCAAAACCGACCAGCGCTATTCTCAAAAGTCGCCAATTAATTTTCATTATTTGTCTCAAAAACATAGGTTATGAGACAAAAATGAAAGAAAATTAGTTATTCAAGAATTTCTTTTGCAAGTGTCGTCTGCTTTTCATGTTAGGTAAAGGGTTAACTGGGATTAACAGGTTATATATTTGAGCCTCATTTTTAGATGGAATAAGAATACTCATGTTTTCGGGTTTTTTTTTTCATAATTATACAAAAAAGCTTTATCTATCGCTTTTAAAAGTTTCACGCGAAACTTTACGAACACGCGAAAGATATCGCGTGATTCCAGATCCTCAGAATCTGTTTCCGAAGTAACTTTAGAAAAATGAAGGTCAAATCTGCACGAGGCGAAAGCCGTCCTAATATATTGTCCAATGTCGATATGTGTACATATTATAGTCCTGTATTGATTCTTGTTTCTGAAACCATTCGTTCGTAAAATTTGAAGAAAAAAAAACAATTGACAAGAATATAAATTTAAATCATACAATGTAAATTTAGAAACAGAGAGAGAGAGAGCTATGCTTCAAAAGTTAGTGATGGCGAGGATATTATATCCTTTGCTAGTTCCCGCCTTCTCCAATAACTAACCCATCCATAAATTATGGGAGGAAAATAAGTTTAAATGCTAGGTGTGTCAACATATATTCATCTTCCTTTTGTTTTATCTGATAAGTTGAGCTTTAAAATAAGGGGCCTTTTTTACAAAATGCACACTGTATTACAAACCCCAAAGTACTCCGTAAGATGGCAGATTCGTGCAATAAATATATATAGTATCGGAAAGACGGAAATTTGTTTATCAAGCGTCACCCATCCAAACCGCTCCACCAGCTTCTTTGCAATGGCCCAAGATTTACACGGTCAGCTTTACGAGTTCAAGATATATTCTTAACATATTAAACACAAATCCCCATCCTATATTGATAACCTTCATACATCTATGGTCCTTCCTTCAGAATAACAACTGATAAGGAAGAAGATAATTAGAATTCATTAATGTATAATCTTCTTTTGTTTATGGTTTTCTTAATTTGTTGATGGATTTTTTTTTCAAACCGTTCTTCAAAATGCTTTCTTCCATCGCCCACATTAATAAGATTTTTGGAAACTTGGTATCTTTTGAGAGTTCATCCAAAGAGAACACACAAAGGAAATTAATCCTCCGCATACTGTCAAAATACCCAAATTTCAAACAGCAAATTTTTCCCCAATTGCAATTAAGAATTTAACCAATTCAGTCTTGTTTAATCAATACGATCAAACAAGACGGTTTTGTTTAAGTTTTCTGGGGCATTATGGGGAAACATGAAGGTTGAAATCTCCTTATTTCGACATCAGTCTGCGGGGATGAGGGTTAAAAAGACAAATAATTGCATCATTCATTTGTACCAGTTTGTTTGTAGAAATCATAAGTTACTACAGCGGTGGGACCGGTGTAGGGGGAGATGGAAGATGCGGGAAGAGAAGATAAAGGTATATGTCAACCTTTATATACCACACATGCATGGAACTCTTGTAAATGGTTTATGCACTATCGCACTATTCACCATTAGCCACCTTTTTCTGAACCTGGAAACTCGTCCATCTAAAGAAATAGATTAATGGGGTACGAAGCCGAGTCAAAGTTGCAGATCTACTCACAAGTACCCATAGTAGTAGATCTTTCTATCAAAGCCTAATACGCAGAGCACGTAGTCAGTGTTGGAGTTAAATGTCTTAAGGGAGTGACAGGTAGAGAGCCAATCTGGCTATGTCATCTCCCAACAGTATAGACTGAATATCATTTTCTAATTATCTATATGTATTTTAACTTAAATATGTAATTGCCTGTAAACTATACCGTTAAATAAAATATCTATCTTTCTATCTACCTATCGCTCTTATGCTTCGGGGGTCATTTTGTTATAGTTATGAGGCATGGGGGCGTTATTCATCAGTAAAAGCTGAAATTCTGATATTTTTATGTATAGATTTAAGAAATATCATATTTCAACAAAAATGGATATCTAAAACCTATATTGATTAGTTAGTGTCTTTTTATTTCTACACAGTTACAGGGAAATGGTCTTCCAGACCATTTCTCTGCAACTTTATAGAAAATAAAATTTTGTGAAAAAAATCTGAAATCAGCTGAACTTTCACAACTATGAGTTATGCCTTCACGTCCTTGGTATTTTAGCTTTAGAAAATTACAATTACTCGTGGTGCTCCAATTCACAATCGCACCGAAAGGGGCGGGGGCCGGGGGTTTAAGGGGGGGGGGGGGGGGGGGCAACTTCCCGGGACTGGCCCCCCACTAGTTACCCGGTATTTGGGGGTTTTTGAAAAGCTGAACGTCGTGGGAAGGCTTCGGTTACGGGCATCCGACGCTGATGGAGATAGCAAGAGTGCGTAGTTGCATTATTGACCAAGTCCCGTTCGTATAAAAAAAACACTTGTTCCAGTTTGGTGGTTTTCCACCGGTCTTTCCTGCATCGTGGTGGTCACGATTATCTTTGGAGAAAAAATGCACCATACACACAGAAATACAAATAATAAATTACCCAAATTGGAAACAATTGAGTCGATATTGTCAAGGAAATGAAGGAGAATGGTTCTCCTAGCAATAATTTAAAATAAATTTCAGGGGGAGGATCCCAGACCCTCCATTTATTGCTTCGCCCGCCTGGCCCGTAACGCCCGTTCTACACTTTGCCCGGGGCCCATCCTCAGTCTCGGCGGCCCTGCTCCAACTGGCATGAACAGGAAAAATGTTTTCCCAGGGAAGATTCTGAACCTTCACCTATAGGGTTACACACTTCTAACCCCCATCATGAGGTAAAATGAAGTGGGAGAAGTGTTTTGAGCCCCCTCACTTCCAACAAACACGCACTTCATTTAACCTGGCTTCGTCTTTAAGTTACCATCTTCCTTTTCAACAACTATTCGACTGTATAATTTGTAGAACACTGCACCATTATTTACAAGGACGTGTATTTTGCACCAGTTGTTAATATAAATTTTAAAAATAAACAAAGGAGAGGATTCGCTTTTCCCAGTACATTCATGACCTTACAGCAAACAGAGAGTGTTGTTATCAAAATGTACGAGGTATTTTTTTATGAGCTGAACTGGCTTTTATAAATAAAAAACTCGAACGGGTTATCACGGTTTACCTTCATTTTCCACTACACGTCCAATATCAAACTGATAGACTTAGTATTTCAAATATTTCTCACTTGGTATGTGTATTTAATCTGTTTAAATCCCTGTTCGTCGGCTATCGGATATAAATCGCTGTGACGAGCGTTCCCTGGTGCATTTATTTGGGTAATTACAAATTTATACACTCAACCCTTTCTGTGATGATTCCGTTAGCAACTAATTAATATATTCTTGAATCATGTCTACCGTGAAGCAGCCGTGACTTTATTTTACAACAAAGTTCAAGAAAAAATCATTATCTTCCAAGAGGAATCTTGAAAATTCTATTCTGTAATTGGAAAACTGCAATTAATTTAGATGAAAGTGTCGTCTGCTTTCGGTAGATTTTCCTCTTCTGTCTCAGTGGTATTTGCCTGAAAATATTTTTGTACAGGAGACAGACCACACACTCCACAGTACGACCAATCCAATACACTAGTCGTTCGAGGAAAAACACACATCAGATATTCCTACCTATAAAAGAAACCACGCGTTTCTTCACTGACACCGAATAATTGAAGACTTTTCTGTAAAAAACAATTGTTCAGATTTGCCCAAATGTATGTAAATAAAAAAGGTGAAAAAAACCTCAACTTGCAACTAAGCTCGGAAGTAATAATAACAATTGAATCAAGTAACACGTACAGTACAGCCGCCGTGGATTGGTCGTAATCCACGCTTTAGCAGTGATGTACACACATGCGTCTACCAGGTAATAAAAATCATTATAAGCAAAATTTTAATTAATGAAGCACCGGGTTGTACCCGGTGCTTCATTAATAAATTTTTTTTTATGATTATCCCAATAATTAGTGTTTGGAATCTAATATTACTGAGGACGTGGAAATATTGCCCAAGCGACCTATCCACGACGGCCGTACTGTATCATACCCGTTTTAATGCGCGAATGATTAACCTTAAAAATCACTAACTACAATATTTTAACAAAAGTAAATGTGAAACCTATTCATTTATATCCTAGATACAGAAATGTGTAAAATGAACCGGTGATATTTTAGACCTATAAGGGCCACGTAAGGTTAAATATGGAAGTTTCCTTGCTTTGGTGGCACATTTTGCCCTAGTCTGCTCCACTGCATGCACCCAGGATTACGAACGATATATCTCAACCGGAAGAGGCTCCACTGGAAGGGGTTAAGTGATACCATACAGGAATGTCATATTTTAACAATCAGACACGTGTTACAACATATCGTAATAAACAGCAGAAGAGAGTTTCAGAGAACCACATATGTTAATGTCAGTCTAAATTGTTGTTTAACTTATAATTTATATTCATTAATTATTACACACTTCTCTGTAATTAATTAACTATACTATTCTTTTAACCCTTTACCTAATTCAAACTTCATTATTTTATTTTCAATTTTTTACTTCAAATCTAGTCATTGAACCTTCGCTGGAACGAGCTCTTTGAGCTCGTTCCTGTGAGAGATCACAAGCTATTTTCTGGGGCAAACAATGAAAATTTTTAGTCATTCAGAAAGTTGTTTTTGCAGTTTCGTTCCTCTGGCTGTGTTATTTTTAGTGACATGCCAGCCTTTTAAATTGGGAACAGCATCATTCTGTATGTTAACTTTTGTTTATGAAATCCTGTTATGTGATACAATGATGGAAAGAACTCTGACATCCTTTTCCAACAGTGAATCGTATAATAGCCTTTCGGCAGCATGAGCGTATGGTGTTTCTCCTCCGTGCGCCCCAAGACATTTCCCTCACAGAGCTGTTTCCAGTGGTGAGTGACATAATAGCCTATCAGCAACATGGGTATAGTGTATTTCTCCTTCGTACGCCCCTCGTGGCAATTTACTTTACAGAGCCAGTTTCATCAGTGAGTCACACAATAGCCTCTCAGCAGCATGGATGTAGACCCCCCCCCCACCCCCCCCCCCCCATCCCAATCGACATCCACCCACTACGTCCATTTCACATAACGACCGCTCTCCAACAATGGGTCATATAATAATATTATCAACATCATGAGTGCATGACAGTTCTCTCAGGATATCCCCAAGGACAGTCCCGCAGGGGACACTTCCCCTACAGTCACTTTTCCCAGCAGACTCTTTCCCCTAAATATACTAAATGTTAACGTCGCGTTAAATAACAAGAGTGAAACATTGACACCCTTTTAAAATTATTCAAGGAAAACTTAATGTAACACTTTCCGGGAAATCGAGTCAGGGGAGAGTAATCAATATTTTCATATTGCAACCACAATGATTACGGATTTATAAAACCCTATATAACTTAGACATATTATCAAATTATTTTTTCTTTTGACAAAGTGACATGTTTGTTTGTTTGTTTATTAGGGTTTAACGATACTTTCAACAAACAGGGTCACATCGTGTTGAAATTTATTTATTTATTGGTGTTTAAGGTCACATACTTATTCACAATGGCTAATCGTGACAGTGACAGTTTTACGGGTGGAGGAAGCCGGAGTACCCGGAGAGAACCACCGAGCATCGACGAGCAACTGTCATTCCCTCAACATTCTAACTCTGTTCAAGCTCCACTCAAGCAGGGTTACAGCGGTTGAATACATGTGCACCATCGACGTGCAGTACGCCTTAGTACACGGCGTCATCGAGCCCCCATGTAGGCAACCGGGATAAAGTGCTTCGCCCAAGGACACAACGCGGATCGTCCAGAACGGGGATCGAACTCGGGACTCTAGCATAGAAGTCCAACAGTCTACCATTGGGCCACCGCTCTCTCTCATCGTGTTGAAAGCAAAGTGAGATAATATTAAATATAAATATACTTCATTTTTTATTTGATCATTAATAAATTAAAAATTAATATTTACAATGTTAACAACGGCAATTTTTCCATTCAGGACAGAGGGAACTATCCGAAGGTGAAGTGTTCCAGGGGTGAACTGTCCTTCAGAAGAATGCCCAATGAAAGAATGTCCGGATCCCCGGTATTATACAGGAAAAGCTCCAGGCGTGATCTGGAATCATCTGTTATAATTAGACCGGTTTTAGTATTGGAGCTGTTAAGTTAACTCCGCGCACTCTTATAGCACTAAAAAGTTGTTTCAGTGACTTCAGTTTTCTCATGTAACATTAAGAAGTTAAACAGTTATATCTTTTTTGACAGAGCTCATTGAGCTCTGTCAAAAAAGATCTAATTTGTTTAATTTTCAGCTGCATCATGGGAAACATTTATTGCTGAAAACATTGATATTTTTACGCCAGATTGTGCTGAGGGTTAAAGGTTCTGTTGCAACTTCTCAGTATTATTTAATTTACCTGTATATTGCATGGATTCGTTGGTCTGTAGCCATCGCGTGTATGGATTCTCGCTGGCGTCGTAATAGTTCCTCCCTGGAGGCATATCGCCTTGATGATGGGGCGGATTAGAGTTAGTGTCTACTGAAGAAGTGTGATCCGGTCCCGTGGGGCAGATGACTTTACCTTCGGGTAGTTCCAGTATATCCTTCACTGTGAAACTGCTGCTTTTCGAACCAGGGACAGTCAGGTGTGTTTCCATCTTTTACTACCCGCTGCAGAATAAAATTTAACACATTTCAAATTTCTTTGCCGGATTAAAATTCTCCTTAAAGTTGCTTAAAGGCGATTGTTAATTGTCGAGGATCGGCATTGTTCATTTTCTGAATTACCCTGTCATTGCTTTTCATCAATAAATTTGTACGCTAATAAAATATGGGCGTGGTCTACTTAATCTGCTCTTCAAACTAATCTTATTTGTTTACACCTGTCTGACAGATCGCTTCGTGTAATATTATTGGGTCGAGAAAATCGAGGAAACACGCCTCCATTATCAGAGATAAATCGATATCTCAGAAATGTCAAGCGCAGAGCTGCGATCATTAAAGAAAAATTAATAATAATTTTAGACAGAAGACAAACTCAAGATATTTTTATAACTGCTCATATTTATAAAGGTCCGGTTATGAAATGGTCAGTTTTATTTTTTTTTTAAATATACAAAATAAAATTCAATTATTTATTCATTAAACGGCATTTTTAAAACGATTTTATGGAAATAATAACGAATGCTTATAAAAAATAAAATTACTAAAATTAAAATGCTAGATTGTTATAAGCGATTTTACATTGAATCATGGAGAGATGGACACTTCAGCGTAATCTAAGGGCTCTTGACGACACAGGCTGAATAGAATGCACTAGAGTGGTTGAGTGTAAGCAAATCCCTGGAAGAGCACTCTATAATAATGGTATAACAACAAGTATATTATCTGATACACTCTTGTTACGAGTATTCAAGCAATTGAAACACTTGTTACACGTCCTCTTGCCAACACTTTTATCACAATATTAAATCCTTGGTGCTTATTATCATTAGCAGAATTCACACATTACATCTCACTCAAGAGTAAGAGGTGCTTAAACCATCTCAGTGTGCAGTCAACAAGATGTCCACAATGTTAAAGTAAGTAAGCAACCGTACGTTTCAATTAACGTTGAGCGAAACGATTTTCACAAGTCCGACAACACTGAATGCCCACCGAAATTGACCGAATGCGACGCGAATGATGCCATAAAAGTATATCCATCGCCGTTCCTTCAAAACTTTTGACATGGGCACAATGTGGTATAAGCATTTGGACCTTGCTGTGAAACATAGGAAACATGCATTGAACGAGACCCAGGGTGTAATCGGAAAACAGTAGCGGACAGAGGATTATTTAAAGACGGGGTAAGATTTTAAGGAATGACGAATACTCAGATAGTGTTCACACACAAGCCACATGCCGTAATTAAAGGAAAGACCTGTTTGTTTATTAGTGTATAATGACAATTTCAACAGCCAGGGTCACATCGTGTCGCGCAGTTTTACGGGTGTAGAAGCCGGAGTACCAGAAAAGAACCACCGAGCAGCGGTTGAAGGCAAGTGCACCATCGAGGTGCAGAATGTTATAGTACACAGCGCCATCTTGCTCTTGCTGATTGGGAGGCAATAAGTGTATGGGAAACTGGAAAATAGAGTCGCTGTATTCCGCTGCGCGGAATACAGCGACAGTATTTTCCAGTTTCCTTTTTATTGTAGTCGCTATTTTCATGCTCTTCTCCTATAGGTATCAGGGAACTAAATATTTGAATAAGAGTTTCCCGCTCGGAAATGATGCAATCTCTAAAAATAAACAGCCTTGGGAAAATATATTGTTTCAATAAACGTTTGAAACATTCTGTTGACATCTTGCATTATTGTTGAATATTCCTGATAAAAAAGTGAGTGGTTTGATGACTTTTGGACCTAAAAGAATACCATTTACTTTTTGTGTGTTTTTGTAGGGAATTCCCTGATAAATATGTGCACGTGACCGGTACTTCCCTTCGTGTCAGTTTTTCTCTCTTATTTGTTGCATCACCCCTTGTTCTCGGGTCAGAAAAAGTTGTCTGAAGGGCTATAATTGACAAAGATATTTGAATGCCAAAATTAAAGTGATGCGATCATATTTGTTTTTGCCGGAACGTTATAATGGTCGCCTATGGGGAAATATTTAGTTCTGTGATACCTTTACATATGTACATACCTGTCTGAGAAGTGTGAGGTTTGTGTGTTTCCAGTACGTTTTCGAACGATGACAGTTCAGGTATCATGGAACGATTTTGAAAGTGGAGAAGCTGAATCTGAAGTTCGATTTTTGTATGTATGTGTTGTCGGGGAGGGTCTCTGCGAGTGCATACTTCGGAATTATTTTTATTTTAAAACGCTTTCATTTGAATCAACGTGTAAGGGATATGTTTAAAACAACTGAGTACTAGCATTGCTACCTTCGTAGTTCTAAACATTCCACTTATTAATTCAAGCAGAAGTAGGCGATTTCACTCAGTGTGAGACGAGGCACAAAGCGAAGTGGTGGGTAGCTGTAGTTAACGGAACACCACCGTTTATAAATGGTTGGAAGTTCAAACATGATATTTTTCTAAGCTTCCACCTGTTCGCCTGTTATTGCTTTGAAGTGAGATTATTATGACAATTCTATACCAAATTGATTGTTTTACTTGTCAAAAAATGAAATCTTGAGATGTTCCCAGAAAGAATTAGAATAACTATAACAAAGTGACCAAAGAAATATCAGGACGAGAGCCACTTCTTAGGGATTTTAAGCACGAGTGTACGTTTTTCAGCAAAATAATGGGGTCGGATGGGGGTTGGGGTGGTGGTACGAGGCCCCTGACCCCCTCCCACCACGCCGCTATTTATTTACCACCATTGTTTGAATTTTTAAAACTATTTTTCTTGTTGTTGTTGGTATTTTATGGTTGTTATTTTCTAATTAAACTGAACTGCTTTATTTACAGTGGCGTAATGTATGAAACGCCGGAGAGGCGACCAGTTCAGTCGAATTTTTATTCACACGATGTCATATTCACAGCAATAACAATGTGCAACTGTCTGTGTGAGTTAAGGAGATCATGTCTTTCAGACATTAACTTTCCAAAACTTTGCTGACTTAAGTGGGTTGGGGGTTTGTAAATGGAAGTTTCGACAGAAATTAACAACACAAAGCGCGTGGTGAGACATTACACCTCTAAGTTCTGTTGGAAATTTCATGATTTAAGTGAAGTGCCAGTACCAAGATATATAAAAGGACTTTGCCCAATAAGCCCCTTCGCCTCTGATGAAGCGGTCCAAATCAAACGAAATCGGTTCGGAATATATGGGATTACAGTACTGCAGGTCCCCATAGAATCAATTTACAGTTTTATTAGTAACAGTCGTTAGAGTTCCGTGAATGGATTGTCAGCAGGCTGCTACGTATTTAACGAGGAATTTTTCTGCGTGTGCGCTCTGACCGAACATGGCATGATTTTCTTCGAACCATTTGCGATGGGGTTTGAACACAAGACTGTGGCAGCCGCTGACCAATCCCGAATATTTTTATGTACAGTAACCACCGAGTTACCCACACATAACACAAAACCGACGAGATCTTTTCTAACTGTTTAGATTTGGTAGTGGTGTTACCTAAAAATTGACATCGTAGTTGAAGATCAGTGGAAGCCCTTTCACATAAGCACATATGACAAAAAAGGGATTCTCCCGAAGGTATCCACAATTAATACAATACCAGGTCATAGGTATCCCCAAATACCGAAATGAGGCTAAGAGTCGTGTGTGCGAGTCACTCGAACGAGCAATTGCTCTATAGTACATTTGCTCGATGGGCTTCGAGTCGTTCGAGCAATGACTTATCAGTAACTACTCGATAGATTCTTTGCATCAGGAATGATATAGGCTTTCGTGGAGGTTATCTATCAGTTGGCTATAATCCAAAGGTGGCCCTCAGTACGATAACACTACGTGCTACTATTATAAGCCATGGTACGGCGGGCCTGAAAAGGGATTCTGGGGGGAAACCTAACATGAAAAACTACTCTAGTTCAATCGGACTTACCCTAGGGCCCCCCTTTGTACCATAGCACCACGTGCTACTATTAAAATTTACGGAATGCGGTCCTAAATAGATTCAGGGGGAAATCCGAACTAAATAAAGTCAATTTCGGTAGTTTGGGGTGAATTTTGGTAATTTGTAGGGATTGTCGGGTTTATTTGGGTAGTTCTACGAATCGGGAAATTACTCCTATTTAATCGAACACACCCTCCGATCATACCCCTATCCTATAAGAAGGTTTTAGGTCACATAGCAACCACTTGCTACCATAGAAACCAAGATGGCGGCCTCCAGTATACAAAATGGACGACGGAAACACTTATCACCCTAACAACACGCGCTGCGCATGCGCACTAACACCACGTATCACTATGGCCGCTCACATGGGTTACCATGACAACCAAACATGGCGCCATTGGGCCACGTGACATGACGTCACTTCTGGTGATGATGCCTGTTCGGGTACATGACACACTACTCATGTGAATAATGAACAGAAGTGCTTAAATGTTTAGAATAATCTTGTTATTTTATGATTTATAAGAAATATATTGATGAATTAACTTACTGCGACTTTGCTGTATCCTTGGGCAAAACACTTAATCCAGATTATACACTTAGGGGCACGTGGCGCTGTGTACTGCACGTCGAAGGTCTACTTGCCTTCAGCCATACTGACTTTGCCTGCACCGGGTTAGTAAGTTGGAGAATCTGACAGTTTCTCGCCGCTGTTCGGTGGTTTTCTCCGGTTACGCCGGGATCCTCCACTCGTGAAACTGTCCGACATTATGTGGCCCTGGTTGTTGAAAGTGTCGCTAAACCCCAATACACAAACAAATAAACTTACTCAGAACTCTCGTTACTTGCTGTTCTCGTGAACTGTTTCAAATAAAATTAGTTTCATTTGTCTCTCAGATTTCCAGAATCGAAAAAGTTTTCGCACACAATGGAACCTTCAAACTACCAAGCGACGAAAGGATTTATAATGGTGGGTTGAAAACAGTAGTAACCATTTATGTCTTACCACCTACAAACTACTGAGAATTTCATTGAATTTAAGACGTCACGCACATTGCTGTGTACATAGTCCATTCAAATCAAAACGCGGCTAGCAGTCTGAGTGATCTTCCCTTGTTTATCCACCTATCAAAATGGTGGCAGATGATACCTGTTTCACGTTAAACAAGTTGGAATTCTATAATTTATTATACATTGCAATTGCAAGTTTAGTATGTGGCCGGTAAGATATATTCGTTATCGCCATACCATTTATTAATGGCTCAATATGGTATATACAATATCAGTTAAGTCTCTGTACATGGAATCCAAAATACCGAAATTTCAGACAATTTTTTCCCATAATGCAACTAGGAAATTAACCAATTCAGTCTTGTTTGACAGAGCTCGGCGAGCTCTGTCAAACGAGACCGAATTGGTTAAATTTCTTTTTGAATTGGTTACATTTCTAGTTGCATTACGAGGAATATTTGCGGCTTGAATTTTCGATATTTCAACATCAGTGTGCAGTGGAGTTAATTACATTATGTCTAAATATTATTACACTGAAGTAGCAACTAACAACTGTACGTAAAAATTATACAAAAGCTATGTTAGTACCGTGAGATATCAGTCTTCAATGGAATAAACATATTTTCGTACCGTAATTTTTGCGATAAAATGCCACTATGTAACAAACTACTGGAAAGGCCTCTAAAAGCCCTTTGTACCTCTCTGTCGCATAATAGCTTATCATCAAATTAATAGATGAATATCCTGGAATGATTTAAGATTTCTGGGCCTTACACTAAAATAGTTAACTTGCAGTGATACGTTGCCGTTTAAATGATAATCAGGGATGAAGCTAGAGAGTCTTTAATAGGGGGGGCGCATGATAAGTTAGATTTCTAAGTGGGGTTGGGATGTCGCAGGCCTGAGTTCAGGAAGAGTTCGAGTGATGTATCTCCTTCTCGATGGGCTGGGGTTGGACCTTCCCCCGGAGAAATGTTTTTAATTTTTTAACCCCTCATATGAATTCTAAGGCCTCCCTCTGGCTTTAAATCTAGTCATTTTATCCATAAGAAAAAAGCATTTCCCAGGTTGGTCCCTGAGTTTTCCCTTACACTGACCAGGCTACACAAAGGCAAGAGACTGACAGCTATTCAGCCAATACCGGCTCCCTCCAACTGACTGAGAGTCAGTTAGAAGGAGTTGGTATTGGCTGAATAGCTGTCAGTCGATAGTCCTTGTGTAGCCTGGTGTTTATAAGAGAAACGGTTAAACGGAACGATGAATTCGAAAAACTGGACCGGTCACAGATACGAGTCTGAATTTCACGTTGTCAGCTGATTGGAAAAGTCGGACGATTTGATCGACCATGGAAAATCACTTTGGCTCTGACCGAAAAAAATATGGCAATAGCAAATTGAATTGATATTATGGAATTTCCAACTTTTGGAATTTACATCGCCGAATTTCCAACTTTTGAAATTTTAGGCGATAATTACGTTTCTGATGATAATGTCCGAGAGCATTTTTTTATTATTGCTTTCACAGCGCGCTATGCGCACTTATTTGCTACACCAACACTCTCCAACAAGTATTTTGCTAGCTCGTCCCATTTCGGAGTCCACATAACAGTAACATTTCAAGAAATAATATTTTACGTTTTAATCTTTCGTAAGCTTATTAAAACTTTATCCCATCTGGCGTTGTATTAATCCCGTACAAAGATCCATCTTATCTCTACTCTATAAGGTACATTACCTGGAAGTAAATATTAACAAACATCTTCACTATTCATAACAATTACGATTCACACTGACATAACTTGTGACCTTAGCTCCAGGGACGTGGCTAAAGGGCCTTGGTTCGGGGTGTGTGTCCCCTACATTTCTAACTCTACCCCCCCCCCCCGGCTGTCGAACATCGAACAATTGATAAACCATTTGCTCCACCCACTTGCGTATGAATTTTCCATCTGTTACTTGTGAAGTTTCAAATGCTGAAAAAATACGAATTCCCTTGTAGTCAAAATATATGACCTTTGGATTCTAGAGTAGGAAATCGTTTCTTGAGTGTAACAAGCCGCCATTGTCAATGCTTTTGCAGATAGCGTCATATTGCACAGGCGGGACGAAACATTTAGTCCAATTAGAAAATCCCATGAAACATGGTTAAAAAGTCACTAAATGTCTTTTATTATACGCCTGTTCTACGAAATCCTCATCTACAGCAACAGTAACCCATGCGGAAAATGAAAATCTGTTCCGCACATATGTGCGGAACGGAAATCGTTGACAGACGGCTTTAAATAGAAGCGAAATTTTACTGGAATTTTCAACAAATCGTGCAACGCAATTACAATTTGAATCGCTAGCGATAGTTGAAAATCGTCCCCTGAGTACCAATGTAAAACGAACTTCTACAAGTAATGTTTCGGGTAATGGACCTCCAGGATCAAATCGAATGTCTATTATATATATACTATTAAAAAAGGAGGGGTTATTTGATAAATGTCAGATATATAAAAAACATATATTTATATTTTCATCAAAAAGTCAGTTGAGGCATTGCACTGTGACATCTGGTGAATGATTTCAGCGATAGTTGGGTGTCTGATAAGCACACATTCCACGCACTGAGCTGTAGAGAACATGGGCGGTCAGTCAGAGAACTTACCACATTCAGTCCAAGACCTCAATACCTTGTAAATCCTCCTCGGTTCGCGAGACATGCGCGGATCCGACGTGGCATACTCCTCACCAAACGTCCAATATCAGTTGACTAATGCTATTCCATTGTTCCTACAGTGCAGCGGTGAGTTCCTGGACATTGGTAGGGGGCTGTTGGCGTTGTCGTAGGCGCCTGCCAAGCATATCCCAGACGTGCTCGATTGGGTCCTGTGTGCTCTTGCATTGTCATCTTGGAAAATGAATCGACGGCCATGACGACGTGCACATGGCACCACATGAGCTGCTAAAATGTTGTCACGGTGGTACTGCCATGTGACACGCCCCTGGATGACATGTAATGATGTTCTGCTTGTCATAGTTACGTCTACCCACACCATAACCGATCCACAACCAAAACGACCGTGCTGCCTAACGGTTACGCCATGGTATCGTTCGTTCCGCCGCCGCCACACTCTGTTTCCACTGTCGTGGAAGTCGAGAGTGAACCTCGATTCATCAGAAAACATGACGTTGCTCCACCGACGATTGTCCCAGTGAGGTCGTGCTCCACCCCAATTACACCTTGCTGCGATGTGACGTTCAGTGAAACGTGGAATTATTCGATGTCGTCGAGCGTACAAATTCCAGCTGTGTAGACGATTTCGGATAGTCTGACCATGCACTGACTCGCACATCTGTCGCTCGAGTGCAGCTGCCGGACAATTTCTGAGGCATTTTGTACGTAATACTGTGGTTCGGATGAAACGATCCTGGTTAGCAGTTGTCGCCCTTGGACGACCTGACAGACGCCTGTCGTCGACATTGCTGTCTGACGGTAACGTGACCACAGCCCGCTAATCACCGATTGAGTAACGTTGAGAATTTGAGCCACTGCAGTCTGTTTGTTGCCAGCTTCCAACATGCCAACGTGTCAGTCTTCGCATACCTCAAAAGTTGCGTTTCGACCAGAAACTATTGGTGAATGAGTTTATACAAAGAAAAGAACGATGAGACCTCCGAAAAAGCCAGTCCAGTACAAATGAAAATTTCAAAACGTACCCCACAGATATTAACGCGGCGCTCGTGCGAAAAACCTGCACGAAGTTTTCGTGAGCCGGTGACATTCATGATCCACACTAAACCTGGTAACATATTGATGTGTCCAATCACGCGTATTCAATACCATTTTCCGAAAATATCAACATCATTTGGATATCCCCTACCGTTTTTGAATAGTATATGTAAAATTTTACTTGTGTATTCTTAGGCTTTATCAAGAACTTGAGGCTTGTCTGAGTGGAAATTTTACTTCACAGGTGTTTTAGTGGTAACCAAACAATTGCCCACTCTCCACAACAGAATATCTGATACCAAGTCATTAATTATTCCATAATTTTTTGCCAATGACATATTTAACCCTTTACCCAACGTAACGGCCAAAACAGGCCAGCGCTATTCTCAAAAAACGTCAATTAATTTTCATTATTTTTTTTCATTTTTTGTCTCAAAAACATAGGTTATGACCCCTCATTGGAACGAGCTCGTCGAGATCGTTTCAACGAGGGGTCATAACCTATGTTTTTGAGACAACAAATGAAAAAATGAGTTATTCGTGAATTTTTATTGCAAGTGTTGTCTGCTTTTCATGTTGGGTAAAGGTTTAAGGAGGAAATGTATACTCCATCCTGCATAAACACCCTAAATATATTTCTATCACAAGTGCAACTGCCCCACCCCTCGTCACCCCATCTCGGATCCGCCTATTCTAGACTATTGACTGAAATTATATTCCCAGGCATGACAAAAGTGTTTTGCCATCAATTCCATGCGAGGCACTGAACACCTGTCCATGATTTGCTGGATCGAGTGAGGACAGAAAACTGCCTTTTTGGTACAAAACCTAACCAACAGCTTGTTATAAGTTTCTGCCCAAACAGACCATCGTGTTTAATCCTCAGAGGCCTGGATAATTTTTATACATTTTCCTGCACCTTCACGTAACAGATCCTGCGGCTTTGCAGTTGTTTCTGGGCGAATCTTAGCTGCCTGTAAGCAAAGGTCCAGGGACTTGGAATTTACTTCAAAGTTTATCTAAACTCTGTATGTTGGGACTCCCGTTTTGTTGCAGTACAAATTAATCAAAGTCGGAAAAAGGTCACATAATGGTTAAAAACATGTCAAGCATTGGCCCTGTTACGATACACTAAACACTTGCACCAGAGTTCCTAAATGAAATTGTTGTATGCAATGTTTGTTTATTGGAGTATAAGGACACATTCAACAGCCAGTGTCATATCATATTTTACCGGCGGAAAAAGGCGGAAGTTCTCGGAGAGAGAACCACCGAATAACGGCGAGTACCGGTCGGATTCATCATGTTACTAAACCGACACAAGCAGGAAGCTTACCGTCGATCGTTGTGCCCAACGCCCCAGCACACAGGGCCAACGTGTGCTTTATACAGGCAATCGGGATGAAGCATCTTGTTCAACGTCACAACGCAGATGACGCGGTCAGGATGAACCAAAGACCTTTTGATCTCAAATCCAATTCTCTAATCAATGGGCCACTGGGCTCCTTATCGTATGTAATGCTGGCTGGAGTATTCTTTGCATTTGTAGAGGGAGATTTAGTTTGTTTGTTTATTAAGGTTTAACGGCACTTAACAGCCAGGGTCACATTATATTGGATAGTTTTACGGATGGAAGAAGCCGGAGTACCCAGAGAGAACCACCAAGAAACGACGAGTAACTGCCAGACTCTCCCACTTACCAACTCTGCATAAGTAGCGATACTTCGAAATTCGATTCGATGCAAAATCGCCCCAATGATTTGAATCGAATCTCGCTGATTTAGAAATTTTCGAATCGTCGAGATGCTCTCAAAGTCCTACCACGCATCTCCTCTTCTGGAGCTCAGGCGGTAGAAGAAGAGTCCAATGAGATTCCGCTGGCGAAACTACTTCGATTCCGTTTCAAGAATATACTACTTTTTAATTGTCTTGATCAAACAGACAAGCCACTGTTGAGTACAAAAATGAGTAGACATGTCAATGCTTTTGAGTGTCGCATTACAATTTATGATACCGGTACGTTATAAACTCCTGGTCTTACCTCATATCCAGAGTCGAGTGGCCTTTTCGATCCCCCGGCCCCCTTTCCCTCAGATGCTTCCGACGCCCTCGTATATTAGCATCAACGAAGTTTAAGTCATTAAAATCTGTATAAAATGTTGTTAAATAGTATTTACAATTAATAAATCCTAAGGGGCCAACACTATAAAACGTTTACAATTGTATTTTCTAGAATTGTATTTTCTAGTTATGACTTTAAATGGGTTAAAATGAACCATTAGCATTTTCAAAGATCTGGCAATTTGCCAGTTGGCAAATTGCCATATCTTTTAAAATGCTAATGATTCATTTTAGTCAGTTATATTAATAGGTAGAAAATACAATTCTAGAAAATACAATTGTAAAAGTTTTATAGTATTCAGGTGTGCAGCAGGTAAACTAAATGTACAACTGGGTAACAGTAAAAACAATTGCTAATTAAATCGTATATACGGTTTAATTAAATGAATATATAATTTAGTTAAACAATAGGACAACGATGATTTGTATTGCCAATTTCTGTTAGCCTTTTATCCAACGAATTGGCCGTATCCGTCGGCGTAATTTACAAAATGAGAAGTTGAAATAAAATGTTTTCAATTTCAAAAACATTCATCAAACCATGGTTGAGCTTGTTCCAATTTAAATATCACATGATATGGTTTTGTCGAAATGTTTTGAGAAATTTGAAGAAAAAAATAAAATTTAAAACAACAAATTTCGACATCGTATGCGTTGGATGGAGGCGTAACCCTTTGAGCACTGGTGATATCTTCCACGTCAGTCCAGTGTCATCATTTGGAAGAGTCTATATTCGTTACAAGGGGGAAGACCAATCAATATTTTCAACGTGCAATGTTGCAACGCACTTTGTAATAAAAGTTGCAAAATGTAATAATTATTACAAAGTGCAACTACATGGACAGGATAAACGTTGCAAACTGTAATAATAAATACAAAAAGCAACTGCATGGACGTTGTAAAATGTAATAAACTTTTTTTCAAACAGGTATTCAGAAACTAATTCATGTTGTACAAATATTAAAATAAATTTGTATCTCTATGATTCTACGACTGTCTTAGAGTATATTATGTTGACTTCTACGCTTTTTTGAGCGAGTTTCGTAGATGTTTGAAATTTTATTACAAAATGCAACAACATCGACTGGAAAAAAACGTTGCAAAATGTAATAATTATTACATAATGCAACTACATCGACTGGAAAAAAACGTTGCAGAATGTAATAAAATATTTTCAAGTAGAGCAATCAAACTAATTCATTGTATTATACAATTATTAATAGAAAAATGTATCTGTATTTCTTAATCAAATGCTGTCAATGTGTGTTTTTGTGAGAATTTCCTTACATGAGTCAAATGTTTGTGCGTAGCGTTTTAATTTGTCTTATAGACCCCTCTCCCCCGGCCAAATAAATAAATAAATAAATAAATAAATAAATAAATAAATAAATAAATAAATAAATAAATAAATAAATAAACTGAGGCCTCTCCTCACACCTCTCACATCCTCATACGAGATGATAACTGGTGATCACCAGTGGCGATCACGAGGGCTGCCTATTGATTGCCGATCTCCACAGTGATTGTTGGGAGTGAGATGAGCATTAGAGGGCTATGAGGACAATCCTCACTGAGGCCTCTCCTCACACCTCTGACATCCTCATACGGAGAGATGGTCACCGGTATCGCTAGTGGTATGTTATGTACCAAACCTATTCTCACCCACTCCCTGACCCCGGAATCCCCAATGACCTGTCAATGACACAAAAACTATAGGTTCAATGGCCAACTCAAGTCGCATTGCTATATACAGTGTGGATCACTTGCTTCGCATACTTGATGTGGATGCTTAATGCAGGGCATATGTTTAGTGTAGTTTAGTTTAATAGTTTAATACATTACACCATAATGTCAGTTGCACAATAGAAACATACACAAATAAGAAGATATAATAAACATGATGCATAATATAAAGTACTAATGACTTTTTTCTTTAACAAGGTGATCTCGCGTACAGAAGAATGACCACATTATGTTAGAAATAATATTAATTTATTTACCATCACAGTTTTTCAATGTATAATAATTTTTCTCCGAATCATTTAATTGTTTAAATTCTTTGTTTTCTTTTATAATTTCTTCGAACCCCGTTTCCCCAATTTCGACACATGCCTCACAATCCATAACAAAATGTTTTTCGCTCTCTATTTCACCGGTATCGCACACCTGGCATCTCCTATCATTTACGGGCGTTGGGGGTTGTTTGTGTCTACCCTTTTCTATTTCTAAATTATGGTTACTAACCCTAAGTCTAGTAAACAGTTCACAGGCCTGTCGAGATCTTGTGATTTTCAGATAAGGTTCAAGCCTGTATTCATTTTTAACTAATCGATACGTTCGTAACTTTTTACTGCCTTTCAGTTTGTCATCATTAAACATATCTTTAGTAAATCTTTCTCTATGCTGAGATTCTAGTACATCTTTCAGGCATTTTCCATTACTATTAGTTAATGTATGAGCATCGGAAACTCTGATATTATAACGAGTTAACTGTGTTATCCAAGTTTTCGGAATTTTACATTTGAGCGACTCCTTGAATGAGTTGGAGAGTATGTTATCGCCAGCAATTTTGGATATTTATCGACATATTTATGGAGATGTAAGGTGACATCGTTCACAATAGGATATCTACCCAGCTCTTCTCGTGTTGTGTGATTAGATGCTTTTCTATTCAACATTAATATTTGTTTACAAAATTTCAAGTGGACTTGTTCATGTGAATGGGTCAAAACAGGCATCAAAAGTGAGAAACTGTAATAGTAGCTATGACGTCGGCAACATCATGGTGTGCGCGCTGTCGTTGACCTAGGTGCTGAGTGACTGGACGTTGTTCGGGCCCAGCGAGAGGGCTGTGCCTCTGAGTAGCCCCTTTCCTAGATTAGTACGGCTGTCCTGGGATGGGCTAGCTGCATTTGCTGGCTCAGTCGGCCCGGCCCAGGGAATCAAAACGCCCAATATCAACGGAATTAACGAACATAAGCCTAAGGGCGACTATCTTGACAATTCCCTTCACCACTCCGCGTTTTGTCGCATGAGGGGTCTAGGAGCTGGACACCGTAGCCTGAGTCGCGAGTAGAGTACGCCTGTGATTTGCATCGGTAATTCCAAAGGGTGGATGGATACTGTGGCCTCATTCCTCCTTCTTTCCCCGTCCATTGACGGGTGCCTCTTTGTTGCCTTATCGGTTCTCGTGTTCCCCCCTGTCCTGGTCTACGTTTTTTCTGCATTAAAAACATTATATAAGTAATTCAGGATGTAAGTGGGGCTCATGCCCATATAGAAGACCCTGTGTGTCTTCAGTGCGCGTAACCACCACCCCTCCCGCACCCACACATACCTTCTTTCCCAAGAAGCTCATAAGCTGGCGATTACCAGGAACATTTTAACCCTTTACCTAACGAATCGCCCGCATCCGCCCGCGTAATATGCAAATTGAGCAGTTGAAAAAATTAATTTTTTCAAAATGTTTCAACAAAACCATATCATGTGACTCCTCATTGGAACGAGCTCATTGAGCTCGTTCCAATGAGGGGGCACATGATATGGTTTTGTTGAAATCTTTTGAAAAATTAAAAAAAAATGATATTTAAAATAATAAATTTTGATATCGTCTGCGTTGGGTAAAGGGTTAATGACTTTATTCATACACATATTAGTTTGTGTGTTCTAGCTAGTATATATCGTGAGTCGTAAGTAATCAGACCACGGCATCTCAGTTGAAAGCACTTATACCGATAAATTTATCATCGCTGTTTGATTATTGTCGCAATACCTCCACCCCCCCCCCCCCCCAAAAAAAAAAACAAAAAACAAAAACGAAACAAACACACATTTTTCACCCAAACAGTTCAGCTGCTTCACTCGAAATTTCTTTTTTCATTTCAGCGAGTTAAAATGGAGGGCGGTGGCACATTGTAGAACTCGACACCGAGAAATCGAAGATTCGAGCCTGGTCCGTGTCTATCGCGTTGTGTCCTTGATCAAGTCACTTAATCCCGATTGCTTATGTGGGAACACAGTGGCAACATGTGCTAAGACGTATGACACGCCGATGTTACACACGCCTTCAACCAATTCTAACTCAGGTTAGTTCGTTGGGGAGTTACTAGCCTTTGTTAGGTGGTTCTATCCCGGTACTCAGGCTTCCTCCACCCGTTAAACTGCCCGACAAGATATTACCCTGGATGTTGAAAGTGTTGTAAAACCCCCAAATAAATAAATAAATAAATAAATAAATAAATAAATAAATAAATAAATAAATAAATAAATAAATAAATAAATAACAGTAAGTTAAAGCCTAGTAAAAGCAATACACCTATAGTCACCAGACGTCATATATGTTGATCCGCGATTTATACACCCTATAAGTAGCATAGCTCGTATGTTTCACCCCTAGGTTGCCGGACCCCGGCTCATTTGCTCGATGGGCTTCGAGTCATTCGAGCAATGATTTTCAGTAACTGCTCGATAGCTTATAAGGAGTATTTGGGATAGGTATGCCTTGTGATACGGGTAATAGTATCCTCAGATAAGTATCCTCGATAGGTATCCTCGATAGGTATCCTCAAATAATACAATGCCGGGCCATAGGTATCCTCAAATACTGAAATGAGTCGAAGAGTCGTATGTGGAGTCACTCGAACGAGCAATTGCAATTGCTCTATGGCTCATTTGCTCTATGGAATTCGAGTCGTTCGAGCAGTATGTGGAGTCACTCGATCGAGCAATTGCTCTAAGGCTCATTTGCTCGATGGGCTTCGAGTCATTCGAGCAATGATTTTCAGTAACTGCTCGATAGCTTATAAGGGATATTTGGGATAGGTATGCCTTGTGATACAGGTAATAGTATCCTCAGATAAGTATCCTCGATAAGTATCCTCGATAGGTATTCTCAAATAATACAATGCCGGGCCATAGGTATCCTCAAATACTGAAATGAGTCGAAGAGTCGTATGTGGAGTCACTCGAACGAGCAATTGCTCTATGGCTCATTTGCTCGATGGAATTCGAGTCGTTCGAGCAGTATGTGGAGTCACTCGACCGAGTAATTGCTCTAAAGCTCATTTGCTCGATGGGCTTAGAGTCGTTCGAGCAATTGCTCATGGAGCAATTACTCTCTTGGTTTATTGGCTTTCGGAATGTTTTTTGATATACACAAGGGAGATAACTCTGCATACAGATTATGGGAAATCGAGCAATCTGATTGGTTAGTTATAATCTATATAAATGATCTAGATACAGGAAACTACAAAAGTACTTGGAATAGGGTCAGACCTAACAAGAATAGACCAGAGATTGCTAAATACAGTAACAATAAGCAAAGCTATTCCAGTTGATAGGCTCTTCTACGCTACTGGAGTATACTCCAGGGCAAGGGAACATGGCTAGATAGATGAAAACTATTGTATTTATAGATAGAAGCAGAGAATTCTGAAAGAATTCGAAATAATACAAGTTGACGGGTTTATTTGGGAAATTAAACGAGGATTCTGGGAAAATCCTAACCAGAAAAATACTCTTCTACAAAGGAACACCCCCCGGTACCCCTCGGTACTATAGCACTACGTGCTAAACCGATAAAAAGGGAAATCCGTATCAAATTAAGTCAATTTCGGTGATTTGGAAGGCTTGTCGGGTTGTTTGTGGTAATTAGATTTACTCTTTTACAATCGAACATACCCTCCGAACATACCCCGTCTTATTGCAGAAAAAGTGGGTAACATAGCAATCACGTGCTGCCATAGAAACATACATAGAAAGATGGCGGCCTCCAGTATACAAAACGGACGACGGAAACACGTATCACCCTAACAACACGCGCTGCGCATGCGCACTAACACCACGTATCACTATGGAGATGATGTCACAACCTGGCCGCTCACGCGGGTTACCATGACAACATAACATGGCGCCACTACGTTACGTGACATGACGTCACTTCCGGGGTCCGGCAAAGGGGTCCGGCAACCTAGGGGTGAAACATACGAGCTATACTACTCCTATACCTTAACTGGTGGAGTGCTAAATTATTTTTGGATCTCAAAATGTCTTTGAGCATCTTTGCCTTGTTACAATTCATGGGAGAGTGCCTGTAGGCACTCTCCCATAAATAGTAACAAGGCAAATCCTAACAGATAAAATAATATCACTTCAAAGGTAATATGAAGCACATCCACAGAATATGAAGCCTTTAAATTGCAGTACCCACACTAAAAACTAGAGCCCAAATATGGGCTTCCAGCACTCTACCAACTCTATAAATCGCATAGACCTACGATGTCTGGTGGTGATTTTCCATTGTGGTTAATCGGTTATGATCCGGTCAACTCTAGTAGTTGACCAGTTGAAAATGTCAAATCGCCTTAACACCAGTCGGATGGCGGAGGGTGGGGTGTTGAATATCGCATCAACAAAGTATGTACAGACTAGCCCATCTTGCAGTGCAGTCCCATGGTGAATGTATTCACATGTAGAAATATAAATATGGTCAACGTGTATTTTCGCAATGGACTAGAATAATCCGCAAATTAAGAACCTCGGTGTCTTTTCAGCAATTTTATACTTCTAGTAACAGAAAAATAAATATTTGTAAAATCAATGGAAACGGTAATGGGGAGTTTAATATTGTAACAGGAGGAGAGATAAGTACGGGAGCCGGGGTTCGAACCGTCGACCTCTAGCACACAAAGCGACCGATTTACCACGAGACTAAGAGATCCGGACCAACAGGCTGGTTGGTAAATGGCCTTTATACCTCGACCGCTACACTACTCTCCCCTTCTTTTGAGGTTCACCACCTGTGAATCTCACCCAGGTTCCTCCCTCAGAGCGGTCGAAGTACCCGCAGTGCCACCTACTGCTGAGGATCGGACGAGCCCCCAAATGTAACAGGAGGAGAGATAAGTGCGGGAGCCGAGGTTCGAACCGTCGACCTCGAGCACACAAAGCGACCGATTTACCACGAGACTAAGAGATCCGGACCAACCAGGCTGGTTGGTAAAAGGCCTTTATACCTCGACCGCTACACGATATTGCCGATTGACACATGGCGCGGGTACATTAATGTGAATTAATCCGATGAAAACTTTTCCGATAATTCCATTGAAAAAAAGTTTATTACAAAATACAACTCTTGTCGAGTCAATTTCTTGCATTTTGTAACAATTATTACATTTTGCAACGTTTTTTCCAGTCCATGTTGTTACATTTTATAACATTTATTACATATTGCAACGTTTTTTCTGCCCATGGAGTTGCATTTTGTAATAAAAGTTCGAAAATCTACGAAACCCGCTCATATACGCGTAGAAGTGCACATAATATACCTTAAGGCAGTCGTAGAATCATAGAGATACAAATTTATTTTAATATTTGAATAATAACATGAATTAGTTTCTGATTGCCCGCATGAAAAAAAAAGTTTATTACATTTTACAATATTTTTCCCGTCCATGTAGTTGCATTTTGTAATAATTATTACATTTTGCAACTTTTATTACGTTGAAAATCTTGATTGGTCTACCAGACAAATTCACCAAGCAACAGTCTACTTAATGAAGTCAGGTTAGTCATGATCCTGGTTCAGAAAAGCGGTCTTTCAGGTCAACGGGTTAAATACTTCATGATCTCTGTCCCTGTATTAAGAATCGGTGCACCCCCACCTGCTTTGATAAAAAGGATGTCACAAGGAGCAATCGCCTTGAAAATGGCAATTAGTTTTTTGCGTCAACAAAAATCGTTTAAAGGAAAAGCCTGAAATACTTTAATTTCCAACAAAAGTTTAGTGGTGGTGTTGCGGCCGTCGTTACGGTCCCTGCCCTCTATCTACACAACTCATCGCCTGAGTGCTAGAATGTTCTCTGTCCCATACGGGACATAGAACATTCTTGCACTCAGGCGACGAACTGCCTAACAAACTATTTTGTAGTTATTGCAGTATTATTTTGTGTTTGAATTAAAACGTCTGTTGTGTTTGTGATGTTAAAAAATATTGGAACACATTTAAACCTATGTAATTAACTTATTTTGCTGACAACACGAGGGCATATACGTGCAATTCACTTCAGAGGTGTACACACTTCTTTTCTCAGCATAAAAGCTTATTGTTCATCAATGTGAAACAAACCGGGTTAATTAAAGATTTTTATCTATACAATTCAAGGCCTCCGCTTTCATCAGTCTATCTCCACAAGGAAATGATTACAATATTACTGTGACGTCATTTTTCTGTGAAACTTCCGTCGATAGAATCCCGAAGAAAGTCTAAAGAAATCTTGAAAATGGGATTGAAGAAATCGAATTCGTTTTTGAAATACTGGCATTAACAGATTTTTTTTTTCAAAAGCAAAATATGGTTCAGGTAATCTTTTTTAGTGACGGATACACATGACCGGAATAAGGTGGCTTGCTGCCCCTCCTATTGTCCATAACAATGACAGTACAGAGCCGCCTACCCCAGGTTACCTGCCACTTTTTTGTTTGGTGAATCTGCTGCCAATCCCCGAAGCTAAAGTTTTGGTAAAGCTGTCTCCTAAACTTTGTTTGTTTCAATTAACCCCTTCGTGTCACTTTTATAAAATCGGTTCCGGACTGTGTACAAAGATCAACTCTTTCCCCAGTCTGTGTTCTGCGTGCTTTATAAAGCGCCCCCCCCCCCCACACTGTTAGAAACAAAATGGTAAAGCTTGGATAAATTATTAGGGTGTGTATAGTAAGGGTAAGGGTTAACAGATCACTGCTAACCCTTACCCTTACTGTACTGACCCTAAACAATGACGGCTGTTTCCCATTTTAGTCCACTTTGAGATGGAGAGTGTTTCTCAATATGTTAAGTTTACAAAATAAAAATGGTTAAAATAAGTAATAAATATGGTATTGTTGAACCCGAAGCAGTTATTTATTGGGAACGTGATATGGACTGAAACACACAAAAATTGGGGCGACCAGATATTTTTAAAATGAATTTCACTGTCCCCTATTCTCCAGCATTACCAAAGTTTGATGTAACCACCTATGTATTTTTCAATTTTCATGACCTGCCATTGTATTGTTATAAGTTATTAATTTATTTATTCATTTATTGGGGTTTAACGACACTTTCGACAGGTCGGACAGTTTTACGGGTGGAGGGAGCCGGAGTAGCTGGAGAGAACCACCAAAACAGCGGCGAGTAATGTCAGACTCCTCGATGTAGACAAGCAGGGTTAGCATTGGTTGAAGGCAAGTGCCCGTCGACGTGCAGTATGCCTTAGTAAAGAGCGCCACCGTGCTCCCCCCATGGGCATTCTGTAATAAGTGCCTTGCCCAAGGCCACAACGCAGTTGCCCCTGATGGGGATCGAACCGTGGACCTTTCGGTTTGAAGTCCAATGCCGTAACCACTGTGCCACCGCGTTCCATTTGTTGTAAGTTACACGAGTTGTAAGAGATATTCCTGTAATGGGGTTGAAGGCATTTTGAGATAATCAGAAAATATTGTCCCCATTTAATGGCCGTTAATTGCTTCTCAGAAAACGATGTATGGAGTCACTTTTTCTAATGGGCCACAGGGGTTCATCCGGTGGTCCGTGAGCTGAGAGGCTACCAATGCTTCCTGTGCTTTAGAAAGTTGGCGGTTTCATATCGACACCCACATGGGTCTTTCATTGTGACATGAAAAGTACTTCCACGGAAGGTAAGATTAGAAAACCATTGTAAGTCATTTGCAGAAACAGATCAAAATATCTTTAAAGGTGTGAGATACGATTCTACTTGCAGTCCTCGGAAACCAGCCGAGATTTGGTGATTCCAGGTCGATACCCACATTCAGCGCTGTAACATGAAATGTTGTTGCAGAGCAGTAAAAACAGTGCATCCACAGAATTCCGATGTCAATCGCTGAACATGTCAACTATAAAATTCATGTGTGTACATGTCATGTGACTTTCTGGTCTGACTGTCTGTCAAATCCAGTTGACCAGTTTCGGTGTTAGTCTAACATAATAAAATGTACTACTCAAAGTTTGCTAAACACCAAGTATATCCAACTACCTGTTTTACGTTTTAGCTGAAATATTGTAATGAAAAGTGTATATATTTTTTATTTAATTATATCTTTAATGATTTAAGTACAGAAATTAAGATTTTATTTGTGTTTGACATTATTTTTTAGCTCTTGAATACGATAACCGTGGAAAATGGATACTATTGGTAAAAGAGGCAATTTTTCAATTTGCTAAAAACTTGACGGAACGAACTGGTATCTGTTCAATATCGAGTATGAGACCCATTACTGTTAATTACAGCTTGGCAACGCCTTCTCGTGCTCCCAATCAGGTTCCTGGTGGTCGTTTGTGGGATGTTGTTCCATTCTTGGACCAGCATGGCACCAAGCTCCTGGACACTTCTTGGCTGGACTAAACGGGCTGAAATTGCAAGCTGCAACACATTCCAGACATGTTCGATTGGATTGAGGTCAGGGGATCTTGCTGCCAGGTCCATACACACAATCCCCGCGCTCTGTCGGTACTCCCCGACAGTATGAGCAACATGAGGACGGGGATTATCGTCCATCAGAATGAATCTATCACCCACTGGACCTGCATATAATCTGACGTGGTCATCCAGGATCTCATCAATATACCTCTGTGCAGTCAATGTACCACGTTCAAGGATACAGAGCTCTGTATCTCCATCCCTGCTGATGCCGCCCAGGCCATGATTGACCCTTCACTATAGCGGTCATGCACAGCAATGTTGGCTGCATGGAATCACTCTCCTGGTCCTCTCCATACCATAGAACGCCTATATGTGTGGTCTAGGCAGTACCTTGACTCATCTGTAAAAAAGGACAGGTCGCCAATCTTCTCTGGTCCATCCAACGTGGTCCATGCCCCATTCATATCGTGCCTGGCGGTGGTTCTGGGACAGCGGAATGCGAATACATGATCTTCTCGATTGGAGAACACCTTCGTGCAACCTTGCCTGGATACTCTGCGTCACAACATTTACCCCGGATGTATTCTGACGGTCACTGCGAACCTGGTTTGCTGTGGCAAATCGGTTCCTATGGGCCTGAATGATCAAAAACAGGTGTTCAGCTGCTGATGTTGCCCTGTCTGTGCCACCGCCATGCCGTCTTACTGATGTGCCATACTGCTGAAATCTTGCCCAGGCTATGGTGATCGCCGTATGGTGCACACCAAGGGCTTCTCCAACCTGACGATGGATAGCCCCTTGTCCCACCATCCCCACAGCCCGCCACATTTCTGGTTCAGCCAAATGTCTTCTTAACTTTGCATTTTCCATATTCAATCTTTAAATCACACACAAGGGATTGTGTTGAAATGAAGATTGAATACCCTACACATGTCATGTACATGTAGACTGTACATGAAAACATCATGAAAATCAAGGGGTACATGCTTTCCATGACTGTCACGAAAAGTGTGCCTGTCAAGAGAGCTAAAGTTAATGTGATTTTTTCTATTTACTGTACTTCAGTTTTAAGTCTTGAGGGTTCACTGGGAAAATCGTCGCCTGAGTGCAAGAATGTCCTATGTCCTCTATGGGACATAGTACATTCTAGTACTCACGCGACGAAATGTAGCCTGGTCTGGAATGAATTAAAGTTAATGTAAAATAGTTCTAGTCTGTAGGGTGATGGCATGTATACAGCCAATCTGGCTATGATATCTCCCAGCAGCATGTATTAAATGTTTTTGTTTTTAACAAACTTATTACTCTGTATTATGCAAATGCTGCGGAATAAAGTCCATCCATCCATCCATCCATCCATCCATCCATCCATCCATCATCCATCCATCCATCCATCCATCCATCCATCTCGATCTGTCTAGAAAATATAGTTTTCTGAAACAAATCAGACTGATACAGGTTGGTAAATACCCACTGCCCATAGAATATATCTCATTTTGCACATGAAATCCATGAGAAATAGCACTAAAATGTCGAAAATCTATCGAAATTGTTTTCGTTTTTTCATATGATGAGTTGAATTTTTATGCAAACATTTTGGAATATGTGTGAAAGTATATGACACACAATCATATTATTCAGATTGCTTAGGGAGATATGAGCAGCTTCTAAAATATCAATTTTGTTGCTACCCCACCCATAGAAACCATGAATGGGTCAAATGAAAATCGACATACCATGATATGTTGGACAAGAAAAATCAACTTCTGGGAGACAGTTTTCATTAAAAACAACTTCATTTGACAGACATCTCTCTACAGTTAAAACTAGAAGTCCTGCCACGAACTGTGCGCTTATTTAGTCTTAATTGCGCGTAGGAATTGTGCGCAATTGCCATATCGAATGGCACCCAAAGCACTGCAGGTTCTCCTGGTTACTCATAGCAAACACAGGCAATGTTTCTGCCAATGGACCTCCGGGTTACCCGGAGATCCATTGGCTGAAACATCGCTTGTGCACAGGCCATATGTACAGAATTTGATAGCCTTACTATGGTCATAACGCGTAGATTAACGCGCAGATCGACGTACTATTTGTGTGCATTTCATGACAGGACTTCTAGTTTTAACTGTAGCATACGTTTTCAGGCAACCTTTCACCCATGGAAACTATAAACTGGGTAGATCATACCTGTCGTGTATAACCATCAATATTTGTCCTGATTGACAGTCTAGTTTGATTGAAATCCTGGGTACATGAAAATGAGAGAGATTGTTTTCCAAGACACAGTATGTAGAATTCATATAAGAGATGATAAAAAAGTAAAGCCTCATTAATTCAACCAATTATGGAGAATTCTGTCAATATTTCAATTTTGAAAAGCGAAGAAATAGCACTGTCTTTCTTAGAGAATGAGTGTGCCTTATCTGCAAAGCTGTACAAATCCTTTCGAACAGAACAGGAAGTTTTGGTCAACTTGTTCACTCCAGAAAATCAGTCATTTCCACTTTTCTATCTCAGTGAATGGTCAGCTTTGACTTGGAAAAAAAAATCAGATCTTGTGAGACTTCAGCGATTATATTTCAAAGGTCTCGTTTCCTATTAAAAGGTCATTTCCGAGGTTATTGGGTATCCTCAGCCAAATGGCTATTTTGAGCTATAGTTTTAGTTTATGGTGGTGTGGATTTAGTAAATAATTCTCATTAATGGTGATATGGCCAAAATAATCTGTTCATGGTCTTGATTGAAACTGTGTATTGTCAAGTGCATTTCAATTGGGGGTCAAGGTCACACGGAAGTGTTAAATGACTAACCCAGACGTGTTTGGGACCTGACAATATGCAGTTTACAAATGGGACAATTTTTGTGTAAATTTGCTTTGAGAAAGCCTTCTGAAAAAATGAATAAGAAACCCATGTTTTTTATTTGTCAGAATGATCATGTTATGCTGTAAACTCCTCAGTGGAGGAATGAGGAATTCCTATAACACAGTTTTATCTCTATCGATGCACGAAGATTGGAGATTTATCCCCAAAATGAGAAAATTTTGACCATTTTGAGCCAATTTTTTTAGCCATCAACTGTGTCATTCGGCTGAGTGTATTTGAGTGATATTGTAAGATTTTTGTTGTGTACAGTTGTCTCCAAAAAGGGCCATATTCAGAGCTTCCAGAAACTATATACATTGTGAGTATTGTGAATAGGGGAGGTAATTTAAATGCGAAATATCCTCGGCCGTGTTAATCAGAAGCTGCACATTTCTTGAAAAGCCGACATTTTCATCTGAATAACTGTAACGAGACCAAAGGTGTCCTCCAATGTGTAAAGTCACAATATGAATTCACCTGCAGGGTCGACATAGTGTGGGACCAATACTTCGTCCAAAATTTCATGAGTTCCGATACAGCAAGCAACAACAAATTATGAAAGAGAATGCTCCTTCACAAATGGTCAGATTTCCCACATTCAACCCAACACAAGGAAAATATTTTACCCCATGTTTGCATTGGTCAAAACTCATTTTCTCTCAGTAACTGTTAATCAACCCCTGTCTGACAGGTCCAGATTTCGTGAGTAGAATCATGAATGGAGTAGTCCCTGAATTCAGTCATAAATGATGTGGAGGACCCATGGTTCAAGACAATTTTCACACAAAAACCAAGTTCTCATTATAACTATAAAGTAAATTTGCCACCCAAAACTGCATTATCACAAAGCCGTTTAATTTGTCCATAAAATGATGATTCATATGTCTACCTTTTGTTCATTTTTTTATTTTCAACGAGAATTTCAACATCCAACGATTTCATTCCATTGTGACCCCAAAACAAATCTTTTATCACCCTCATGAAATGCATTACATCCAACAACCAATCATCCGAGCCATTTAAATCGTCTGTTTGAGGATCGATCTTACCTCACGATTATTCTTGCATTTCTTCATGCGATTTTCAACTTTCACCAATTTTATTTCATTTTTTGCCATTCTTTTCCCAGAAACAAGCTATCATTGTCACTATCAAGTATTTTAAATGCAAACCAGAGGGCTGTGTCCATTGATAATGTATTTCTGCGAACACTTCGTGCTTCAGGGCTATTTCTATTTTGTCTTAGAAAATTCAAATTTCCACCAATTTTATTCCAGTGTTTCGCACATTTTTATCACAGAATTACCATTTCTAGTTCTCATCCCTTAATTATTACCAGTAAATTGGGTGATGCCCTGCAATTCCCAAAACAACCCTGTTATAAATGTTTTTCTTGCAACTAGTTCTGGTTCGATCATCTCATAGGTGCCTGCACTTGATACATGTGTATGCCATACCTAGTGTATGGGTAATAGGTCTGTGATTGATTTGATATATGGTAGCTTTGGTCTGAAAGGTTTCTCAGCAACAGTTTCTCGGGGAATGCTTATGGATATGGCCATATATGAATATATTCTTCATATCATGTTGATTAATTTCTTTTTTAGGCTCATTTCGAGAACTTTCTACCAAAATGATGGAAAAATAGCCATTATCCTATGTTGCTATGGATAACCGCTTGCATAGCAAGCGTTGTTGGGGAACTACATAACAAACTAGACCCTGGTGCCATGGACATATCGTTAACTTTCAAAATGGGTTGCTTTTGATTCCTTATATTCCAATTTACCACCATTATGATGGATATAATCGATTAAACTGTAGTTGCTATGGGCAAAATATTTGCCTAGCAACCGTTGCCGAAGTAATCACATAGACGATTGTGTTTTTATCTTGAAATGACCAGTATGGCTCAACGTACCTGCGTATCATATTTCATGCGCTTATAAAAAGTACGATTCATCACCTATAATCACCTGGACTATGTGTTATTTTGTCGATAAATGTAGCAATTTCCCGATTTTCGGGGGGGTATACAGTACGTGGACAGTGTATTATCACTAAATCACCCGAAGAGTGGAGATTCCACCCAGGCTATAATTGCAAATTTGTTGCAAAGCCTAACCAGCACAAGCAAAGTTTGAGCCAATGGACCTCCGGGTTAAACCCGGAGGTCCATTGACTGAAACACTGCTTGTGTTTTTTGTCGATGTGTACAAAATTTGAAAGCTATAGCTTGGGTGATAACTCCACTCCGCGGGTGATTTAGTTACAATCCACTCTCCACGTACTGTAACTACATTAAAAATGAGTATAATTCCATTTTCCCTGCATTTTATAGAATATTGATGTTAGTGAGTTCCATTACCTTCAGAGTTGTCATACTTTCTCCATTCAGTAACTGAGTAAATGGAATTTTAATGATGGTAACCTTATTTTTCGAAACCAGAATGACGGCCACCTTGGATTTGACGGCCATTTTGATTTTTTTTCGGATGGCACATCGGACACAATAATGATTAAACATATCCTGATACAAATTTTATGCTTGTATCACAAAATGAACGACTTTGCAGTAATCCGCCCAACTATAGTGGAACAGTTGGGACACAAACCAGAAGTGAGAACACATCCTCCATTGAGTGCAACAAGGCGCCATCCGCAATTCTATAACATTGTAGATCGAACATTGTTGCATTCAGGGAACGACATGATCATTGACAAACCCATGGAAAACCAAGCAGTCCATGGTATCCAACATCAGTAGCTGTTAATTTGATTACATATGAGAAACGTTACTTCGAAATTAACGATTGCAATCGTGGTAAAACTGGTGACCCCCCTACCACGACAATGGCGATTGTCTAACTGCGAGACATCTTTTCTGTTGATTTGTTCTTCAATTACCTAACCCTTTGAACTCTAGTGGTATCTTCCATGCCAGTTCAATGACAGTAATTAGAAGAGTCCATATTCATTATTTGGGGTAGACCAATCAATATTTTCAACGAGCATTTACTGAACAGCCAACCTATTTAATGATGTTATGACGTATCATGTTGCTGGCCGAAAAAAACGGGCGCTAGGGTTCAAAGGGTTAAATACACATGATGGAAAAACATTCCATTAATGGACTCATTACTCTCTTAATTTTGTATTAATACCACATTCTCATATGCTTTATTTAATTCATTTAAATTTAAAAATAACTTAAAACTGAACTCCTATTTCTACACCACTCTCGCATTCAAGGAGACATCTGAGGAAATGTTGTTAATGGAGAATCTATTGCTTATCAGAAATTGTATTAAAAAATGACCAGGCAAAAACTTCTATCAATTCTATTTTAGTAGAACTTTATGAAAGTGATCAAAAATTTGTTCAAAGAGAAGAAACCAACAAACAATGGTTACTGTACAGTGATCACAAAAGCGGAAAGGGATTTAAGATCGGATCGCAACACTCAATCGCGGACCGATAGAAAGTCTCTGTCAGCTTTTCTCACAACAACACTGTAGAATCTCACCCGTTGAAAAAGAAATGCGAGAACTTTGCATCCGGGATGCTATTTGTTTTGTGGATCTGATTTTGCCGTATTTTATTTAGGAAAATCTCGACCCACTGGTGTCGGTGTGTCGCGATCGGTTCTCAATCTAATCGCGAAAGAAATCATTTCGTGCTCATAGTACTGCACCTTATTCATAAGGGCTAAGCAAGTGACCAGATATCAATGTGACAAGACAGTATAATTTTATCCTTAGAGATGAATGTAGTTTTATAAATACGGATTAACTGGATTAAATAACGACTTAGGAAGCGTGGTGGCTCAATGGTTACGGCATTGAACTTCAAACCGAAAGGTTCAGGGTTCTGTCCCCTCCAGGGGTAACTGCCTTGTGTTCTCGGGCAAGGCATTTAATTCTGTGGTGACGCTGTGTACTAAGGTGTACTGCACATCGATGATGCACTTGTATTCAACCAATGCTAACCCTGATTATGCGGAGTTAATACGTTGAGGAGTCTAACAGTTGCTCGCCGCTGCTCGGTGGTTTCCCCGGGTACTCCGGCTTCCTCCACCCGTACAACTGTCCTACACGAGGTAACCCAGGCTGTCGAAAGTGTCGTTAAACCTCAATAAAAATAATAAATAAATAACGCCTTATAGCATGTACCCTGCAGAAAATATAGGTTCTCTTCAGAACCAAAACTGGTTCTAATCTTGTCCCTGAGATGGAACCAGCTCTCTTTAAAAAGTATTTATTTCAAATCAAATAAATTTATAAAGATTAACTTTAAATATTAACAGAATTAAACATAAATTGAGGGGATTGTAACAACCAGTAGTGTATTAACCAGTAGTGTAATAAAAATTAACCAGTAGTGTAATAATCAACCAGTAGTGTAATACAAATGAACCAGTAGTGTAATAAACATCCATTAAAACTAACAATTTTTCAACAAAATTTGGAATTTTTTGGGGTGGCTCAAATCATAATTTGGGTACATCTTATCGATTTTTAAAAATTTTATCGTACATTTAAAAGCGTTTTGCAGGTCAAACATCATTTTGTGGGTTCAATACGGCGAGGAACGGTATTTTTATGATTTTTATGTGATGTACGTATTTTCTAGTGTTTAATGTCACTTTCTGCAATTGTGGCTTAATGTAAATTCAAAGTTGGTCAATTTTTTATGATAATGTTGTGCTTTTTAGAGACTTCTTATCCCAGGTATAAGTTGTCAGGTTCCATGATAACAGAATAAATTGTCAAGGTAACTTACAGGTGCTGAAGTATGATGATATTCAAGGACGTGTCTCCTGCGTGTTGTCTTCAATTATAATAATGAATACAGCACTGACTGATCACTAAAGGTCTCCCACAGCCCCATCTCCCGCTTTACGACATTATACGATTTTTAGTTAATGTCAGTCGGGAGAGTGTCATGCCTAGCTAGGACTAGACCTAATGATAAGGACATAGCCAGGTACTTAGATTTATTATATATTTTTTGGTGTTTAAGGTCACATATTTCTGCACAAAGGCCAATCATGATCGCGACAGTTTTATGGGTGGAGGACGCCGGAGTACCCGGAGAGAACCACCGAGCAACGGCGAGCAACTGTCAGCTCCCTAACATTCTGACTCCACACAAGCAGGGTTAGCATTGAAGACAGTTGAAGACAGGTGCATCATCGACGTGCAGTACGCCTTTGTACACAACGCCACCGTGGCCCAACGTGGGAAATGGGGGTGAAGTGTCTTGCCCAAGGACACAACGCGGTTGCCGCAGGTGGGATTCGAACCGAGGACCTCTCGGCTTTCAGCCTGCACCTCCACCTTCTGAGCCACCGCTCCCCCTACCTAAATAGATTAGGAATGGGCAGTAGATGGTCTAAGCAGTCAAAAAGGAAGTTTCTATACAGAATTCAAGCCACATAAAGTCGAGGATTCTGGAAGTATCCATACCTAATAAAATCCTGTAACAGAGTGGAAACGAGGATTTGCCGGCAAGGCCACTCTTATTAAAATACTCTAGTACACTCGAACATCGCATTTTTAAGGCCATAAAGCACTACGTGGTACTCTGGGCAGGTCCGTGCCCGTTAGAAACGAGGTTTCTGGGAGAACACGGGCCAGGGAAAGGTCAAAAACATAGGAAACGAGCTTTGTTCGAATCCGAGCGAAATAAATAGTTGTCGGTCTCATTTGGGTATTATACTCCCGTCCAATCGAACCTACCCTCAGAACATAGCCTCGTTCTTTTAGAGGCCGTTGGGTCCATATAGCAACCACGTGCTACCATAAAAACCAGATGGCGGTCTCCAGTATACAGAATAGACCGCGGAAACACGTGTCACCTAATTACACGCGCTGCGCACGCGCACTTCATGGCATCCCTGGGTCCCGTGACTATGACGCCCTTTGAGCCTCCCACATTCTCTCCCCAAATGAGGATATTTATCCACGTGACACACTTTTAAAGTAGTATAAGAGTAGTATGAACCCATTAAGGAATTCTGCTGAAACAATATTTTCTATTTTTTTGTTGAATGAGTTCAAGCTTTTTACATTAAACGTAAATCATCACAGGATCAAAATAGCTGTCTACCATTGATAATCGAGAACAGTCACTTGACATGGCAGACGGAAATGGCAATGGACCTCCAAAGCACCCACCCTATTCACCTCGCCTTAGATACAATCTGCTCTCTTACCGACCTCCTCCTTCAAGATGGAAAAAAAATTGACAGCAGATTTTAGGTACCCCCCCCCCCCTCCCCCAAAACCATACCTTCGTAAAATATGGTAGAGTGTCTATGCTCAAGGAATATGATGAGCACCACTCCCAGAAGGAAAACGAATTTTAGAATTCAAAACGGTCGACTCGACGGAAAAAGCCACGCATAATGATACAGCCACTGAAATGGGTGGATGTGAGAGAGACCTTCAGAGATTAGCCGGGACCGTATTAAAAAATATAATTGTAGACAACTCAGGAGATCACACAATTCTAGCCCTTGAATACCACACTTTATCACCCATAAGTTTTCTGGTATGATAGAACCTGACAACTTATGCCTGGGGTAAGCAGTCTCTCAAAAGCACAGCATTACTATAAATAATTGGCAAACTTTGAATTTACAAAAAGCCACAAATGCAGAAAGTGACATTAAACACCAAAAAATACGCACATCACATAAAAATCATAAAACACCTTTCCTCGTCGTATTGAACCCATGAAATGATGTTTTACCTGCAAAACGCCCTTTAATATACGATAAAATGATTAAAAATCGACAAGATGTACCCGAAGTTTGATTTGAGCCACCCCAAAATATTTTCAAATTTTGTTGAAAAATAGTTAGTTTTCATGGATGTTTATTACACTACTGGTTAAGTTTATTACACAACTGGTTATTACACTATTGGTTGATTTGAATTACACTACTGGTTGGTTATTACACTACTGGTTAATTTTTATTACACTACTGGCTAATTAATATTACACTACTGGTTGATTATTACATTACTGGTTGTTACAGGGGTTTCAGCCGTAAGTTTAGAGCCCATACGAGGTTGTCTCAAATCATTATTAAGCAAAGGAGATATGAACAGTTGGCATATCGAACCAGTTTTGGTTCTATACAGAACCAAAACTGGTTCGATATGCCAACTGTTCATAGAACCAAAACTGGTTCGATATGCCAACTGTTCATATCTCCTTTGTTTCAAAATGTTTGGCGACTGAGTTGAATAAGCTCCAAGTTTACTGGTGAATCTACTTCAGTTCATGTAATATTCTGTTAAAATTGAAGTTATAAAAAAATTTAATGTGTGATATAACATGTTGATATGCGTATACGAAAAGAATTAGTGAAATCAAAGTTCACGAAGGTGGGGGGGGGGGGGGGGGGGAGATACACACTTTTGCCCCCTTTGAACCTGCTCCCTTTGAACCTGCTTTTTCGACCCAGGAACATGATACGTCATAATTTCATTAAGTAGGATGGCTGCTAAATGAATGTGTGGGGTAGACCAATCAATATTTTCAATGTGCAGTCCCGAGGCTACGTGTTGAAAATATTAATTGGTCTACCCCAAATAATGAATATGGACTCTTCCAATTGCTGCCATTGAACAGACATGGAAGATACCACCAGTATTGAAAGGGTTAATGTTCATGGTTACATATAGTTAAGAGTTAACATTCCTGTCAATAATAGGATGAAGCGAAATTGAACCCGGACAGACAAGCTTTGTCAGGTATTCCCAGATAGAAGACGCTGGCATTGTTTTTACATCTTGTCATCGATCCCACACACTGTGTAAGGTTTTGCATTTATTAATTTGATGAAATGTATTCCAGCTCACAGAATTTAAAACACATTAAATATCAGCCATGTTTACCCTCGCATTGCATTAAATATTGTTTAAGTGTGGCCCCACTATAAATGTCGTGATATGTATATGACAAAATCATGTCCCTATGTCACATAAGACTCTGTTTGTTCAATATTTTCTGTATTTCCTACCGGCTTCGTCTATGACTTGGCGCCTGGCGTCAAGTGAGAACGTCACAAGTGTCTAGAACGAAAGGACGGGTTTTACCCATAGCGAAAGTATTAACACAATATTCTACCAGTCAATCGCATTTGTATGTCCCAAATACGAGGTTGATGAAGGTTAATATGATTAGAAGCTTATTGTTGTTTTTCACTTAATCTGTTTGCATTAGCATTAACTGAAGTGTATAACCAATACTAAATAAAGAGTAAACATGCGAAGATTGATCGCCGATCGTGTTGTTAAATATACTTAAAGCTGGTGAAAGATCTTGGTGTGGATGTCATGCACCAAATTAAAATAAATCTTCAATATTTTTACAATAAACTTGGTTTATAGAGTCAAGAGATCTTTTTCAATAGTTTACAACATTTTGATATCTAAGGTAAAAACTGGTCGATTTTGACAACCTAGAATTAATTTGAAGTGTATATGGAATTTAAAATCACAATTTTTGACATTTTATTAAGTGAAAATCGACTATATATTGATTATTTTTTATCAATTAACAACCCAAATATCCCGGCGATAACTCCTTGAACTACGAAAGTTGCAGTGAGTTTTCGTTTCCTGAAAACTGTCAGCCATATATCCCACTCATGCCCGAAATCCATTGACACTAGTTTATACACTCCCGGCTTGATATTTCGTGGGCCATTTTGTTAGGTCTCCGACCTCCTTACGAGGCTCGGTGGGTATATATTCGAGGTCGCCGTCCGTCCGTCCGTCCGTCCGTCCGTCAGCGCGTCCGTCCATACAAACATTTTGTATTATAACTCTGGCATTGGTTGTTGGATTTTGATGCCCTTTGGTATGATAATAGACCAGTATGGGGGAAATGATATCCACAATCGCGGGTTTTGTCCACACAGCCATACCAGAATTATTGCCCTTGTTGGACATAGACCCGTACGTCCGCCCGCGCTATAATATAGGGAATTACGAGTGTTTTTTTTTGTCCGGACATGCATTATGAGCTTACCGAAATATTATGAGCTTATTTGATATATTATGAGCTTAATTACTAAGTTATGAGACTTATGAAGTAATTGAGAGTTTTCGGGGATTATATTAAGGGTTAGGGTCAGTTAAGGGTTGGGGTTAGCGTTAGTTTCTATCAAGTATTGCGTTGGGGATGTAACCTTGCCTGTACCCCCCGAAATTAAAAAAGAAAAAAACGAGGTTTTAACCGTTGTCCGAGCGAATTAAAATGATCAATTTTTCCGTAAAAAATTAAGCCCACAACTCCCATTTTTAAGAATGTCCGTCCGTCCGTCCGTCCGTCCAAACATTTTGTATTATAACTCTGGATTTTGATGTCCTTTTGTGGGATTATAAACCATCATGGGGAAAATGATATCCACAAATCGCGGGTTTTGTCCACACATTAATACCAGAGTTATGGACCTTGTAGGACTTAGAAAAATAGTAAAATGAACGTTTTGCATTCTAACTCTGGCATCGGTTGTCGGATTTTGATGTCCTTTGGTATTTTTAAATGGATTTCAACAGAGAATAATAGTGAAACATCAGACGGATTGAGAAAAAAATTGTAAAACGTCAGCTTCAGTATTTTTTGTACTACACTTCATAAAAATGCCTGAAGTTTGTGAAATCGACGATTCAAATTCACTAACATCTCGAAATTTAAATTTAAAAAAAAAAATCGCATATCTTTAGTGTTAAATTCACTGACAGCTTTTGGAAATTGAGGGGTGGGGTGGGGGGGGGGGTGGGGTGGGGGTGGGGGGGGGGGGGGGCTAGCTTTCCCTCTAAACCTCTTCGAATGACAAAAATTGTCAGCCATGGTTATATTTATATGTTCCCCTTCGAAAAACAACAGTATAGTGTGTTAAAACATACTACGCTAAAAGTGTAGTACAAACAACATTTTCTTTGAGAAAAAATATTTTTTCTTCACAAACACAAAATTTACATTTGATTAATATTAGCAAAATATTAGACTATAAATAATATAGATAGTGACAAGATTGGGCATCAAGTTAACCCTTTACCCAACGAATCGCCCGTATCCGTCCGCGTAATATGCAAATTCAGCAGCTGAAAAAAATATTATTTTTCGAAAAATTTCAACAAAACCATATCATGTGACCCCTCTTTGGAACGAGCTCGTCGAGCTCGTTCCAAAGAGGGGTCACATGATATGGTTTTGTTGAAATGTTTTGAAAATATTTAAAAAATGATATTTAAAATAATAAATTTTGAAATCATCTGCGTTGGGTAAAGGGTTTAAAAAGCTTTTATAAGTCGTTTTATGTACGGTTGTGATATTACGCTCATTGATTTTATGAAACTCAGACGGGGTTTCTTTCAGTTTATTTTGTCAGTAGAAAAATGATGGAAAGTCCTTACCTGCTGTTGGCAAATATTCCTGCCCAAGACAGGATTTCTCTTGCCACTAAAATAAGTATAATTTGGGCATATTTAATCCAGTTTCCCCTTGTAAATTAATGTATGTTTTCGCCAGTTACCTTTTAACCCTTTGAGACTTTAATTATCCTGACGTTCAATCGTCACTGAGAATTCAGTTTCTTCAGTGTTTTTTTTCAAAAACGTTGGAAAGTACAAATAACAGGGTAGTTTTCACATTAATGGTTAACAGGTCGAGGGCTAGATTATTTTTGGTGGTCTGAATGTGTTATTGAAAACTTGTTTCATTACAAATTATTGGAGATTGCCAACAGGCACTCTCCAATAATTTGTAATAAGACAAATTTATATAAACAAAATATTATTTGTGTTTGACTGAATATGAAATATAAGCAAGGAAAGTGGTAGCTTTTGCTCTGGTATCCTCATTTTTTGAAAGCACTTATAGTGGTTTCTAGCACTCAACCAGTTAAGAAGTATTGACAGGAGGGTTATATTAGTATTTTAAGCTGCGATAACATTTGGCTCAACGGTTGTTACTGAGCACTATTCGGGAGAAAATAGGAATTCATTTTAAAACTTTAAAAAATCGAAAAATAATAACAAAACAAATGACCACAAAGTATCGAAGCTCTGTTTGATTTCGCACGTCATAAGACGTACAAAAGTATCAAAGGGTTAATTTAAATTTAGATGAATATTTAAGCAGCCATGACTAGATTTGATGAAAAATATCTACACAATAGTCAGAAGGTTAATAGTTAATCAAAGTAGTAACAATAATAATGAATACACTATCCCTAATCATGTAAAATATTTTAGTCTGAAGGTGTGTGACAGCCATACCGAAACAAAGCTGGTGGTCCAAACATATGGTTGCCAGATCAAATAAGCCACAACTGTACACACATGTACATTCACATTATGACAAAATAACCAGACGAAATACTGATGGAGTAATAGTCTCACCCAATCCATGCCATGTTCGAGAGAATGCCCACTCAACCAGGGGCTTTCAACATTAAATTTTTTGATTAAAATCCACTAGAGAAGAGGGCATCCCCCAAACTTGACGACAATTCGACGACACCGTTGATAGTTTTATTCACAGAAACATGGCATTAAATGGGACATTTAACGGCCTCCGAGGCATTTTCAAATTCTAACGAAGCTCCCCAAGTTCAAGACAAAATTACCAATCGAAACGTTTATTGAACAGTTTCAAAGAAAGTACTATTTTTTGGTCTGAGTACAGCGTTGAGAACAGAACAATAGGGTGTCAGTTGCTATGTTCATCCCAGCGTCGAGTTTTAAACAATTGCATATTGCGAATAGAGAGAAGAGATTCTGCTATGTTATTGCTATTTCTCCACGGTTCATTCCCACTAGACCAATTCCCTGTAGACCAACTCCCACGAGGCCAATTCACAAAAGACCAATTCCCCTTAGACGAACTGGTGTGTTCTACTTTAAAAATAATTCTATATCAATAATTTGATATATTTATAAATATTTATAAATGTATTTAATGTTATTGATAATCAAGCCTGAAAATAAGCAGTCTGTCATTTGCAAAAGAGGTCCCCAGAGGGTTAATTTCCTGATGCTATCCCATACAGTGGGCCAGTTTATCCTCTGGGTATCTGTTTCTGATTTTGTTTGAGACCTTGATTCAGGTTGAGGTTCACAGAGGGTAAATTTAGTGATGCTACCCTGCTGTGCAGGGTAGCATCACCAAATTCACCCTCTGGGGACCTCATTTTTCAGATGATAGTCTGCTCATTTTCAGGCTTGTCGATATTTTATAGATGTTGGGCAGATTTTTATAAATAATTGTTTTCCTAATTATCCTTAATCAACCCTTAATCAGAAACACTATGTAGTTGATCTAAGGGGAATTGGTCTATTGGGAAGACACCTTCTCCACAAACAAAATGAAGTAACTAAAAGTGAGTGTTATACAAATGTTGTTGAAGATTGCTGCAAATAAGTCTTTATGTCTGCAGACAGTAATGCATTATTTGACCTTTCCGATTGAAGTATGAGTTGAAGTGAGGTGGGGCGTTCATCGATTTATGTTCAGGAGATTTTTTAACTCCAGCAATTGCTGTATTTTTCGGATTTAAATGAGAAGGTCATCACAAAGTTAAACTGTTGAGTATGGAATGACGTTTGACGTTGTACTGACTGGTAAGGTTAGATAGAAATCATTTTTTAGATTCTAATTTTGTATTCTAGGTATCAGTGGTGGAACTAAGGTTTCACTCTACAGTTTCGCACTACTGCGCAGGGGTGAAATTCTAAACATAGGGAATATGTTGAAACTGAGGCCATGTAAAATAGAGATATATTTTTAGTATCAGATATATGATTACATTAGGCTTTTGTCGGACAAGAGAATTTGAAGTTTTGGTCCCAAGGTTGGAGTCGATACATTGGGGTAAATTACCAGATGAATTATGGGAAACAGTGGCTTCGAAAAATTGGCTATTTTTTTTTAAATGTAATTTTTACACGGGTTTGTTACCAGACATGTAACTAAAAAATGAAACGGAAACATATAATTTGTTTTGGCATTTTAGAAACAGGGGATGCTATGCTCCAGGGATAGATAGGTGGGGGTGTGGGAAAATTCTGCTTTTGTGGCTGCTGGGTGGCTGAAAATGACTGGTTTCGGCATTGTTTCATGCAATTTTTCTGGTTGAAGTCTTGCCTTTGACAATAAATTATTCCACCCACATTCAGATTATTTATTTCTACTTAGTCAGATAGTGTTATATGTTTTGTGTGGATTTGGAAAATGTAACACATGTTATGTGTTAGATAACTAAGCTACAGAATATTTGCATTTGAAGAGAGTGTATGGCATGTCATTTTTGGAAATGCCTGGGAAACTGTGGAGCGGAACCTAAGTTAAAAATATTGGCCGTGGTAAAACTGTAAAACATTTTGTAAAGTTGTACAATTTTATGTTTATTACATTGCCGAATTCTATTTCTAGTGTCTTTGAGAACTCTTTGTCCCACCTGTTGTTACTCTTATCACATCTGTTGGAATACTTTCGAGTCTTTCTGTTTTACAAGACGTGTAGTTTCTCCACACCTGATAGTCAAACTCTAGGACTGGATGGATGAAAGAGAAATAAACAGTTTAGAGAATTTTCCGATCTGACAGGTATTTTTAGTTTTTTATCTGTCATATTGTTAATATGGCCATCCCGTTTTCCTCGAGCATTAAAACTCAATCCCAGATGCTCATGTGAAGTAACTTCATGTATTGGTTGATTAATCATTCTCAAGATCATTTGATTTTGGAGATCCCAGTAACTATTATAGTTACTGTTTTGGGTGATTGGATGTAACAATTTACTTTTTGGACCACCGTATGTCATAAGATAAAATATTTTCTGTGTGAATTGGGTTTTGCACTACAGGAGACAGTGATGCATCATCAGCGAATAGCGTTATATTAAATGCTTTCTCGTCGATAATATCGTTACCATATCGTCATTTGAAAGCATAAATGTGCCATCTACAATGCTGAAGCATTGTAGTTGGCCCGTTATGCTTTCAAGGGACGATATACAAGAAACAAAAGAATCCTGAAACGTGGAACCCAAAGTTTGGAGAATGCTGTCTGGGTTTCCAACTATTCTTCGGACATTATGTAGCTGGCTCATAATATTGTTTCTGAAAACGTTTGGTAAAAGAAATTTCGCTTTTTGTTCGCAAGTCTGCTTATTTTTTAACCTCAGTTTTATGGCCACGTTCGTCACAATTCTCCGTGGTATAGTCTGATATTCAGCGACGTTCTAGTGTAAATATCATAAATGCGAGTCAGGTGGAGTAAGAGGAGCATTTATTTTGTGCCATTAAATAAATTATATAACATTCGGTTAATCTTGAGCTACCAGAAGGGCACATGATATATTTCAGGTTCAAATATCATTACATGGAATTGTTCAGAGTTGTTAGGATGTATTTTAATGTAATATGATTTCTATAGAAATCTTGCTATTTTTTAAACCAGAGGCTATGAAACGAGGGGGGGGGGGGGGTGGTGGTGGTGTTCCTCCCACTTTTTTCACGGACTTTCCATTCCATCTGTAAATATGGGGTGGGGGAGGGGGTAAAATTTTGAGAGCAGGCAAGTGTGACAATACATGAGTATTCCTGTAATATGTCATCTGCAAATTTGAAAGATGGGCTGAAAAACAGTCAAAGTAGAAAAAAGACCGTACCTTAAAATACCAAATATGGCTAATTGTAAATACATATAGTAATGCAACAGAATAAAATGTGGAGTGACGGGAGTGTGGTGGTTCATTGGTTAAAGTATTGGGCTTTAAGCCGAAAGGTCGACGTTCGATCTAGACTCGCGACATCTGCGCTGTGTCATTGGACAAGGCACTTAATTCCGATTGCCCACCAGTAGGCCCCGTTCGGGTAAATGCATGTAAATATCACAAAATTAGCGTGGTGAAGCCTTTCATGCCCATATGACCGTAAATGAACGGCTCGGCTCAACGAATTTATACCTTGAAGCCTGAAATAGCGTTTACTCGCTTACGATACTGTACAAAAAGTGCCCTGACAATCGCGTTTTGAATAGTGAACAGGAAAGTTGTAAAATCTAAGCAGTTGTAACTAGACAAGTGTCGTCTGCCTCGAATAGAAACAACTGCTGCATCAATGTTCTTCACACTGTTTGTATTTAATAAATCGACTCTTATTTTCCAGGCTTGTGCAAATTAATGGGTATGTTGACCAGGGACGTGGGTAGAGGTTTCCGTTTGGGGGAGGGGTGTAGGATAGTGAATTTCCAACTAGGAGGAGGGACCGTAGTTGGAAATTCACTACCGAGAAAGATTTTGAAAATGAAGCCATGAAAGGGGGCATAAAATTGATTCTAGTAACTAAAATGCCAACACATTTATGATAGACGTATCAGGTTATTGTTATTTAGTATTCTTCTGAGAATTGAATATGTGCTAAACAAATGCTCAAGCTCAGAACCTTGAACAATTCACACTGTTCTATCATTAAATCAGATCTTATGCAGGAATGATCAATCTTCGATGTTTCATCATTTTGAAACTGTGAATGATGGAATTAACTCAGGATAACAATTTTACATGGTGTAATTTTCTTGAACTGCATTTCGAGGATTTTTTTATTACGATTAGTAAACGTACTATACAAATCTCATACCGATTGACATCATGCATACTTATGAAGCTCGATATTGCGTACACGGTAGTTGTAAATAGTAATAGTTAGAATTTTTGCCGATTTGAAACCGAGTAGGGTTTTGGGAAGTAAAGGAGACATCAGCATCGTCAAAGAAGCTCTAAAATGAAGATAGACGGAATTTCCTACTTCTCTTGAATTGCCCTCAGAATTTGGTGATGACAGTATTACATTGTAATGGTGAATGTGGCGAGGTTTTTGAAAAATATAAAACAATTAGGAAAATATTATCTCTATGGACATGTGCATAGAATCAAATTTACTTATTTGTTAATATTTTATTTCATCCTATGAACGAGGCTGAAGGCTCTATTTCAAAGACCCACGCTCGAGGGACATCAGGGAATCTGTCCTTTCCCAGTACCACCATATCCTCATCTCACGCCCTCGTATTACTAACAGTTTGCTTCAGACGCGCAATCTTGAAAGAGTCAGAACAAGCCCAAATATGCTGTTTTTTGCTGTATGTTTATTTAAACATTGATAAAATTCAGCAACGCTCACACCCAAGCTTACACAAAAATCCCGGATCCACCTCTGATGTTTTATGCGATATGATTCATGTAGTATAAGCAACTATATTAATTTATTAATAAAAACAGCTCTCAGCCCCTCTCTCAGATGGACTGTGGCTCATATGTCCGACCTCGGCTAACTTCACACAACCCTTTACCCAACGCAGACGATATCAAAATTTATTATTTTAAATATCATTTTTTCAAATTTTTCCAAAAATTTCAACAAAACCATATCATGTGACCCCTCGTTGGAACGAGCTCGACGAGCTCGTTCCAACGAGGGGTCACATGATATGGTTTTGTTGAACTTTTCTGAAAAATAATATTTTTTCAACTGCTGAATTTGCATATTACGCGGGCGGATGCGGGCGATTCGTTTGGTAAAGGGATCAAGCACATTGATTACCCTCATCGCAAGATATTTTTGTTAGGTTGGAAATTATGATTATTCCGATTTGCCGTGAAGTAATTTTATGTGGTCAAGTACTTGTGGAGAGGGTCTCGAAAGTGTGTTTGTTTGGGCGTGTGAAGTTGGTTATTTCCAGCTTATACTACTCAAGTCTTGAGTATATCTGCTATAAACACAAGAACTCTCAACACCGACTTTTTTATTTGTACGTTTGCATTAAGACTAAGAGAGAGAGAGAGAGAGAGAGCGAGAATGACATTTAATTATTCAGGCCCTGTTATTATATTGTGACAACATAACTGTATCGTTGTAATACGGAATGCTCATAAACCGCCGATCTTTTCTTATATATTTATTTATTGGCGTTTGTGGTCACACATCCGATCTTTTCTTAGCTCTCATACAGTCATGGTGTCTGTGAGATTAGTTGTATCGAATTGGTCGTTCTGCTATTCGCGAGAAGCTTTCTTTCTAAAAAAAAAAGAACTCGTTCAATTGAGAGGACAATAATCTGTGTTTATGAAATAAAAAAAGAACAAAATTTGAATAACAATTTTTATTAGAAAGCTACACTCTAAAATCAAGTCGGTTAAAAATAAACCCAAATCAACTGGGTTGAGTGAATATGAACCCAAATGGGTCCACATTCATTCAATCCAGTCGATTTGAATTGATTTTTAACCCAACTGAAAAATTCTTCTCATAATGTTACTAGAAATATAACCAATTCAATCTTCTTTGACAGAGCTCATTGAGCTCTGTCAAACAATACTGAATTGGTTCATATTCACTCAACTCACTCGATTTTGGTTGATTTTTAACCCAAATGATTTTAAAGTGCATGTGGATTTGGTCGAAACGTTTGGTATGAGGTTAAGACAAGGAACCCTTCACTCACCATACGACCTATTCGGTCAAACATACCCTCTAAGTCTCAAGGCGAGTCCTTATGCGAGGACAAGGTGTTCGCGGAAATTATTCATTTTTTCCAAGAGATATCTGATTTATAGGGAGGAGGCGTAAGACCTGACACTGGGTCGAGCCCAATTGGGTTCATATTCACTGTACCCAGTTGATTTGGTTTGATATTTAACCCAACTGATTTTAGAGTGTACTTATAACAATTTACATATAACACTAGCATTTTATTCCCAAACAACACGGATAGGAGTATTTCAAAAAATGCCGCTAGATTTATGGTTAACTATTAAATATTTCTGTGCCAGACATCGTAGTATAATAAACAGGAAATTTTATAGGTCTGGAAATATGCGTTCCTTTATCACATCTATTGGATTAAAGTATAATGCACTGGCCTTTGGAATTGGTATAATCGAGCCCACGGAGCCCGATGGCTCAGTGGTTATGACATTGGATTTCAAACCGAATGGACCACGGTTCGACCACCAGCAGAGGTAACTGTGTTGTGTCCTTGGGCAAGACACTTAATCCTGACTGCCCTCGTTAGGGCGGGGTGGCGCTGTGAACTAAGTCGTACTGCACGTCGAGAGTGCACTTGTATTCATCCAATGGGAACCCAGCTTATGTGGAGTTAGTGCGTTGGAGAGTATGACCGTTGGTCGCCGCTGCTCATCTGTTCTATTCGGGTACTCCGGTTTCCTCCACCCGCAAAACTGTCCGACTCGATGTGATCCTGACGTTCAAAGTGTCGTCAAACTCCAATAAAAACAAGCCCATAACGATTTAAATGGAAACGACTGCGAAACAGCATGATACAAACTTTATTATATCATTGAATACAGTGAAGATGCTGAGTGATAAGGGTGGGGGAGGAACTTTGTCCCTTTACAGGATATCCTCCCTCCAAGATTACTGCTGTCATCCCTTCTCATCGTACTAGGTGAAGGTCAGAAAAATTCAAACCTGTTGGAAAATGCGGGAGTAAAATACGTTTGGAGATAACACTTTGATCATAAAATAACTATTTGGAATTTTGCAAACATAATTGTTCTTCCGAAATCCACTTCAAGTCTTGACGAAAACGGGACCCACAATATTTTATATTTCTACAAACATGAATGAAGCATAACATGAATGCTGTCAACGTTGCAGTCACAAGACTTAATTGTTTATTTCAATTGGTTTCTTCAAGACTCACGAACCAAGCGAAAACATTGGTATGATTTGTCATGTTCAGAGCTGAAAAAAGTTCTAATTTCTATCAAGAATACAATGAAAACTTTTGGCAATGATTGATCCGATTGTTTGGGGTAAATACTTTACTGCCAGGAAGCGTTATTATAAATTGCGCAGGCAGAAGCTAAAGGAATATCGGAGAAAAGACTTCAGGTGTTTGTTGACGTGGAGAGTACAACCCCCCAAAGAGTATTGGAAATTGATCAAATTTCTTAAAGCCGAAAACGGTGGTGGTGGGTTTACTGACTCCACAGGTGCAGCGAACCCAGATCAATGGATCGAACACTTTCATGCACTTGGTAAAAAACCCAATGGCTTTAATCGAGAATTAGAAGCAGAGTTATTAGCCGTGTTACCAATTCTTGAACAGGAATTGCTATCCAATTCCGATTTAGACTATGACATAACAGCTCAAGAAATAAAACGCTCGGTATCGAGCCTAAAATGTGGGAAAGCAGAGGGTCTTCATGGAATTAAGGATGAAATGATAAAATCAGGGTCCTGAGGCTCATGCCGGTTTTAATTAAATTGTTTAATTGAGCACTTAAATCGGGAGTTTTCCAGGCCGAATGGTAAAGGGGTTTCATTATCCCCATTCCTAAAAGAATAACCCCATCGCACCCGATGATTTTAACGGAATCACCTTCACAAGCATTGTTGGTAAAGTAAACGTAAAAATTCTTTTGGAGAGATTGGCTCAGCATGGTAGATGTTCCTTCTCAATATCAATGCAGTTTTCGGAAAGATCATTGGACTGATAATATTTTTATACTAAATTCTATCCTCAGGAAAAAGTTTGAGAAGAAGAATGTATATACGTGCTTTGTTGATTTCAACAAAGCCTTTGATAGGGTATGGCAAGATGGTCTTCTTTATAAATTATCAACTTTAGGTATAGGAGGGAAAAAAGTATCAGGCATTAAGGTCCTTATCACATACTAACACTTCGAGTGTCAAATTGGGTAACATGTTGACAGACGAGATAAAATCTGAAGTAGGTCTATTGCAAGGTAATAATTTGAGCCCATTCTTATTTAATCTGTTTATTAACGACTTACCAACGGCCCTCTGTGAAACTGAATGTGAATCTGTCACGTCAATAGGCAGAGCAGTATCCTGTCTAATGTACGCTACGCTGACGATCTTGTCCTAATTCACAGTGCTGAAGGTTCACAGTCCATTGCTTGAGAGGCTGTACGATTTCTGCGTAAGTGGCAAATTAGAGTAAACAAGAGGAAAATTCAAACTTTAATTTTTAATAAAGCGGGTAAATATATACACAGAACGACACGCGCGTGTGAATGGGTTAATCGATATGGCACAAGTGCCAGCGTGGAAGGATAGAACGAGAGGCCACAGGCCTCGAGTTTTATACTTCCGCAATGGCACAAGTGCCATATCGATTAACCATTTCACACACGCGTGTGTTTATTACACGCCTTCGCGGCCACGAAAACAATTATTAGAAGACACTCAGCAATTCATTTGACAACTATCAACAAAAAGAACACATTTTATCGCCAACCAAATTTGCAAGGGGAACCCGGGTTACTATTTTGTCCCCTGAGTTCCAATGTGTTCTATGTGCCTACTGGCACATAGAACACATTGGAACTCAGGGACGATTTCAAGCTATCGCTAGCGACTCAAATTGAAATTGCGGTGCACGATTTGTAGAAAATTTCAGTGAAATTTAGCTTCTATTTAAAAATATTCCGTCAACGATTTCCGTTCCGCACATATGTGCGGAACAGATTTTCATTTTCCGTATGGCTTAGTGTTGCTGTAGATGGGGATTTCATAGAACAGGCGCGTTATGAAAAAACAAAACAAACGATTCTCATATGGTGGCGACGTCCTAGAATCAACTCAAGAATATAAGTACCTGGCTCCTGTCCTGTCTGCCCCTGGAAACTTTGGCAAAACCGCCGTGGACCTTACACACAGAGTATCCAAAGCGGCATTCAAGGTTTACAGCGCGCTTAATGGACAAGACTCCCCAGTGCGAGTTACTACAAAAATGTTTGACTCCTGTGTTAATGTATAGCTGTGAAGTTTGGGGAGATTTTTATTATTTCCGCAACAATTAAGTGTTATAGAAAATTTCACCTACGTTTTTGCAAGAAAGTATTAGGGGTTTGTTCCAACCCTAAAGGTAATACTCTAAATGTAATAAATTTATTACAGATGGGATTGGAATGCATCTTGCATCTCAACGATAAATGTAATAAATTTACAATTTCAACCCTCCCCCACCCTCCCCCCACACGGACCACTGAGTTAGAATGAGAAACCTGACTCAAGGCAACGAATTTTGTTTGGGGAGATTTTTATTATTTCCGCAACAATTAAGTGTTATAGAAAATTTCACCTACGTTTTTGCAAGAAAGTATTAGGGGTTTGTTCCAACCCTAAAGGTAATACTCTAAATGTAATAAATTTATTACAGATGGGATTGGAATGCATCTTGCATCTCAACGATAAATGTAATAAATTTACAATTTCAACCCTCCCCCACCCCCCCCCCCCCCCACACGGACCACTGAGTTAGAATGAGAAACCTGACTCAAGGCAACGAATTTTTTTTATTGGAGAGGGAGGGGGGGGGGGACCACATTTAACTTTATGCTCAAACGCCTTACCCATTTACGTGGAAATGTCAGGAAATGTCATTTAAAATGCCCATCAGCGCTAACTGTAATATATTTATTATATATAAGAACAGAATGAATCTAGTACCTCATCACCAAATGTGATACATTTAATAAATTTAAGGCTGGAATCCACATTGCAACTCAATACTAAATGTAATAAATTTATTAGATTTAGTGTTGAGAAACATTCCAACCCTATTTGTAATAGATTTATTACTTTTTTGTGTTGAGATGCAAGATGCATTCCAACCCAATCTGTAATAAATTTATTACATTTAGCGTTGAGATGCAAGGTGTGTTCCAACCCCATCTGTAATAAATTTATTACATTTAGTGTTGAGATGCAAGATGCATCCCAACCCCTTTTGTAATAAATTTATTACAATTTGTGTTGAGATGCAAGATGTATTCCAGTCCTTTTTGTAATAAATTCATTAATTTAGTGTTGAGATGTAAGATGCATTCCAACCCCATCTGTAATGAATTTATTACATTTAGTGTTGAGATGCAAGATGAATTCCAACCCCATCTGTAATAAATTAATTACATATAGCGTCTAGATGCAAGATGCATTCCAATCCTATCTGTAATAAATCTATTAGCTTAACTTGACAGAGTCAAGATAAGTTATTGTCATCGACCGTGTGGATGTCTGTGGGTCTGTGGGTCTGTAGGTCTATGGGTGTGTGGGTCTATTAGTCTGTGGGTCTATCAATATTTTCCCTATGGAGCAGGCTACAACCCACAGTTCTTTTCTTATCATAACCAAATTTCATATAATGGTTGGGTTAGTGCCGAGATAGAAACGCCGTATGTTGGTCATGGTCGGATGGAGGAGGGGGTACAGGCACATTCTGGGTGGCCAAACAAACGACTGGAGGGACAAAAAGTGGGAAGGACACCAAGGGAGGGGATCAACATCCCTATTATCGGAGAGTTGCAGTGGTGGCGCTAGCATTTCCCCTACAGAGGGGACTGACCTCCCGACAAGGGCTAGTCTGTAAGATATCTATATACTGCCCTTCCCCCGCCCGTGGTTCATACCCCAGGGTGGAGGAATGTTAGTTTATAGCCACTCGATAAATATCGAGTGTCGTCTCATTGGCGAGGGCTTGTCATTGGTTAGACATTTGTTTACGTCAATTGATTTGGCGCGAATGTTTGGAGCTTTTGCTTATTCGGTCAATCCCGTATGTAACAAACGGCAACCCACTCTCAAAAGCTCTAGTCTCCCAACTTGCCCCAGGGACCCGGCGATCCTACCCACGCACTACCCTCTCCTCCAAGAAGTCTTAGCCTCCCTCAGGCTCGAAGAGAAGTTCGACAGGTTAGTCGTTGATGACCAGTGAGGGTCATTGGGGATTACCGATCAATAGGTGCATGGTGACAATTGATCATGGGACACCGAGTATTCACTTAGTGATCACTAAAACACAGCTGAGTAGACGAGTCGTTCAAGGAGTCACTCTCTGGGAGCACACCTCGATCACTCGTTCGCTCGGTAGGTACGAATCGTTCGAGGAGTCTCTCTTAGAAGGACTGCTCCATGGCTCCTTGGCTTGAGCCCTTCTACTCGACAATGTAGGACAGAGTCGATCAGGGAGAAAAGTCAAAAGCCAACAAAGGGAAATTCCTCTTCCTGTTATGAGAGTTTTGAGATATGGCATGGGAACAGCACTGTCACCTATATGGAGGGACACAGACTATTCACACGATCCTAACGATGTTTAGTCACTCAGCTCCGTGGACAGCGGTGAACGTCGTCATGACGTCGCGCGCTCATCGTGACGTTATCAAGGCCATAGCTACACTAACAGCTTTCCAGGCGATCTTTAATGCCTGAGTTTTCCCGTTTTCACAGAACCTGCATTGAGGCCACACCCAATCTGCGATGCCAGCTATGAGAACCATTTATAGCCAGGCGACTGGTTTTGGCCTATGAATCTATAGCGGCTGTGTCAGCAGGAAGTTATAGTAAGTTCGGGGTACGGGTGAAATGCCATGAGATTCAGCAAACAAGGGTTGTAAATCCCCCTTACATAGCATGATTTGGTGCATACTTTGAAAACCTTTTTCACAAAGAACGTCCCCATCCCACCTAGTCTCTAGTCTCTGTACTACTTCTTATCCCCTCAGGTCTACCTGTGCCTTGAAACCTACCTGGAGTCGTAGGCCTCCTAATAAGTATAATAACCTGATATATCAGGATACGTAATCTGATATATCAGGATAATAACCCGATATATCAGGTTACTAACTGCAGTGGAGGTGGAGCTCTAGGGCTGCCGTAAGCTACAGCCTCATTTGACACTTTCATTATATTTGGCGTTGAGATGCAAGATGCATTCCAACCCTATCTGTAATAAATTTATTACATTGAGCATTGAGATGCAAGATGCATTCCAACCCCATCTGTAATACATTTATTACATTTAGGATTGAGATTCAAGATGCATTCCAACCCCATCTGTAATAAAGTTATTACATTCAGCGTTGAGATGCAAGATGCATTCCAACCCCATCTGTAATAAATTTATTACATTTAGCGTTGAGATGCAAGATGCACTCCAACCCCATCTGTAATAAATTTATTACATTTAGTGTCGAATTACATTTAGGGTTGGAACAAGAGTTAATAGAAACACGTCTCAAGCCCCTTCCTTGGCTGAACTGGGAAGATTCCCACTACAGTTAGAAGTACTAAAATTAATGGTTAAATATTGGTTAACCTTTTACTTAATATGAAAAGCAGACGACACTTTCAAACAAAATTCTTGAAAAACTAATTTTTTAAAAAAATTTTGTCTCAAAAACATAGGTTATGACCCCTCATTGGAACGAGCTCGACGAGCTCGTTCCAAAGAGGCATCATAACCTATGTTTTGAGACATAAAATGACAATTAATTGGCGATTTTTGAGAATTGCGCTGGCCGGTTTTGACCGTTACGTTAGGTAAAGGGTTAAGGATGGAAAACCTTGAACATGATAGATTATTGTCTCAATGCTATAAGCGTTTGAAATCAGTGAGAAACTTAAAATGGCTTGACATTATCAAAGGAAAACTCTACAGTTATGGCTTTGGAAACGTCTGGCTTGCACCGACTTCTGTTGACCAAAATAAATTCCCAGGATATATTCCTAGAACGCATCAAGGATAATTATATACAGGAATGGAAATCTACTGCCAACATGGGGAAATCAAACGCTTGGGGCAAAACGCGTTTTTATTTTGGGGTAAAAACGGATTACAAATGGCTGAGTATTTAACAACCTTAAACTTTAGAGAACGTGATTCTTTTAGTTAACTACTATTCAGCTGACATGATCTCGAAACTGAAAAGGTACTTTACACTAAACCAAATCGGACACCTGCTGAGGAGAGGTTCTGTAGGCAGTACCAATTAGATTAGATCCAGTCGAAGATGAAACGCATTATCACGTGTGTCTGTCCAGAATACGATGGGTGAATTGGATAAGAGATTATGGGAGTCTGTGCGATATATTAATAACGCGATTCAGTTTCTTGCCCCTCGACCACCCCCCCCCCCCCCCAGCCACAAATTATGATGCTGATCAACTCGACGGACCAAACATTCATTGAGCACTGAGCAATTATATAATGCGTGCATTTGACATAAAACACAACAGATCAAATGTGTTATAATCCAAATCATTGCTTACAGACTCTTGTATTCTTCATTATTTCTCTTTCTGCTAATTCTCTATAAGACTGCAATAACGGGAACCCAAAAGAGAAATAAAAGTTTCAGTTGACTGTATTTAATTGAGTTGTGAGGGTGAAGATAATGGTATTATTTCTGGAAAAGGTTTGGAGGGGGGCACATGCGCCTGTGTCCCCGGTTCTTACATCATTCACTCTCTTGCCAATTTAAAAAAGATTCTTGGATTCTATTGCATTTTATATTTTGTTCAAATGTCATTAGCCTAACAGATTATCCATACATTTCTAATCTAATGAATTTTGGTCCGAGTGCGAACGGTTAAAACCATATACATCGTCGATCGGATAATTTTTTATCTCGCCGCAATAAACTTTATTAGCCCGTCGTTATATCATGAGCAATATGTTTGATATTTAAACAGACTTTTAACTACAACGCGATGTCAATAGAAGGAATATGTCGACATATGGTGGCGTGCAGGAACGGCGGAAGATTTACGAAACTGGCCTGGTGACGGAGGAATGTCTCGTTCTTTGTTTTCTCATTCTGTCACGCTACAGACCAAGCTGTTTACAGCAATTGGAGAGACGCATTTCGTGTTTGTACCTATGTTCAGATAGCGGGACAAACTCTGGGCACTACCCCGCAATAAATCAGAAGATTTTATTGGGGTTTTGACATGTCTTTATGATCTGCAAACATTGTATTTTAGACTGCGGGATTGGGAACGAATATCAATCATCCCTGAAGAGTGATTCCTCATGTTGTAAATACAAATAATTAAGATATCTTCGTAACAGCCAGTTAGTTTATTGCACGGTAATAATTCTGTGTACATGGTTTGGTCTAAATATATATTATACCGGGGTGGCGACAGGGTGTTATATTGGCCCTGCCTAATTTTATAGCGGAACCTCAATTATTGGTGACATGCTTGTTTTTTCACGAAAATAACCGACTGGGTTGCTGTGATTGTGTGTGTGTGAGGGGTGGGGTGGGGTGGACGGTGGGTGGTGGGAGTTCGTAACATCAATTGTCCCGACACCAATAGTCCCAACTACATTATCATTCCAACTACATCATCATGGCATTCCGAGTACATCATTAAGGCAAGCCTTAGTCAACGGCAGGGGGCGCGGTGGCGTTGCGGTAACCGGTTCTCGTCAGATCACCGAAGTTAAGCAACATCGAGCCCGATTGATTAATCCTTGGATGGGTGACCGTCTGAGCGATCGATTCGGACTCCTGCGTGTGTCCTTGGGCAAGGCACTTCATCCCGATTGTCCACATGGGGGCACGATGACGCCGTGTACTAAGGCGTACTGCACATCGATGGTGCGCCTGTCTTCAACCAATCTAACCCTGACATTGTGCTGCGAAGCGGAGTTACGTTGTGAGGGAGCTGGCAGGTGCTCATCGTTGCTCGGTGGTTCTCTCTTGGTACTCCGGCTTCCTCCACCTGTAAAACTGTCCCCGACACGATATGACCCTGGTTGTTAAAGTTAAACCCTAATAAATAATAATAATAATAATAATAATAATAATAATAATAATAATAATAATAATAATAATAATAATAATAATAATAATAATAATAGTCAACGGCATACCTTGATGATGAAGCTGGAATATTTTTCAGCCATGATTATAGTTGGAAAACGTAAGACCCCTTGAAATTTGTTTTTATGGATTAACCCTTTACCTAACATGAAAAGCAGACGACACTTGCAAAAAAAATTCTTGAATAACTATTTTTTTTCATTTTTTGTCTCAAAAACATAGGTTATGACCCCTCGTTGGAACGAGCTCGTTCCAACGAGGGGTCATAACCTATGTTTTTGAGACAAAAAATGAAAATATTTTGAAAATTAATTGGCGATTTTTGAGAATAGCGCTGGCCGGTTTTGGCCGTTACGTTGGGTAAAGGGTTAATAAAATATGCCTGCAATAGTCGTGATGCAACTTCTTATTTAATTTTTAATTAACCGTTCACCTAACAGGAAAGGCCGACGGCACTTGCAAATAAAATTCTTGAATAACAGCGTTTTTTTTCATTTTTTGTGTCAAAAACATACCTTTTTACCCCTTATTGGAACGAGCTCGGTGAGAGGTCATAAGCTCTGTTTCTGAGACAAAAAATGAGAAAAATAATGAGAATTGAATGGTGATTTTTGTGAATAGCGCTGGAAGGTTTTGACCGTTGCGTTGGGCAAAGGGTTAACGCGTACCGTACCCTAAATTGCTCATTCTGCCGCCACATCCACCCACAACTGCTAGAATCGGACATCACATCTATCCATTTGAATGATGGACTGTGTGTGTGACGTTAGTCCAAGTATAATTTTTTCCATTTGGGGTTTAACGACACTTTCGACAGCCAGGGTCACCTCGAGTCGGACAGTTTTACGGGTGGAGGAGCCGGAGAGAACCACCGAGCAACTGTCAGGCTCACCAACATACTAACTCCACACAAGCAGGGTTAGCATTGGTTGAAGACAAGTGGACCATCTACGTGCAGTACGCCTTAGTACACAACGCCACCGTGCCACCACGTGGGCAGTGAGGGTGAAGTGTCTTGTCCAAGGACACAACGCGGTTGCCGCAGGAGGGATTCGAACCGAGGACCTCTCGGCTTATAGCCTGTACCTCTACCTATTGAGCCACCGCGCCCACAGTATCAAATCTAATCTCGTAAGAAAGTACATGGTTATGAGCAGGAGCACATCGAAATCAAAGCCTCCAATCCAGACAAAGGGTCCCAACTGGAAAAATTATTTGGGTGAGGGGAAGTCACACCCTTTCCTAACTCCCTTCACTGCGGCTCATGGTTGTTAGTCAGTAACTGTTTTTCTGCCTTAACCCTTTACCTAACGTAACGGCCAAAACCGGCCAGCGCTATTCACAAAAATACTATCCAATTTTCATTATGTTTTCATTTTTTATCACAAAAACATAGCTTATGATCCCTCATTGGAACGAGCTCACTGAGCTCGTTCCAATGAGGTGGCATAAGCTATGTTTTTGTGATAAAAAATAAAAAAAAAATAGTTGTTCAAGTATTTTATTTGCAAGTGTCGTCTTCTTTTCGTGTTAGGTAAAGGGTTAACACTAATTTATATTTATTTATTGGTGTTTAAGGTCACATTTTTCTGCACAATGGCTAACCATGACCGTGACAGTTTTACGGGTGAAGGAAGCCGAAGTACCCGGAGAGAACCACCGACAACGTCGAGCAACTGTCAGCTCCCCCAACATACCAACTCCACACAAGCAGGGTTAGCATTGGTTGAAGACAGGTGCACCATTGACGTACAGTACGCCTCAGTACACAGCGTCACCGTGCCCCCACGTGGGCAATGGTGATGAAGTGTCTTGCCCAAGGACACAACGCGGTTGCCGCAGGTGGGATTCGAACCGAAGACCTCTCGGCTTGCAGCCTGCACATCTACCGACTGAGCCACCGCGCCCCCAGGGTTAACACTAAAGATCCAGTGTTGTTTCATAACCCAAGAGAAAGGAAAAAAAATCAGTTATCCATGAAGAGAAATTGATATCTTTCCTCTGTAGCGCCTGAACAACATAAAAGACTGCATTCCTCGTTCTCTCATGATGAGTCCAGTTATTAATGGTGTAAATTTTATTATGTTTACTCCACGTCTTTTTATGAATATCGTTTAAAATAAAAAAACAAACAACTTGCTTTATTTGGTTTCCTCAGCATATGCATTTGGAAAAGAGTTACGCCCTCGCATACATAGGACTCAAAATTGGAAGAAATAGCAACTGCCATTTGTCGGAAACCGGGCTTTGTAGTTGCTGGGGAAATAGATTCACGCCGCATATTCAACCAAACTTCAAGGAGTGTCGCCCAAATCCGGGCGTGAAGGTTTGTCTCACCATGACAAACCCGCCCGTTTCGTTTTTGTTGGGGTGGTTCTTATCCTGACAGGGTCAATGACTTTTCCTCCAAAAGCATACATCAACAGGGGTTCACTGAAAGTACCAATTATAATACATATAGAAAAATATGGTAATTTGTAACTTACATAAAATCCAATGAGTAACACAAACGTCGATCACATCCCCGCCCACACAGCTCTTGTGTCACTTTGCGGGCCGCGTTCTCTGTTGTCACCGGTTCTCCTTCCTTGTCGCTGGTGTTTGGTCCTCTCCGCTCAGTGTAGTGTCTTTGGCCTCTGGCCACCTTTTTATACAACTGGAACTTCACTATCCCCCGGACATCGCATGGCCACTAACGTATTGTCACTTTGTTTGCATGCCTTTCCTCTAACATGTGACGGAAAGTCACTCTACTATTGCCGTCGCACGGACACTAATGTATTGTCACTTGACAAGACGCTTTTTACTCAAGTAGTCAGGGAGCGCGTTGGCTCAGTGGTTGACTGCTGGACTTCTGTGCTAGAGGTCCCGAGTTCGATCCCCGTCCTGGACGACCCGCGTTGTGTCCTTGGGCAAGGCACTTTATCCCGGTTGTCTACATGGGGGGCACGATGACGCCGTGTACTAAGGCGAACTGCACGCCGACGGTACACATGTATGCAACCGCTGTAACCCTGCTTGAGCGGAGCTTGAACAGAGTTAGAATGTTGGAGAGCTGGCAGTTGCTCGTCGATGCTCGGTGGTTGTCTCCGGGTACTCCGGCTTCCACCACCCGTAAAACTGCCACGGTCACGATTAGTTATTGTGCATAAGTATGTGACCTTAAACACCAATAAATAAATAAATACTCAAGTAGTCGCCACTTAGGGGGTTAAGTATTCCTCTCCGTTTATCTCAGAATAATGTTCATACAGGCAAAACCTACGCAATCTATGTATGGCTTGCCTTCTACAACAGATAATACCGTCTACCTAAATGCCAGCCTTCGTGAGCTCCCGAGCTCGTACTTGCTATTTCTGATCCTACACTGATCTATGGCCAGCGACTTGGCCAGCGACTGTGTCTACTGTAAATAAGAGCTTTGTGCCCCCCCCCCCCCCCCTTACATTACAACGTGCCTATACTTTCGCACTGATGCTGCACCTCCTCTAACCTATAGCATGGGACATCCCATCCCCAGCTCCTCGCCTTCGATCCACAGTCTTACTCGCATTGAGACTGGAATGAATTATTCGAGAAAACCCTCGACTCTTATTTGTCCGCAAGGACATTAATTCCCACTTTAATTGCTTCCCTTGAACTTGGCCGCTACAGTTCTGTCTTAATTTAAAATTGTCTTTCAAATTCTTTCAAGTTTGCTATACTTTGACATTTCTGACAGTACCCTGTCAAAAAATGGGGAAGTGCATATAACACAGACATTACACGTGCGCTACGAAAGAATAGGAGACTATCGACACGAATGACCCTATAATCAGATGACTGATTACCTTGGGTGGCTAAACGAGTGTCTTTTGGTCGAAGCTTAAAAGGAAAGATCGTTGTTTCAGACCAGATAAGCGCTAATTGGCGTTACGGACTCTCGTTGTGATTCCTCTCCATTAAAGTTATCACATTTGTCTGATTTATTTCTATTAAGATACACATTTGGCTTACTTGGCAAATCGGTTTTTCGAGGTCTGGCACATACCTATATTTACGCTTTTACCCCAAGCGAAAAAAATTATCAAATTTATATACACTTTTTAAACAACAAAATCGTAAATTCAAGCTATCACCTTGACACCATTGCTGTGTGATACGAAAACTCCTTACTAGAGAGGTGTGGATTTTCACGGGTGACAATGAAAAGCACCCGTTCACACGCAGAACGTCACCAACGATTTTCCATACTGTAGGGGCGTAGATATGTGGGTATGGGGCGAGAAGGAGGGGATGTCGCTCAGCCTACATACCAATCGCTCCATTCATGGTAAATTAATTACCTAACATGAAAAGCAGACGACCTCGCAAAAAAAATTCTTGAATAACTAATTTTTTTCATTTTTTATCTCAAAAACATAGGTTTTGACCCCTCGTTGGAACGAGCTCGGCGAGGGTCATAACCTATGTTTTTGAGACAAAAAATGAAAAAATAATGAAAATTAATTGGCGATTTTTGAGAATAGCGCTGGCCGGTTTTGGTCGTTACGTTGGGTAAAGGGTTAAACTGATGACCAATCGTCCATTCGACTCAAGCAGATTGCACATTTTAAGACAATAGTTTCTTCTAATATTTTCAACCTTATAAAGATCATCATGTTCAGCACGAATGTGTTAAATTTCTTCGACGAATATAACACTGAAAAACTGACTCTGTTAATGGGTATTATCGAACGACAAAAGCAGTGACGTACCTTCTGCGACACAAAGTTTGCGTGGCATTATTCAATAACCGGGTAGGTTTGTGGTGTATAAAAATCATGTTTAAAACTACCGTGGAAGCCACCAAATTACTTGTTTTAACAATAAATTTTTAAAAAAATTACCGAGGGAGGTCCGCCGGACACCGATTTTCATGCTCTGCCCCGGGCGAAGCGGGCGCACCCGTGTCGCCCGGGGAGATCACGAGAGGTCTCGTCCTCTCTTGTCGCGCCATCGCTTTGTGGCGGATACCCTGGTTTAACCACTATAAAGTACCCCCCCCCCCCACCCCCGCCCATCACAATATTATTTCTTTGCTATGCCATTGTAAAGGTGCACATCGAGATGATAAAATTTTATGCATCGCTCACCACGAATAAACTAGATAAAAGACCCTCCGCATATCCCATATCCTATGTGAAAATAAGTGAAGATAATTATCAAACGTACGGGCGGCAAATAACATGGATGTTTAACTCAGGTGAGTCCTTCAAAGTGGTTATACGCTAACTTTGTTACCAGCACTCATTGTTTAGAAGAATGATAAGAAAACACAGACAACACAGTTATGTCAAGACTCGTTCAAAATCGATGCGACCTCTTGTAACAGACTCACCGTTATATACTATTAAAAAAGTAGGGGATTTTTGATAAAAGTGAGATATATGACGAAATATATTTATATTTTCATCAAAAAGACCGTTGAGGCATTGCACTGTGACATCTGGTGAATGATTTCAACGATAGTTGGGTGTCTGACAAGCACACATTTCACGCAATGATATGGACGGTCAGTCAAAGAATTTAACACATTCAGTCGAAGACCTCAATACCTTGTAAATCTTCCTCGGTTCGCGAGACAAGTGCAGATCCGACATGGCATACTCCTCACCAAACATCCAATATCAGCTTGACTGATGTTATTCTATTCTTCATGCAGTGCAGTGGCGAGTTCCTGGACATTGTAGGGGTTGTTGGCGTTGTCATAGGCGCCTGCCAAGCATAAACCAGACGTGCTCGATTAATGAAAGATCTGGACTTGGTGCTGGCCAAGGCAGTGTAGTGATGTTCTGTTCCTGGAGGAACTCTGTAGCGACACGGTCCCTGTGTGCTCTTGCATTGTCGTCTTGGAGAATGAATCGACCGCCGTGACGTCGCGCAAATGGTACCACATGAGCTGCTAACATGTTGTCACGGTAGTACTGTCTTGTGACACGCCCTTGGATGATATGTAATGCTCTGCTTGTCATGGTTATGCCTCCCCACACCATAACCGATCCTCCACCAAAACGATCGTGCTGCCTAACGGTTACGTCATGGTATCGTTCGTTCCGCCGCCGCCACACTCTGTTTTGCCTGTCGTGGAAGTCGAGAGTGAACCTCGATTCATCGGAAAACATGACGTTTCTCCACCGATGATTGTCCCAGCGCTGTCGTGCTCCACATCAAGTACGCCTGGCTGCGATGTAACGTTCAGTCAAACGTGTAATTATTCGAGGTCGCACATTAGTCGTTTGTGCAGCTGATGTCCAATTTCTGAGGCACGTTGATGGTGGTTACGTAATGCTGTTGTTCAGATGAAACGATCCTGGTTAGCAGTAAATGTTGTCTCCCTTGGACGACATGACCGACGTCTGTCATAAACATTGCCTGTCTGACGGTAGCGAAAACACAACCTGCTAATCTCCGATTCAGTAACGTTGAGAATTTGAGCCACTGCAGCCTGTCTCTTGCCAGCTTCCAACATGTCAACGACACCTAAACGTTCATCACGTGTCAGTCTTCACATACCTCAAAAGTTACATTTCTACCGGAAACTATTGATGAACGAGTTTATATCAAGAAAGGAACGATGAAACCTCCGAAAAAGCCCGTCCAGTACAAATGAAAATTTCAAAACGTACCCCAGACATTAGCGCGGCGCTCGTGCGAAAAACCTGCACGAAGTTTTCGTAAGCCGGTGACATTCGTGATCTACACTAAACGTGGTAACATACTGATGTGTCCACTCACGCGTATCCAATACCATTTTCATAAAATATCAACATCAGTTTGGATATCTCCTACTTTTTTTAATAGTATATGTCAACCAACTCTTTTGAAAAGATCATGGTTCCCCCACAGACAGTTTTCTACCACATAACTCGGGAATCAGCCCAGAATTGCAATTGGCGGGCCCACATTCAGTTACACTCCAAAACGACTCTATCACCGACCGAGTCCAAGTTGCCACCAAACAATGTAACACCTTTCGGAACTTTCCTAACCCTTTACCCAACACAATTACAGGTGATTCTTATTTTTTTTTTTTAAATCTGGAATAATTGAAAATTTTATTTTTTTTCACCTCAAAAACATAGCTTATGAGCTCGTTCCCGTGAGGGGCTATGAACTGTGTTTTTTAGACAGAAAAATGAAATCACTTCTTAGTCCTTAGCTTCCTAATTGGGTTAGTGTATTTTCTTATCAACTTAACTTTAGAGATTTGGCCCAACGAGGAAGTACTTTTTCAACAATCGACAGGTCAGCTGCATACATTTTAAAAAGTACGCATAATTTAATTTGTGCGTGGTTCAACCATGCAGTGGTCTGACACAAATTAATTTTTTTCTGAATGTAGGGGCGGAGGGTGGGATGTGGGTGTGGGTTCAGGAAGACAGCCAATCTGGCTATATCACCTCCCTGCGGTACACATGTATATAATGTTTTCAATAGTTTTCTACAGCTTTATGTATTTTTACTATATACTGTTTTCTGTATCTATTGTACTATTGTAGATTAAAATCATCATCAATGAATCAAAAATAAGACTAATTGAATGGTGATGGTTGTGGCTAGCAGGTTCCCTTTTCGTTACGTTAGGTAAAGCATTAACTGATAAAGTGTGCCAACTTATTTTTAATGGGAAGAATTTGTCCATCAATAATTGTTTTGTTACATTTTTATTAGAGCGTGCCTATAGACAGTCTATATTTTCACAAGCAAATCATTATTAACTCTTTCAACACGAGAGGCCACTTTTCCGGTCCAGGAACACGATACGTCATAATTTCATTAAGTGGGATGGCTAATAAGTGAACGTGTGTGGTAGGACAATTAATATTTTCAGCGTGCAGCCTTCAGGCTGCACGTTGAAAATATTAATTGCTCTACCCCCAAATAATGGATATGGACTCTTCCAATTTCTGCCATTTAACTGGCATGGAAGATACCACCAGTGTTGAAAGGGTTAACCAATTTTCATTCGTCTCGAGTTGAATTTGAATATGAATCACAAGCTATGAATATGAAAACCTTAATGTAGTACCTTTTTCTTTTCTATTAACCCTTAAACTACTACGATCAGAAGACGAACGAAATGTTCTTGAGCAACTGAATATTTTCACATTTGCCTACAACAGAGCATGTTCTAAAGAGGGGCCTTGACCCACGTTTTTATGAAAAGTCCTGACCTGCTTATGGCCGTTATGTTGAGTAAATGATTAATCAACCAATATGAGTTCCTACTAGTGAATCAGTTAAGACAAACTGATTTGCTGTAATGGATCGTGAGCGGTAGAACATACCACGCGATCAAGTCCTATGACTTATTTAAAAACTCAGAAGTGGAAATGAGACTGAGATCCATACATGCGGTGACCATTTATACCTCTGGAAATACTGACTATCTCACATTTGGTTGAAAATGACCACAATGCAGCGTGGAAAAGAGGAAAGTTCCTCTATTCCCTGGGTACAGACTCATTGTTGCAGCGCAAATGTGAAGTGCGTTGTGCTGTGTGCCAGAGACCTTTTAAAGGGACAGTGATAAGTTGCCATGTGCATTAGGTAACAGTGGGTCTTTCCGTTTTGTTGGATAATGATCCAATATGTCAGAGAATTGCTCACAATATGTGAAATGCTATAGTAAGAGAGATTATCGAAGAAAAGATTTCAGACTTTTTGTGCCCTGTGGAGAGAACTTGCTACTGAAAATCAAACATCCGGTGTTTCTGCTGGCTGGCACACCAGTCATGTGGGAGAAAGAAATTGCGAAGAATCGAAAAAGAAACTTATTATGATAACCAGTAATGTTTCCTAGAAGAATGGAGTATAAGAATCATGGATCCCAGCAAGAGAAATTTTAAATAAGCTTATGTATTCTCATAATGAATTGGCAGATGAGGATGGCATTGCTTATTGAGAAAATCCTTTTCGAAGTGTAGTTAAAAGCATATCGTCTGCATGCATGGTCAGCTTTAAGACTTTTTATACCATGATCACTTGTGTTACTACCTGTGAAAAGCCTGTGTATTAAATTTTAGCTTTTAACCCCGCTACCGGTGTAAAGCTTCTACTGCGGTTAAAACGTTTTCAATGGGAATTCCATAACCAAAATTTACACCTATAGTAGGAAGTAGATCCCTTTGACATGACCCAATTTGCCGACTTCGAAACATTCACACTTCGCGATGTTTCCTTCAAACATAGGACGTTTTGCAGTACTATCTACTTGGCGCAATGACTTTAAAATACCTACAATTAAATATTTAAAAAAACATTTAAGAATTGTTAATAATAATTTGACTGAAAAATGAAAAAACAAGGTAAATTCAATCAACTTTGACGATGTGTCTAGCTGTCAATCAAGCATTTACGTGCAGCCGGAAGTACTGTCCGCCGGCACAGATGTAAACAAAACAAACCCAGTCGATTATTTATAAAGGGCGTGGTATAAATAAAACAAATATGTATTAGAGCCGGTAATCAGATTTAAACCACTCGTAGAATAAGTGTTTTAACGATTCGGCAGAGCCTCGTGGTTAAAACCCTTATCCAACTCAGGGTTTAAATCTGATTACCGGCCCTAATACCTGTTTATTCTATATATAATCCATGAATGGGTTGGAATTGGAAAATCTCCCCCGAGGGGAAAGATTTTTGCCCAGACACGAGGCTTGCCGAGTGTCTGGGTCAAATATCTTTCCCCGACGTGGTAATTGCAACACAATTATGGTAAGAGATTTTTTTGTTGTTTTAATGTGCTCATTGATCTCACAGCAGTCGATATTTTGTGTTTGTTTTATATCAGGAAAATATTGAAATTTAGTATTCAAAACTCTTCAGAATAAGTGGGTATGTCTGAGCGAGGCTGCGCCAATTACACACAGCTAAAATGGGCTTTGTGTGGCTAGCAAGACGAACGAATGTTCGCTGTGTTGGATATTCGTGACGATCAAGCCATTCCAGGTTTTGAAATTATAGGGGAACGGTGTCCCCACTTTCTTCTACCGAGATTCGTTTTTCATGCAGATAAATATATCTGCTGATGATGTCCAATAATTGATATCCCTCATCTCATATAGAACGTGGGTTGTCTTTACAAGTAATAGCATAACTCTTGATTCCAAATCGAGTCGCGAAATGATTCATTTTGCATTTGTATTTTATACTGATCATAACACTAACTGCATGCACAATAACTAGGCACTTAACTTCAGACATGAGTTTCATTTCTTTTGATAAATAAAAAAAAACCTGCAATGGTCGTCTTAGAATCCATTTAAAGAACGCATAAATGTCACCGGAATGATTCTTTGGATATAACACTATCCGTGTTTTCCCGGGGCGTCCTCGGTCCTCCCCAATTGATGAATGGACGACACCATCGATTATTTGCCTCATCTTATGGATGTGACCGGCTGCTCTTGATACAGTCATATTGTTTCCAAAACGGGGGTTTACACAGACCACTTTGAGGACCGTTCAGTCAAAGACCGTCGATCTGGTTGAAGAAGAAGTTCTAAGCGACTGATGAAGACGCACTTGCTAAACCCGACTTGTGTGTAAGTCAGAGGTGGGGGTGGGGCTGGGGGAGTGTACAAACTCCATAATTTCTTTAACCATCATTCTATCAAAATTACAATGACATTTATTGTTTCCAGAGATACAATGACACACAATGTATTAGATTTAACACGTTTCATCTTGTACATGTTCTCAATTCACCCCGGGACTAGGCCCCCTGTTCTATTCGTATGGAATGAAAAATGTTTCAATAAATAGAAACAGAAGCCACCATCGCCTTAAATTGCCGCTATCCATCGTAAAGCTTCCGACTCGCAGCCAGTCGTTCATTTCATTTCATTCAGTCAGTTGTACCACAAAGCTGAGCTACAACCAATGGCAAACTTTTGCATCTCCCCACCCTCTCAAAATGTGTGTCATTAAAGAAACCTAAACTACTAAATAATTCATTGAAATTTTACTAAAAGCAGCTCCAGTACCATTATCGTAGTACAGAAAGGGTAGTAAATCCTGGGGTGGGGCGGTGAGGGCGCTGTATGGATAGTCACACCCTAATTTTTTTGTCTTGTCAAGGAGTATTCGAACCGAGTGATATTACCCAACAGACGGCGTGTTCCAAAAACCTTGTATTGGAAATAACTGTCACGGATGATTGTTAGCCAGCCACCAAAAATAGTTAGCAATGCATCTAGATAGGTTGGCACCTAAACTTATCTTCGGGTCCAAATCTGTTTGTTCACCACTGGACAGTTAACATTGTTCGCGTATGGTAGATATCGCACCAGGTATCAATCCATGGTAGACTTTGTGTCGATTGAGGGGTTTATGTGATGCATCGGTTAACCCTCTACATGCTGGGTCCAAATATCAAAATTTTAATCTGCATATTTTCCCCATAATGCAGCTGGGAATTCAACTATTTCAATCTTGGTTGACAGAGCTCATCGAGCTCTGTCGAACAAGACGGAATTGGTTAAATTCCTAGCTGCATTATAGGAAAAATATTCGACTTGAAATTTTGATATTTTGGTAGAGGGTACATTGCTGCGTGCTTGATCATTCTTATACAGACGAGATGATTATGGAATCATGTGACATTATAATGTTAACCCTTTACCTAACGAATCGCCCGCATCCGCCCGCGTAATATGCAAATTGAGCAGTTGAAAAAATTAAATTTTTCAAAATATTTCAACAAAACCATATCATGTGACCCCTCATTGGAACGAGCTCATTGAGCTCGTTCCAATGAGGGGTCACATGATATGGTTTTGTTGAAATTTTTTGAAAAATTTAAAAAAATTATATTTAAAATAATAAATTTTTATATCGTCTGCGTTGGGTAAACGGTTAAAGTAATGTAATATTTATGCGACCATACTGTTTATAAATTATTTTCTGAATCTTATGTCAAGTTATGTGACTCTCTCTTTAACCCTTTACCCAACCAACGTAACGGCCAAAACCGGCCACCGCTACTCACAAAAATTGCCATTCAATTTTCATTATTTTTTCATTTTTTGCGTCAAAAATATAGCTTATGACCCCTCATTAGAACGAGCTCGTTGAGCACGTTCCAATGAGGGGTCATAAGCTGTTTTTGAGGCAAAAAACGCAGAAAATTCATTATTCAATAATTTTGTTTGCAAGTGTCGTCTGCTTTTCATGGTAGGTAAAGGGTTAAGAGAAAATATATGCCACGTTATATTCAAAGGTTAAGCTCAAACAACAGCTGCAACTGTCCAACAAAAAATGGACAACTAACTGATGGGGTTTTTAACAGAATCTGTTCCATTCCTGGAATCGTGAAGAACTGCGAAGCCACCAAAACATTCGTAATCATTTTTAATCCGAAAGAAGCAATTTTATTGCAATTAAATTGTATTTTCACTCTACCAAATCCGAAACATAACGAGGATTTAGCCATTTCAACACATTTTGTCTCTTTTCATCCTGTTTTATTCAGATTTTAGTTTGCACTGTTGAACAATATCGACAAAAACGAAATCTCAAATATTTGACAAAGCTCTCTTTATTACGTAGTTTAAAACTATCACACTACCGATAAATGTCAGAGATGAAATCGTAGAAATAATACATGAAATCACTTCAATGTTACAAGTAAGCTGGATAAACTTCTAAAGAATAAGAAAAGAAAGACATTAGGAAAAGTTCGTTTTTGATGCTATGCCGCCGAGTGATAAATAATTAACTAATAGGATTAGAAAAGTCAAATTGTCAACTCTAGATCCTTTTAAATGTGTCCATGCTAACTTAGGCGTAAATACAAAGACATACGCTATTCGGGATGAAATACTACAAGTTTGGGGTAAAAATCAAATGTTTTCGTTTATAAAAGCTACAAACTTTTTCAGCTCGACTCGATAGTGATGAAGGTAAAGGAAAAGGAGAAAAAGACAAGACATCCCTAATTTTTCTGTTCACTGCGATTAACCCATTACCTTACGAATCGGGCCACACCCGTCCGCGTAAGTTACAAATTGAGCAGTTGAAAAAAACCCCCAACATATCATGTGACCCCTCATTGGAACGAGCTCGCCGAGCTCGTTCCAATGAGGGGTTACATAATATGATTTTGATGCAATTTTTAAAAAAAAAGTTTAAAAAACAATAAATAAAGTAATAAATCTTGTTATCATCTGCTTTGGTTAAAGGGTTAAATTGCAGGCACTTGCATGTTTCCTAGCACTCAAAATGCACCTTATATTTCTGTTATAAAGCATCCATATATTATAACTAAACAATATATTTAATGTGGACTGGTGTCCTTCCGTCCCTTTTTCTTGTTATTTATCAAGATTATTTCAACCGTTTCAATGCCATGCAGTTTTCTCCAACGACGATGAAAGTTTAATCCGTCACTTAATATGGAGTTTGCATCCTGCCCAACGCCAATAGTAGTGGGAGATGTATGGATCGCGCCTTATTGGCAGGATCTGATGGGGGACCCCGCAGGGGGGCCAATGAAGGGAGTAGTAGGAGATGTATGGATCGTGCCTTATTGGCAGGATCTCATGGGGGACCCCGCAGAGGGACCGATGATGGGGGTAGTAGGAGACGGATGAACCGTGCCCGATTGGGGGGGGGGGGTCTCATGGGGGATCTCATTCATATGTAACGTCATAGTCACGTGGCCCAGTGGCACCATGTTTGGTTGTCATAGTAACCCGTGTGAGCGGCCATCTTGTGATGTCATCCCCATAGTGATACGTGGTCCTAGTGCACATGCGCAGCGCGTGTTGTTAGGGTGATACGTGTTTCCGTCGTCCATTTTGTATACTGGAGGCCGCCATCTTGGTTTCTATGGTAGCACGTGGTTGCCCAAAAGGCTTACAACAAGACAAAGGTATGTTCGGAGGGTGTGTTCGATTGAATCGAAGTATCACGAATGACCACAAACAACCCGACAATCCCTCCAAATCACCAAAAACGACTTTATTATCTACGGATTCTTCAAGAATCCTATGTAGGACCGCCATACCGCAGATTTTAATAGTAGCACGTAGTTCTATAGTAAAGAGGGGGCCCCCAGGGGTGAATTTGATTGAACTAGAGTATATCTAATTACCCAAATAGACCCAACAACCCTTACAAACCACCAAAATCTACACCAAACCACAAAAACGGACATGTGAAGCCCCATTTTGGGCATATAAAAATAACACGTAATGCTATAGGACCGAGATATCTCCTGGGGATATGTTATATTTAATAGGGTTACTGGACCTGATTTTCCCAGAATCCCATTTTTTAATGCCTATTGCATTTGCTACTCTAACACTAAGAGTCTATCCAGTCCAAACTATCTCTGGTTCTCTCGTCCAAGTCTTATAATCATCAGTGCTTGATTTTCCCATAATCTGTATGCAGAGTTATCTCCCTTCTGTATAACAAAAGCCTATATCATTCCCAAAGCCAATAAGCTATCGAGCAGTTACCGAAAAGTCATTGCTCGATGGGATTCAAGTCGATCGAGTGACTCGCACATATTGCTCGAACGACTCGAATCCCATCGAGCAAATGAGCTATCGAGCAATTGCTCGTTCGAGTGACTCGCACATACGACTCTTCGACTCATTTCAGAAAAAAGGGATTCCATAGCCACAGGCGTTTTCAAAAAGGGATTCCACAAATGGTATTCCACAAAAGGGTTTCCATAAGTGGGATTCTGTCTTACCTCGAGTGACTCGCACATACTGCTCGAATGACACGAATCCCATCGAGCAAATGAGCTATAGAGCAATTGCTCGTTCGAGTGACTCGCACATACAACTCTTCGCCTCATTTCGGTATTTGAGGATACCTATGACCGGGTATTGTATTATTTGAGGATACCTATCAAGGATACCTTCTCAAGAATCCCTTTTTTGTCGTATGAGGTCATGAGGGCCATGACGAAAGCCCTCGGTGAGGTCTAATTTACTATCCCTCTTAACCTCATTTCTTTTGAGGGCATGAGGGCCATGAAAGAATCTCTCAATGAGGCCTAATTTACTATCCCTCTTAGCCTCATTTCGATATTTGTGAATACCTATGGCTGGTATTGTATTATTTGAGGATACCAATCGAGGATACCTTTTGGAGAATCCCCATTTTAGTCGTATGAGACAATGAGGGCTATGAGAAAAGCCCTCAGTGAGGTCTAATTTACTATCCCTCTTAACCTCGTTTCTTTTGAGGCCATGAGGGCCATGAAAAAAATCCCTCAATGAGGCCTAATTTACTACCATCTCGGTATTTAACAGCCATAGCCCCCGGGACCCCAATTTCAGCACCCCTTTTTTGGAAAACGTTTGGCCTTTTTAGTCGTATGAGGCCATGAGGGCTATGTGAAAGGTATGACGGTCCTATAGCACTACGTGCTGCAAAATATTCTTGAAGAATCCATAACAAATATAGTCGGGGTTTTTGTTTTGGTGACTTGAGGACTGGTGGGAACTAGTGGGGTCTGGTGGGGACTATTTGGGACTGGTGGGGACTAGCAGGCTAATTGTCGTAAAAACCCATGGTTTCTACAACCAGATCTCCACATCTCCTACTACTCTCTTCATCGGTCCCACTGGGGGACCCCATGACATCCTGCCAATAAGTCACGATCCATACATCTCCTACTACTCCCTTCATAGGTCCCCCCTGCGGGTCCCTCATGAGATCCTGCCAATAAGGCACGATCCATACACCTCCTACTTCTTCCAATCACTAAATCCCCATTCAAGTTTTATTTTAATAAAATTTTGCTTCCTAGACTATAATCCGATTGAAAGCTGCTCGACGAACTCGTTCCAATGAGGGGTCATAATCTATATTTTGAAGGCAAAAATTGCATTTTGTTTAGTTATCTCAGAAACGAGTGTCATAATAAGTTTCCTCGTTCAAAGAGCAACCTAAAAACTGCTTGGGATGCCTTGGGACTGTAGATTAAATAACAATAGACTAATAAACAGCCTTCTGGTGGAATGTCGCTAAATCAAATATCGGTTCCTAGATTCTAATACTAAGCCGTACAAAAGATGTAACTGCAAAAAGAGAGGAGATATACTTCATTAAATTATACGGCATCAATACTGGTCTTTTATCATATTTTAACCCTTTGGCCCAACGCAGACGATATCAAAATTTATTATTTTAAATATCATTTTTTCAAATTTTTCAAAAAGTTTCAACAAAACCATATCATGTGACCCCACGTTGGAACGAGCTCGACGAGCTCGTTCAAACGAGGGGTCACATGATATGGTTTTGTTGAAATTCTTTGAAAATTAATATTTTTTCAACTGCTGGATTTGCATATTACGCGGGCGGATGCGGGCGATTCGTTGGGTTAAATAACTAGATGTTATCACTTGGTTAGTTTCATATCGACGGAGATATCAGCCCGAGGTGACTTCATATCAAACTGAGACCGAAGGTCAAATACTAATGTGAAATTACCAAGGGCTGTTATCTCGGCCGATATGGAACTAATAAAAAAATAACCTCTTTATTTATTAAACCGAACAAATAATTACACAGATTCTCAGATCTGTTTAAGTTTTTCCGACAGGTTTATTGTTTCCGTTTTTTCACCAAGTGGGAAGTTTCCTTTTCGCCGAGATCAGTTATCCTCAAGGATCTGTTTTAGGACCTTTTTTATTTCTACTTTATATTAACGACATTGCCGAATCACTTGCGAGGCTTTTTGCAGATGATACATGCCGTAACAACAACAATACAAGTCAACATGAGGTTGCGTCCGCCCTAAATAAAGATCTCGATGCTATTCATGTTGGTCACAGAAATGGCTTGTATCATTTAACCCCGACAAAACTGAAGCTGTTTTCTTTACACATGATCGCTCGGCCACATTTGAGCCATTGTTACGTTTCAATAATTGCCCTGTTACCCTTACTGATTGTCACAAACATCTCGGACTACACTTACAAACCAACCTAGGCTGGGACAAACATATAGCACACATTTGTCAAAAAGTAAACTCAAGACTCTCACAACTCCGAAAATTAAAATTCATGCTCCCAAGGAAAACTTTGGAGCAAATTTATTCAGCGTTTATACTTCCACTTTTGGACTATGGAGATACTGTATGGGTTTGCGCCCCCGACTACCTATTAAAAAGAATCGACAGACTTCAATTCGACGCTGCCAGAATAATATCAGTGTTAACCCGTTCAACTTCGTCCAATTCAGTTTTACTTGATCTTGGTTGGAAAACATTGGGTGACCGAAAAAGATTCCACAGACTCTGTACTATATACAAGATTATTAATCACGAATCCCCCGTGTTCCTACTTGAACTTCTTCCAACGCGTATTGGTGATAGTGCGTCCTATAATCTTCGGAATGCTTCTGATTATAATTCATTCTTGTGTAGAACGGAACACTTCAAAAAGTCATTTTTTCCTTCAACATTAGAATTGTGGAACCGTCTTCCCAGAACCGCCCAAGATGCATCTACCCTAAGTGAATTTAAGCAGCACTTTTCATCTAGCGATCCGGTACTTAAACCTCCAGTTTATTTCCTGGCCGGAAATAGAAAAGCAAATATTCTGCATTGTAGATTACGCAATGGTTGCAGCGATTTAAGCCAGGACAAATTCCTTAACTCCATCTGTGCAGACCCACATTGTGAATGTGGTTAAGAATCCGAAAATGCCAGCCATTTCTTTATCATACCCAGCGGCTCGTAATGATGAATGCCATAACTTTCTGCAATGTAACTAGTGTTAATGAATTGCTCTATGGAATTATAAATTTGTCGGTATCGCAGAATGTTTTATTATTTCAAAAAGTACAATCTTTCATAATCACTAGCGGGTGTTTTACTTGACCAGCACCATATTACGAAACGGCGAATGACATTCAATAGTCTTTTCGAGACAACAATGCACCCCCTCTGCCATCAAGGTATGCTACTTGACGATAGCCTATTCACCTTTTACCCTTCACCTTTTACCTCTCATCTTCTTTTCACTTCCTCTTTTCAGTAAATTATCAGTTCATATTACGTTTGTAGTTTGTATTTTGTGTAATCTGTTTGTTCTATGTTCTTACCGCATTATAATAAGTTATTCTTTGTACGGGAAAGGAGCTTGTTTAAGTTGTATAACTTGTTCTCCGATCCTTTTGCGTTTATGGCAAATAAAATATGTTTAAACTTCCAGTTTTCCGAACGTCTCGGCTTCCCCGTCGTGAAAGCCGCAACGTTCGGAAAAATGAACTACACTGTATCTCTTCTCACACTTTGACGAATCCCCACTAACGACTCTGAATCTTAGTTTGCGTTCAATATTCTGTACATCTCTCTTATTTCTTCTTTTCATCCCCCTAATCATTACTTGTCACCATCATTAATTCCTCACTATACAAAAACTCAGCTTCAAACTATTCCATTGTGCTCAGTAACGCCAATTTTCCTGATTGCATTCGACGAATAATGATGAACAATTTCTTTGTAAACAAATCGGTTGCCTCCAGTAACGCCTCAAGGGGTAACTCTAACTTGGTTCATATCGGCCGAGATCCATCATATAAGGTAAATTTAAAGTCATATCTTCCGAGCTTGGTAATGGGGAATCCTGGGAAAGAAAATCATATCTGATAAATAACGATGGAGACATCTGCCAAAGACCGCACATTTGGTTGGTAATTAGATAATGAAAAAAAGTCATCTACCTATGGTATCAAAGGTGTTCGTAATTTAACTCGTTGAGGGCTAGATTATTTTTGGTGGTCTGAATTTGTTATTCAAAATTTATTCTATTGCAAATTATTGTAGAGTGACTGCAGGTAATATTTTGTTTATATGAATTTGTTCTAATACAGATTACTGGAGAGTGCTCGCAGGCACTCTCCAGTAATTTGTAGTAGAACAAATTCATATAAACAAAATATTATTTGGGTTTGACCGAATATGAAACATGAGCAAGGAAAATGTCTTTTGCTCTGGCACACTCATTTGTTTGAAAGCCCTGATAGTGGCTTCTAGCACTCAACCAGTTAAGTAACAACAGGTCCGACTTGATCAAAGACCATTCCTTGAGCCTTGAGTTTGCTTCATTTAGCGGATAACATGTTATAATAGTATTTACCTTTAGAAAGGGCTCGAAGGGCCCATGAAAACAGTTCATCTCATTCCGTTTTGGGGAATAAACCCCCAAACAAAACAAAATAAGAAACTCACATATACAATTTGTTGGAATTCGTTTACTTTGAATTATTCGGATAAGGAGCTAAAATCAGGAACAATCAATAAACTAGGAACCATAACGTACATACGAATATTGAATGGAACTGGTTTTCGTATTCAATCAAGAATGGCATACTGAAAAGTTTTGAAATCCATTTACCTTTATTTAAGTTATCGCAACAACAGACTAAAAAATCATGATAAATCGACAACCTAAGGGTAATAATTCTGGTAAAACAAATCGAACAGAACTGATTTTCGAACTTTATCAAGACATTACAACAGCAAACTCAAAAATAATTGTTGAAATCCATTGAAGTTTAATAGTTATCGCGTTGGCGGGCCAAAAAATGCACAAACAATGAAAAACTAAGGGACATAATCATAGTAAGAATAATTCAACAGTACTGGTTTCCGAACAAGGTCACTCTGTTATAGAGGTTGACTCATGTCTGAAAACTACGGTCCTGCGAAGCTTCGAAATTCGGTTCGATTCGAATTCCGCTGATTCAGAAATTCTCGACTCGTCGAGATATTCTAAAAGTCCTATCAAGTGCCCCCTCTTGAACTTTTCTTCTATCCTACAGGAGACCTGATGACAGAAGAATGGTTCAAAGAGGATCTGCTGCTGAAACTACTTTGATTCCGTTTATAGAATATTTCGCATTTTGATTGACCCGACCAAACAGAACAGTCGTCGTTTAATACAACAATGCTTGAGTGGAGACTTGTAATATTTAAGGTTGTAAGAAGGTACAATATCTACAATTTTAGTAGCGATGATATTGGACTCGAAGTTTGATTCAATTCGAAATTCTCTGATTCGATTCGATTCAAAATTTCAGATTCGTGGGGCCCCTACTGAAATCTGTAGAAATCCATTGACGTTTGTGAGAGGTATTGCGCTGAAGGACTGAAAATCACAATAAGTCCAGAAACTAAGGGCTATAACTCTGAAAAACAAAACCGACAAATGTTGTTTTCGAACACATTCAAGATATTATGGCAACAAACTCGGGTGGCAGAATATCGTCTGACCCAATCGATGTCTGTTCTAGTTATTACGCTAAAGGGGCTAAAAATCAAGAGAAGATAATAAACTGGGGACCTTAACCCTTTACCTAACTTGAAAAGCAGACGACACTTGTAAACAAAATTATCCAATAACTATTTTTTTTTCATTTTTAGCATCAAAAACATAGCATATGACCCCTCACTGGAACGAGCTCGTTCCAATGAGGGTCATAAGTTATGTTTTTGAGGCAAAAAATGAAAAAATAACGAAAATTGAATGGCATTTTTTATGAATAGCGCTGACCGGTTTTGGCCGTTACGTTGGATAAAGGGTTAACTAAAATAAGAAAAATTGTACAAAGCGTGTTTTCAAACTCAATTAACATTGTAATAGTGGTACACTCACATACCAAAAATTGTTGAAATCCATTCACACTTTCTCGAGTTGTCGCACCAACAGATTAAAGATCACGATAAATCAACAGTCTGAAGGCTAAAATTCTGGTAAGGAAAATTGATCGAAACTGATTGTCAAAGTCGATCAAGATATTACGGCAGCAAATTCAAGGTTTTCGTTGCTGCTGTTTGACTTTATGGCGATGTTGTCTTTGCTGTTGGAACTTCAGCTGTGAATGTTATAAAAGAGACAAGTGAAATATATTGAAAAGAAATGAAGTAGTTGACCATTTGATAATACGGATATCACACGACACTTGCAAGATTATTTTAACCATTTGAATGCAGGGAGACCGCCTTTGTGGTCCAGCAACACGATACCTCATAATTTCATTAAGTAGGCTGGCTACTTAGTGAATGTGTGGGGTAGGCCGATAAATATTTTCAACGAGCTCGTTCCAGTAAGAAGACGCAATGCAAAAGCTCCCAACCAGATTCGAACCTCTGACCTGTGACGGGCTGTGACCTAAGATCATAAGTACCACGCACTTGTTTATTCATTTTAATAGCTTATTTTTTATTAAACGATTTCCTTTTTTTTAGTGGCTTTAAAATGTTGTATTTTGAGTATTAATGATTTATTTATTCGTTTGAAGAACCTGTTTTTTCTGGTAGAGAGCTAAATTATTTTTGGTTGTCTAACTTTGGTCACGTGTCTTTGCCTTGTTACAGTTTATGGGAGAGTGCCTACAGGCACTCTCCCCTAAACTGTAACAAGGCCTATCCAGACAGAATAAATAATTTCACTTTGCAGAAAATATGAAGAACATACATAGAACATGAAGACTTTCAGTTGCAGTTCCTGCACTTCAGTTTAAAGCCCAAATATGGGCTTCCAGCACTCTACCAGTTAAGATGCATTCTGATTTACTTACTTGCTTAATAATTGGTGTTTTCCATTTTAAATTGCAAGAAATAATGCTTTTCTTCACAAATATTATGATACCAGGACATATTAATACTTCAGTGTACATTTAGATGGAAAAGTGTTTCTTTTTCAAGAGTGATATTTCTTTGAACACATTAATTGCTTTGCTTAACTGCATGAATTTCGACTGACGTGTAATTGTTTCAATTTGAAAAAAGGAACTGATAAACTCAAGAGTAGGATACTTGAATATTTTTCTACAATATATTATTTGACCTCTTTGTTTATATCAACAAAAAACTAAACACAACAGAGGACGTTATTGTCGTAATAACACATTATAAGATAAAATCCATAACTTGAGTTGAAAGTAATGGGTTTGTTGTTCCTTCTCGGCAACTATCGATTTTTTAAAATAAAATATTTAATGTAATATTTGATCTTACCAGTTTGTTTCCTTTGAATACAGTTCCGACACCATTTCAAGAGCAGCCCTTGGTATTTAGAGTGTTTCTAATGGGTTTGATACTTCATTAAGACAGATTCATCTTACCTTGCAATGCAATCTTTAATTGGTGCTATATATTAGGTGACAACGGGCTCTTAATGTGTAAGTGGGCCCGGTGAGTATATTTACGCGCTTCTATTAAGGATACAATGAGCTTACACAGCGAAACCGACGTTATGCCTTTATCTTGAATGTTTACTGTTTCAGAAAATGTCAGCGGATTGGAATTTATCGCCACATTTCCGCATTATAGATTACTTGGATTTTAATTCATTTACACAGTCCTTAATGCAAAGAGAGCCATATGTCTATAGAAACAAGTGTACCTGGTAACTGATAGAACATTGAAAAGACAAAGGCGTTCTACAAGCAGGTGAAATATTGTATGTATTGATGTTAGATGCAGAGATTTAAAATTATAATGGACTATGGGCAGAATCCTATAGAAAAAGGCTTTTATGTGAAGTAACGTTTTAAATGTATCTGATCAATGGTAAAGATGAATCTATTTTTGCTGAATGAATCATTGAATAGAATATTCTCTGAGAGTTGGTAATTAAAGCATTAAAGTTGTATGTTTATTTACAATCGATATGTCCCGTCAAAGATCTGTTTTAACACATTTCCTAGAACAAATCTAGGGTCTGTTTCATTGTACAAATCTGAAGTGGTAAGCAAACATAACGGTATTCATGTTGTCCACGCACACTCGGTAAAATCAACTTTTTCTTAACCTGTGTATCTACGGGAAATAGTGATTTTTTAACTGTTACAATGCGAAATTAATTTCGATTGCGAACTTGAAAAATTGCATACTTTTTACGATGACGTCGGTTGCCAATGGTATTGGTTGAGAGGTACGGTGCTGAATTATTCTTGATCATAACAATTTCTTCACATGGCTTCGGTTTGTTATAAATTTTGGGAGGGTGCCGATAGGCACTCTCCCATAACTTGTAGCAAGACAAATCCATACAGTTGAAATAATTTCACTCCAACGATAATGCAAAGCACGTGAAGAATAAAGAATATGAAGCGGGTTTTATTGTAGCACCTGCCCTTCAAAATAGATCCCAAGTTTTCAGAACTCAACCAGTTAACTGAGTTTGTACGTTTGTTTGCTTCAAGGATGTGGCTAGAGGGTCTTGTGTGGGGTGGAGGATGAAGATGTTTCTATTTCTAACTGGGTGGGTGACGCGGGGATGGTTTCCTCCTCCATCCAGAAAGAGAAACTTGAATAATGAGACTTAAACACGAAACCCTGATTGATTCTAGAAGCTTTCAGCAGAGTAATGCACATGATGTTCTAGTGATAGATATTCGGCTTGTACTTGAACAAGTGTAAATCTTCATCTTTTAAGCTCACGGACATGTATTAGTGTAACTTGATGTCCGGAATTTCGCCAAACTGATACCTGCATGACGTTGCTTGAATTTCACATTGAATTTCATAGAATAAATGATGCAGCTACAACCTACAGTGATGATCAGGAAAATACACAAACCAGTCGTGGGGTTTTTTCTGCTATTCAATGGTGTTAGTTCAGAAACGGAATCTGTTATGGAAGGCATGTTAAAATGCAACAGTCTTGTTGCATGATACCCGTTCATAACCATTTTTTAACTGATTGAGGGCTAGGTTATTTTTGATGGTCTCAATCTGTTATTCAAAACTGGTTTTATTACAAATTATTGGAGAGTGCCCACAGGCACTCTCCAATAATTTGTAATAAAACCAATCTATGTAAACAAAATTTTATTTGCTTTTGACTGAATATGAAACATGAGCAAGGAAATTGTTGGCTTTTTTGATACCCTCATTCTTTTGAAAGCCCCGATAGTGGCTTTTAGCACTCAACCAGTTAAACAAATTTGAAATTTCAAACTGATAGCGAATTTGTATCATCGATGTGCGCACCATTTCACAAACTTTAGACACGTTCCTGCAGAATAGAATAAAAAATACAGAAGGTGCGTTTTATAATTTTCTTCCCAGTCAGTTTCAATATTTGACTATTATTCTCTGGTGAAACTCATTTAAAAACAAGAGGTCCCTAGCGGCCTAAATAGCTCACCCGATAAAATTGTTTAAAGAAGGATTTACGGTCATATTCGGCATGTGCCTGTTAATATTTAGTTAATTTAGCTAGTAGGGCAGTGGGAGTTGGGGGAGAAGGGTCTGTTGGCTGTTGGGTGGATTTTGTTTGCTTAAAATCACTCAAACCACTTCAAAACACATTTTGAGAGACAAATCACCCAGTGGACCCCCTCCAACTTTTCACAGTCCAACACGGTGTAAACTGATGTACTCACATTTACATCTGACTAAAGTTTACCACAATTCATCTAAACATTGTAATAGAAAATTCTCTATTGGGTTCTGTGTTAAATTTCAAACCCCACCAAAATCAGTCAAGCATAACGCTTTCAACAAACTTTAATCTTGGAGTCATAGTTTTGCTCTATACCAAATGTCCAACGATTATGCCTGGTGGGTCTGAAGAAGATCTTTGAAGAATATTCCTCATGCTGCACTAAATTAAAATTAGAGCCCAAATATGAACACAGGGATTTGATTTGAACCAAGTTGAATCTCCCCTACACTAGGGATTTCAATACTACAGTACGTGGAGAGTGGATTGTAACTAAATCACCCGCAGAGTGAAGTTATCACCCAAGCTATAACTTTCAAATTTTGTACATATTGACAAAAACACAAGCAATGTTTCAGCCAATGGACCTCCGGGTTTAACCCGGAGGTCCATTGGCTGAAACTTTGCTGGTCCTGGTTATGCTTTGCAACAAATTTGCAATTATTCTTCGGGTGGAATCTCCACTCTGCGGGTGATTTAGTGATAATACACTCTCCACGTACTGTATGTTACAAAAAGTGCCTAATAGAAGAAGGTTTTTAGAGAATAGTCCTTATATTGCTGTAAGGTAAAATTTGGGACCCCTCAGTGAGCCCAAATATGACCCAAGGACTTGATTTGAACAAACTGGAATCTGGCTCTCCTAAAGTTGCTGCATTTCACCTTTCAAAAGATTCTGACTGGTGGATCTGAAGAAGCTTTTTAAAGGAATTTCCCCACATTGCACTAAGTTAAAATTCAGGTTGAACCTTGGACCTGGTTTGAACAAGCTAGAATCTGGCTACACTAAGGATAGCTCAAACCAAGTATCAAACGATTGTGACAGAAGGATCGGAAGAAGAGGATTTTTAGAAAATATTCCTCAATTTACACTAAGTTAAAATTCAGACTCCCATAGGGAGCCCAGACATGACCCTAGGGACTTGATTTGAACAAACTTGAAACTGAACCTCCTAAGGATGGCTGCATATCAAATATCAAAAGATTCTGACATGCAGATCTGAAGAAGACGATTATTAAAGAATATTCCTCATATTGCACCAAGTTAAAATTGGGTTCCCCATAGGGAGCCCAAATATGAACCCAGGGGCTTGATTTGAACAAATTTGAATCTCACCCCACTAAGGATGCTACACACCAAATATCAAAAGATTTCGACTGATTGATCTGAAGAAGAAGATTTAAAAAAAAATATTCCTCACTGTACACTAAGTTAAAATTCGGGCTCCCACGGGGGGGGGGGGGGGGGGGGCACAAATATGGCTCCAGGGACTCAATTTGAACAAACTTCAAGCTGAACTTCTTAAAGATGCAGTATACCAAATATGAAGAGAACTGAGCTGGTAGATCTGAAGAAGAAGATTTTAAAAATAAATTTCCTCATATATCACCAAGTTAAAATCCGGGTTCCATTCCCATAGAGAACCCAGATATGAACCTAGAAACTTGTTTCGAACAAACCTGAATCCGATCCCTCTAAGGATGTTGTATATACCGAGTATCAAACAATCAATTCTGATTGGTGATTCTGGAGAAAAAGATTTTTTTTCATTTCGTACAAAAATTGTGGGTGTCAACAGAATTATGCCCCTGGTGTTGACCCCTGTGGGTAAGGCAACTTCATATGAACTAACCTGTATTGACATATGATAAGAAACATGCATATCAAATTTGGTTCTATTCGGCAAAGTAGTTTATGAGAAGTCGATGGACGGAAAGTGTTCACTAAAGCACCCCTTGAGCTTTGCTTGCGTGAGCTAACAAAAAACTGCGTTTTCACAACTTTTTTGATGTTCTCTCACTATTTTTGTTCATTATATCAATAGTATGCGCATCGTGACATAATACACAAACACTGTCCTTTTCATAATATAAAAGTCTAGGAGGTGAGATTTACTATTTTCCCCCGAGAAGAATAAAAACATCCAAATTACTGTAAAAACACATTCCCTAAACAAGGAGCCAACGTGGACGCTTAGTGTTGGTGAGTGTGATACTGATAGATATTCTGAATGACGGGTCATCTTTGAACTTGTTGTTTTTAGCATGACGCTGTGTTGTCCATCGTCAATATATTCTCGAACAAGAGATCTAATTCATGGAATTCCGCTACGTGTTTTAACTAAGAACAATAAACAGTAAGCAATAAACAAAGGAAAAAATCAAAATGTGAAAAGAAAACTAAAACGTGCAGGTAACTGATATCCGGTCAGTCCATTCATCTGGGCCACCATTGCTGACATATAAGTTTTATTGATACCACTTATAGCTGCTAGTGGTAATTATTCCATCTTCTCAACTATTTATTGGATGGAGGCCAGTGACCAAGCAAGAAAATAAACAGGTTGTCATCTGCAAAATGAGGTCCCCAGAGGGTGAATTTAGTGATGCTACCCCAGGGTAGCATTACTAAATTTACCATACCCTCTGTGAACCTCAGTCTGGATCAAGGTCTCAAACCTGAAAACAGAAAGAGGTACCCAGAGGATAAATTGGCCCACTGTATGGGATAGCATCATCAAATTCACCCTCTGGGGACCTCATTCTGCAAATGTCAGATTGCTTATTTTCAGGTAAATTTCGACTAAAATTCAATTATTCCGGTAGAAATTCAATTGCGACCATTGTTCAGCGCTACATCGCAGGTAGTATGAGTTTCTAACTGTATAATTATCTGACCATCAAATTTCTAACTATTCAAACTAAGACCCCAAAATATGTATGGGTGTGAGACCCCCCCCCCCCCTCCTCTCGCGCCACATCCATAGTTTGTTGTATTGGGACTTAATGACACTTTCAACAGCTAGAATTATATTTATATCCTGTGGGATAGTTTTACAGGTGGAACAAACCGGAGTACCAGGGGAAAATCGCCGAACAGCGGCTTCCCAACTCAGCAGGTTGGGCATTGGTTGAAGAGACGTGTAGAATCATCATTTATTACATGCCCATGCAGTCTCTCTTGTGCAAAACGGCGTGCAATACGGCTGTGCAATACGGAATTCCGTATTGCACACCAACCTGTTCCAACCGGGACTTTTTTATGCAATGCGACTGCATAAAGTGCATGGTGTTTACCACCGTTGATAGAAAAGAAAATTAGGTCAGTAGGTGCTTGGGTCATGTAATAAATACAAAACCACATGTATGTTTCAATGAGTCGTTTTGTATTCAATTCGTCAGATGTGCGTAGAAAGAAAACGTCTCGACCTTCGGTCTCGACGTTTTCTTCCTACGCACATCTGACTCATTGAATACAGAACGACTCATTGAAACATACATGTAGTTTTGTCTATGTTGTGCACTTCAGTACACTGCGCATCTATTCAGGTAAAAGTTTCTTGGCCTAGCTACAACGCAGGTGACACTGGTCAGGAATAAATCTACTACCTTTCGATGTGAACTTATGAGCAACCGCACTTCCGGTAGGCTGCGTGAATGAATTGTTTTGTAACCAAAAAGTGCTAACAGGCACGCTCTAAAATAAACAACAAATCATGGATAGATCATACCAGTAAATATTAAATAAGGCACGGTTGCTATCGCGTCGCACTTTTGATCGCGATACCGTAAGTTCGAATCGTGTCACCTAGGACCAATACAAAAGAGGCTGGACAAATACATGGAAATATTTTCAAGGATTCAGTTTTTAGACAATCTTCCGAAACACACCTTTTATACACTCTGGGGCAGGGAAGCAGATATCAAACTCTTAACCCGTTGAGTATTTAAAAAAATATTTTTCATTGAATCTAGTCATGGCTGCTTTAAAGCAGCCATGACTAGATTTGATGAAAAATGCATTAAAATTTGTCTTAAGAAATCTCTTATACAAAAGTCGACACAATTTGCAGGAGAATTTTTATTTATTTATTTATTTATTTATTTATTTATTTATTTATTTATTTATTTATTTATTTATTAATTGGTGTTTAAGGTTCCATACTTATGCACAATGGCTAATCGTGACCGAAATTTTTGATAAATGTACTCAAAGTATACATATTTTAGTGGTAAGCAATTTCTAGTCCCGGGCAGAAATATCCGCCAGCAGCATGCAAAGAGTGGAACACTATCCTCGAAGTTATTTATTTTTTATTGGGATTTAATGACACTTTAGACAGCCGATGTCACCTCGTGTAGGACAGTTTTACGGGTGAAGGAAGCCGGGGTATGGCGAGCAACTTCCAGACTCACCAACGTACTTACTCCACACAAGCAGGGTTAGCATTGGTTGAAGATAAGTGCACCATCGACGTGCAATACGCCTTAGATCACAGCCCCACCGTACCCACACGTAGGCAATCGGGATGAAGTGCCTTTCCCATGCACGGACAAAACGAAGTAACCTCTGACGGGGATTGATTTGAAGTTTAATTCCGTTACCACTGAGCCATCGCGCTCCCTGACCTCGAAGTCCTTCTTCAAAAGAAACTCACCAAAGTTTATCAATAAATTTGGAATCTTTATAAACCTTCTGAACTAAATTACCAATACAATGGGAAGTAATTATAAAGTTTGATGAAACAGTGTATAAAACGCTCAATTAAAAACTGTCAATGAAAAAATGTTGAAGGTATAAAACTTGAAAGTAATCAAGACATAGAGAATTGATTTTCTTTGTTTTTATTTGCCTTTATTTGGTGTAAGATATCACAAGTGTAATAGTAACATCCCGATCGGACCCACAACTCCCCATAGGAGAACTATTTCACTCTTACACACAGTCCTAATCTAATCTAGCAGTTTCCAAAACACAGGATAATTATTGGCGGCAAGAAGATGTATTAGAATGTTCTAACTTTATCTACGAAAGTGAATCGTGGGAAGACATTGAGTCGTCAATGGTGAATGATGCATGTACAGATTGTGTAATAATACTCCCAAAATACGGCATTTTCACTATCTCTTGAGTACGTGCGTTGTGACATATAATACAGACACTGCCCTTTCCATTAATATAAAAGTCTTGAAGGTGATATTTGCTATTTTCTCCCGGGAAAAAAAACTTCCAAATTCGCTAAACAAAGTGCAAAATTAGACACTTAATGTTGGTAGGTGTGATATTGTTAGATATTCTTAATGACGGATTATCTGTGAACTAGTTGCTTCTGATTGGCCTGGCGTAAAAAAAACCCCAAGTTTCCCTTTGTTACTTTTAACCCTTTACCCAACGTAACGGCCAAAACCGGCCAGCGCTATTCTCAAAAATCGCCAATTAATTTTCAAAATATTTTCATTTTTTGTCTCAAAAACATAGGTTATGACCCCTCGTTGGAACGAGCTCGTTTCAACGAGGGGTCATAACCTATGTTTTTGAGACAAAAAATGAAAAAAAAATTAATTATTCAAGAATTTTTTTTGCAAGTGTCGTCTGCTTTTCATGTTAGGTAAAGGGTTAATAAACGAGAACAAAACACAGCTCCGAAACTTGACTTTATTTTCTGCTGATGTCAAAAGTATTTCCCGAAGAAGTAATTTACTTGCTTCTTAACTGAGCCTTCCTCGCTCATCTAATAATTTCAAGGGAGATAACTTTATCGAAAGTTGATTTTCACGACGATATAAGTCAGGGATGGTTTATTTATTTATTTATTTATTTATTTATTTATTTATTTATTTATTTATTTATTTGGGTTGAACGACGCTTTCAACAACCAGAGTTTTACGGGTGGAGAATTCCTGGGTACCCTGAGAGAAGGCAACTGCACTATCGACGTGCAGTATGCCTTAGTACACAGCCACGCCGTGCCCATATGCGGGCAATCGAGATAAAGTGTCTTGCCCAAGGATACAGCGCAGGTGGCACTGGTCGGGATGGAATCGTTGATCTTTCGGTTTCAATAAAGTCCAATGTTCTAACCAATGAGCCACCGTGATTTCCTATGTGAACAGTACTAATCCTGACAACTTGTATTCCCGAAAAAGTCATCATTATCTCTCTCAATGACAAAATACCACAACTCTTTGTCAAACATTTAAATATACATAAATAATTTAATCCAAAAATAGTTCCAAAGTAGCAATGAAAATCTTCGAAAATAAAGATACTATTTTTCTTAAGATGAGACCTATCTTTGAAAAAAATGTACGGTTTTTCTTTTCACTGATATCATATAATAAAACACGTTATTTATTTATTTATTTATTTATTTATTTATTTATTTATTTATTTATTTATTTATTTATTTATTTATTAAAGTAAATATATATGTAAATTCGTTCATCAGATATTATTACCCGGTGATTCAGTGGGTAGAGCTTTGTACCTCAAACCGAAAGGTCGACAATTCGACCAGCGGTAACTGCGTTATATCCTTTGGAAAGACACGTACCCCCGATTGCCCACGTGGGGTTACGGTGGCGCTATGTACTGAGACGTACTGCACGTCGATGGTGCACTTGCCTTCAGTCGGTGCTAATCGTGTATGCTTTTACTTTGTGAGTCTAACAGTTGCTCGCCATTGCTCGGTTGTTCTCTCAAAGTACTCCTGCTTCCCCACCGGTAAATCTGTCCGACACGATGTGTCTCTGGTTGTTGATAGTGTCGTTAAGTACCAATAAAACAAACAAATAAATCACCAGATATTAAGAATGATATATATATAAGGAGTATATCAAGGGTATTCTACCCCTGTGTAGGAACAGGTGGAGAAGAATATGAGGCCACACCGTGACCAGCCACTACTATAAATTTTGTAATTGTATTTTCTAGAATTGTATTTTCTACCTATTAATATAACTGACTCAAATAAAGCATTAGCATTTTAAAAGATATGGCAATTTGCCATTTCTTTGAAAATGTTAATGGTTAATTTCAATCCATTTAAAGTCACAACCAGAAAATACAATTCTAGAAAATCCAATTGTAAAAGTTTTATAGGATTGGCCCCGGGTTGAGAGCAGTACATGCTACCTAAGACACCAAAATAGCGGCTTCCAAGGTGCTGAAAAACGACCAGCGAGTAGACGGGAAACAAAAATGTTTACACTGCCAAAGCAAAATCGAGCTTGTAAAGTGCTCGCGATGAATTGACCATAACCCACAGAATACAGCCTTGCATCTATGTCCTACATACAGCCTACATCAACCACGTGCCAGAATGGAAATTCCACGTGACGATCGCTATCAACCAAAACGGTCTAGTGAAATACATATCACCCAAATAACACCTGCTATACATGTCTTTTACGCAGAAGACATGCCTTGGTGATACAACTGAAATATTGTAGGTAAAAAACTGATTACCAGCAAAAGCGAATCTGTGTCTAATAATACCCCAATCCAGGCGAAAGTGTCCGGACTGAAAAACATTATTGGGGAAGGGGCAGCATAACCCTCCCAACTCTTTGCGATGCTCCTGTCTGGTGTGCGAAGAAAGGTTTTAGATAATGAATGAGTTACCTGCGTGTGGTTAAGAATTGTTCATCACTTGGTCCCAATTAAGGGGAACTCTGAGTGTATACTCTTAAGAATTTCAAAAAATCGCAGAGGTTACAAGAGATTGGAATTTTGAAATGCCAGATAGAGTACGAACACAACAGAATTTGCAGAATTTGTCGCAAAGAATTGTTAACAAGCGTGGTGTGCACATCACTTCATTATTTCCGTTGTTTTTTTGACACACTAACTTGAACACTTACTAAGAATACCCACTGAAGGGGGGTTAAGGCTTGTCAAGGCTATATTCCAGAAAGGTTGAATAATGATGAAATACGTCATAAAGTATGTATTGTATTAGTTTTGGTCTCAAATTCACAAATTCGGTGCTGGGAGATAGTTGGATGGTCCACGGACTATTTAACCCTTTCAACACTGGCGCCCTGGAAGGTATTTCAATCAATACTGACAACGGCGAAATGGGCAAACCCATCCTGGTTTGTTGGGAGGTTCGGTAATAATTTAATCCAACAGCTCTGTCGAATTTTTGCTCTTTATATCTCCTGCTCGCCTACTACCAATTTTTTTCTTCACGGAAAAATCTATGCACACCGGCTGAAAGGGTTAAATAAGAAAAAAACATATTTTAAAATGAAACCCCCAGGTGACAACCAAAAGCTCCACTTTGTAGTTTTTATTTCTTCGGAAGGAGACATGTCTCCTTCAGTAAGCGGAGACAGAGAGCTTTGATATTTTAACAACAGCGACGTAGCCACTGGGGCGACTTGGGGGGGGGGGGGGGGAACTCCCATTTCCCCACTTTTCAAGACAAATGCCAACCTTATATACCTTCGGGCCTTAAATCCCTAGACTGGTTCATGTACTCTCAACCTGATATTTCTTGGGTCGTTTTACTATTTGTTCACAGCTTCTGTGTAATTAACCCTTCAAGAAATACTCAGGGTACTACAATTTGCATGAAAAGTTGTATGCCCCCTGGGGAAGACCCTGGACCTCAAGCTTAGGAGGATACGCACTCTTATTAATTTATTTATTGGGATTTAACGACACTTTTGACATCCAGGGCCACCTCGTATTGGACAATTTTACTGGTGGAGGAAGTCGGAGTACCCTGAGAGAACCACAGAGCAACGGCGAGCAACTGCCAGACTCCCCAACGTACAATCTCCACACAGGCAGGATTAGCACTGGTTGAAGACAAGTACACCATCGAAGTGCAGTACGCCTTAGTACAGAGCGCCACCGTGTTCCCGTGTGGGCAATCGAGATCAAGTGCCTTGCCCGAGGACACAACACAGTTATCCTTTGGCGGGGGTACTGTGGACCTTTCGACACACTCTTAACCAAACACGAGGTGGTATGAAGTGGAGGGAAAAAATATTTTTCTGCTGCCAATGGCAGCAGAAAAATATGATGTCCTCCATTTGATTTAGCCTGGCTTGGTCCTTGCTTTCCAAGGGAAGAAAATGGATTGTATACGCACGCACGCACGCACGCACGCACGCACGCACGCACGCACGCACGCACGCACGCACGCACGCACGCACGCACGCACGCACGCACGCACGCACGCACGCACGCACGCACGCACGCACGCACGCACGCACGCACGCACGCACGCACGCACGCACGCACGCACACACGCACGCACGCACTCTCACCCCACCCCACCCCACCCCACCACACCACACACCACACACACATTTACTTTAAGATTTGCTTTCATAGTCACTGTCAGCTAACGTATTTCTGAATAATCATTCACAATAGACAATCAAGAAAAAAAACAAGAATATCTTGTACTACATTTTCGTCCATGAAAAACTGCACTTTTTAGTCACGAATCACAGAAAGCCAGTCTTTGTCAACTCACACTCTCCTATTGATTCCTTTCTAAATAAATGGCTTTTAATGTAGGGTGTAGTGAGTGTATTTCAAGCAGCTCACGGAGACAGGAAAGTAACTCAGATAATTGTAATGGTGAAGGAGACAATCATCAATAATATTGTATTTTACAAACAATAGCATGTAGAACAGCATTAAGTGCAGCATCTTTTCTACATATATTCTTATCAAAGGTCTTTAGACACCAGTTGTAGCTTGTTTCCCTTTGTGTCGTGCTCAGAATACAAGCTGAGACCACAAAGGACATCTTCAAACTACTCTAGACTGCATCCGCCGGCTATCCGAAATCTTTTACCGGAACAATGTCCGAACAATTAACCGGAAGGCATTGAGTAGGCTTCGGTTTATTTCTTAATATAGTCGTATATCTGTTCTATCGTGTCAAGGACCACATAAAGTTACGATTGATTCGTGAACCTTGTTAAGGAGACTTTAATTCCGAAAGATCAGATTTCTGTCAGGGCAAGAATCACGATTTAAGTATCTTGTGTGTAAACATTACATTAACCCTTTGAAAAGTCACTTTTTTAGTTTAGTACCGTGATATGACCTGAATTCATACAGCAGATGGTTGCACAGTGAATTTGTTTGGTAGACTAATGGGAGCGCGGTGCCTCAGTGGTAGACAGTTGGACTTCTATACTAGAGGTCCCGAGTTCGATCCCCGTCCGGGATGGCCCGCGTTGTGCCCTTGGGCAAGACACTTTATCCCGGTTGCCTACATGGGGCACGATGACGCCGTGTACTAAGGCGTACTGCACGTCGATGGTGCACATGTCTTCAACCGTTGTAACCCTGCTTAAGAGGAGCTTGAACAGAGTTAGAATGTTGAGGAGCTGACAGCTGCTCGTCTTTGTTCAGTGGTTCTCTCCGGGTACTCCGACATCCACCACCCGTAAAACTGTCAGGATCACGATCAGCCATTATTAATAAATATGTGACCTTAAACACCAATAAATAAACTGGTAGACCAATAAATATTTTCAACATGCAGCCTTGGGGCTGCACGTTGAAAATATTGATAGGTCTTCCCTCACGTGACAAATATAGAGAGAATGGTGACCGAGTGGATAAGTGCGCTGGTCTCTCATGCCAGAGATTCCGAGATCGATCCCCGGTCAGGGAAAGTTCTCGAGGTGTCCGAACACCCTCTGTCAGCATCAGTTGTGGGGTTGATGCTGCCACAACGTACCATCCTGTCGGATGGGGACGTAAATGGCTATCCTTTGTGCGGAGAGAAACACACTCCGTGCACGCTAAAGATCCCTTCGTAGTATTCGAGAAGAGCGAGACCACGAAGTTGCCGCTACGAAGGTCATCCCACGCACCTGCACCATTGGGCCAAGGAGAGCCGTTAATATAAGTTGCATAACTTGTTCGCCAATCCTTGTAAAACAAATAAGATTAAAATATATATATAGACTCTACTATGTGATGGCGCGGAACTGGCATGGAATATGCCATCAGTGTCCAAAGGTTTAATTGTGTTGGCCCTGTCATAAATTCAGCTTCCCTTAAAAAGACATTTGAAAACTTGATGTCCGGTAAATCCAGCTGCAAACATTTTACGGAAAAATCATTTCCCGATCTGTATGAGAAAAAATGGATATATTTTTATCGTTTTGTTTTTAATTTATTTGTTTATTTATTTCATGGGGTGGTGCTAGAGAGGGAGAGAGGTCGCAAGCAAACGTTAAGGGTGGAATTTTGTGCATAGAGAATGCATGCATGTTTGTTTGGTTGGGGTTGTTTTTTGGAGTTTTTTTACAACACACTCAACAAAAAGGCTCATGACACGCCGAACGTTTTCGTAACTAACTAGAGGATACTTTTGATGTCTATAAACGTCAGACGAAATCCAACCTGTTCCATCTTAAATCGAACCTTCAATCGGGGTCATTCTCAGTAAAACGGCCTGGTAGCATAACTAGTCATAACTTTAATGCCTAAAATAGATTCAATTTTTTTGACTGAGGAAACCATTTTCAAAAATGAAATCGAGTCTCTGTTGTATTTATTAACCCTTTATATAAAACGAGTAGGTGACAACAGTTGTACAAACAAAAATCTAGAACTATATATATATGTGTATATAAGGAGCGGACTGGTATGGGTAAAGTACTGGCGATTTGACGAAGTTATATAAAATATTTGATGAAGTGTATGTGTATATATACATATAGCTTCGTCAATTTGCCGCCATGTTCGGGAGTTTACTCCCTTCTAAGCGGCTTTCATTGTTGACTAATTCTTATTCCGTTACGTTAAGTGCCCTAGAAATGTGTCCCGAACATGACGGCAAATTGACGAAATTATATAAAATATTTGATGAAGTATATATATATAGAATATAGCCATAGTAGCTTGGTGTACCAAATGTTCACCACGAGTGGTGAAGTGGTGTTAACCGCGAGCCGTCGGCGCGCGGTTAACACCACTTCACCACGAGTGGTGAACATTTGGTATACAAAGCTACTTTGGGGATATTTTATTTATACCATGATCGTCAGATTATTAAGAGTCGCTATTATTTTTTCTCGATTTTACTGAGCAGCAGCCGTAAATACGTACGAATTTGTTTTTGATCACATGAGGATCGGTGGGCGGTACTTCCGCTGTCAGTTTTATCACCGAAACGAAATTGAAAAAGAAAGAGGACCTTTTTCATTTTAACAACATAATAACATACTATTTCGAGTTATGGGTGCCTTATTAACATGAGACAATGCATGTTTGTTAATTTTTGGTGTTTTATGGGGTAAACTCATTTAAAAACGTAATAAATAATTGTCACTTTCATTTCACTCTTCGCGAGGCGACGTACGATAAATTTAGACAAGTTCGCATTCAGGTCGACGTCACCAAAGGTCAGCTTGGATGTAGTTCCACTGTAGATGTAAATTTTAACTACTGAAATCCCATTGCTGGCGTGTTCACCACGGTTGGTGTGTAAAGCTAAAATGTATGTCATAGGCTTTTCATGTATAGTATACTACTCAAAGTTTGGTAAGCACCAAATATTTGACACATCATTGTGAAATTTGCTTGTGACATATTTGCGATATTTTTGGTGGATATGATTGAGGAATGTATTGAGATGGTCCCCAGTGTTTACATTAGCTCTCTTGACAGGCAGACTTTTCGTGACAGTCATGGAAAACATGTACCCCTTGATTTTCATGATTTTTTCGTGTACTGTCTGCATGTACATGACATCTGTAGGGTATTCATTCTTTATTTCAACACAAACCCTTGTGATTTAATGATTGAATATGGCAAATGCAAAAGTAAGAAGACATTTGTCTGAAGCAGAAATGTGGCGGGCAGTGGGGATGGGGGAGCAAGGGGCTACCCATCGTCAGCTTGGTGAGGCCCTCGGTGTGCACCAAACGGTGATCACCAGAGCCTGGGCAAAATTTCAGAAGTATGGCACACCAGTAAGACGGCATGGCGGTGGCAGAGACAGGGCAACATCTGCAGCTGAAGACCGGTTTTGATCATTCAGGCCCGTAGGAACCGCTTTGCCACAGCAAACCAGCTTCGCAGTGACCTTCAAAATGTATTCGGGATAAATGTTTCGACACAGACTATCCGGGCAAGGTTGCACGAAGGTGGTCTCCGATCGAGAAGACCTTGTATTCGCATTCCACTGTCCCAAAACCACCGCCCGGCACGGTATGAAAGGGCCATGGACCACGTTGGATGGACCAGAGAAAATTGGCGACCTGTCCTTTTTACAGATGAGTCAAGGTACTGCCAAGACCACACAAATAGGCGTTCTAGGGTATGGAAAAGACCAGGAGAGCGATTCCATGCAGCCAACATTGCTGAGCATGACCGCTATGGTAGAGGGTCAATCATGGTCTGGGGTGTCATCAGCAGGGATGGACGTACGTGTTCTTGAACGTGGTACATTGACTGCACAGCGGTATATTGATGAGATCCTGGATGTCCACGTCAGATTGTATGCAGGTGCAGTGGGTGATAGATTCATTCTGATGGACGATAATGCCCGTCCTCCTGTTGCCCATACTGTCGGGGAGTACCGTAAACTGGGGTGTATAGGGATAGGGGTATGAATAGGGACAGAAAACCGAAAAGTTATTTCAAGTTTTGTAAACATGCCTAGATTATTTTTTTAAGAATCTTTATATATTATTTCCCGATGGGTCTATAAGTGAAGAAAAAAATATCTAGGCGTGTTTACAAAACTTGAAATAACTTTTCAGTTTTCTGTCCCTATTCATACCCCTGTCCCTATACACCCCAGTTTACGGTACCGACAGAGGGAGGGCATTGAGCGTATGGACTGGTCAGCAAGATCCTCTGACCTCAATCCAATCAAACATGTCTGGAATGAGTTGCAGCTTGCAATTTCAGCCCGTCCAGTCCAGCCAAGAAGTGTCCAGGAGCTTGGTGCCATGCTAATCCAAGTATGGAACAACATCCCTCAAAGGACCACAGGAACCTGATTGGGAGCATGAGAAGGCGTTGTCAAGCTGTAATTAACAGTAATGGGTCTCATACTCGATACTGAACCCATACCAGATCGCTCCGTCAACTTGTTGGCAAATTGAAAAATTTCCTCTTTTACCAATAACATCCATTTTCCATGGTTATCGTATTCAAAAGCTAAAAATAATGTCAAATACAAATAAAATCTTAAATTCTGTACTTAAATCATTAATGATATAATTAAATAAAAAAATATATACACTTTTCATTACAATATTTCAACTAAAACGTAAAACAGGTAGTTGGATATACTTGGTGCTTAGCAAACTTTGAGTAGTATGGAATAGGTAATCATGGTATAAATATATATCAATTTCGTTTTTTCATGAAAAACAGCTTGTGGACTATCATTTGAATTAGCTCGATGGCTCGTTCCAACGAAGGGTCGTAAGCAATGTTTTTTTAGGAAAAAAATGAATAAAAGATAATAAAAAATTTGAATTTTTTTGTGAACACAGCTCACGTCGGTTAACCCTTTGAACACGAAATATAGCTTTTCCGTTTCAGGATTATGATACGACCTGAATTCATAAAGTCGATAGTTGCTCAGTGAATTTGTGTGGTAGCCTCAAGGCTGCACGTTGAAAATATTGATTGGTCTTCCCTCAAGTAACGAATATAGACTTTACCAGTTGATGGCTCTGAACTGGCATGGAATACACTATCAGGGGTCAAGGGTTAAAAGCGTTACGTTAGTTAAAGGGTTAACCCTTTACCCAACGCAGACGATATCAAAATTTATTATTTTAAATATCATTTTTCCAAATTTGTCTAGAGGTCACATGATATGGTTTTGTTGAAACTGTTTGAAAAATAATATTTTTTCTACTGCTGAATTTGCATATTACGCGGGCGGATGCGGGCGATTCGTTGTGTAAAGGGTTAAGGTCATATGCTCCCTTTACTTACTAGTTGTTTCAGAACACCAAATCAGCACTGAACGTTCAATTATCGATGAAAAGAGTTATGATGGCATTAAAGATTTTTAGTCACAGGGTTAAAGTTTCTCCACAGTCGATTATCCCTTTCCATGCGGTACAAACAAAGTTTGCTTGAAAGCAAATTTAGTGGTTGGACAACAAATGTATAGTTTGGTCAATAACACTCTAAAATCAACTAGGTTGAGTGAATATGAACCGAATCGGCTTCATATTCACTCATCCCAGTTGATTTGGGTTGATTTTAAACCCAACTGATTTCAGAGTGTAGAAAACAACATATACTGGAAAAACCAATAGATGTGGCGGGGATTTAGAGTAATTTAACCTTAACTACTTAACATTCGTTTCGAAATAACACAATTTTAACCGATTTTTTTTCCATAATGCAAGTATGGTGTTTTAAATTTAACCCTTTACCTAACCTGAAAAGCAGACGACACTTGCAAAAATAATTCTTGAATAACTAATTTTTTTCATTTTTTGTCTCAAAAACATAGGCTATGACCCCTCGTTGGAACGAGCTCGACGAGCTCGTTCCAATGAGGGGTCATAACCTATGTTTTTGAGACAAAAAATGAAAAAAATAATGAAAATTAATTGGCGATTTTTGAGAATAGCGCTGGCCGGTTTTTTGCCGTTACGTTAGGTAAAGGGTTAACCAATTCACTCTTGTGAGCTCTGTCAACCAGGATTCGACTGGAAAAACTCCTCTTGCATTATGAGAAAAATGTTGCTGAAAAGTTTGGCATTTTGACATCAGTGTGCATCAATGGATTAAAACTCTATAGTGGTACAGGATTAAATTAGAAACAATATTGACCAACAAATATAAAATGGATTGAACCATTTGTTGTAATTAGCATTATACGCGACAATATCATTCAATAATATAGTGTTGAAAGGGGCTTTCTTGTGAAGGCGTTAAGGTTTGATGAAACACATCCACTGACTTTAACCTGGAGAAAACAGTTCAGTCGAGTCCTCCATGACCGTAAATATTATTTCGCCATTCAGAATTACTTTTCTCTTTCGACTTAACATTTTTCGATTCGGACGGGTGCGTGTTGATGGGGAAACCCAGCCCCCCCCCCCCCACGACCCTACAGATGCAAGAGCTCATAAGTATGCTCAACCCTACGGCACCCCTATAGGTGGCGTCAAACAGAGTTCAATGAATATTTCTTCTCTGGAATTCCTTTGTGATATAGCCTGTGAAATTGCGTCTTAGAAACATATATTGGCATCGGATATTTAAATAGAAAAACAAGTCTACAGAAAACAGATTAACCCTTTCAGTAGTTCTCTCGCATCGTTTCGCTTATTACCTCTACTTTTTCTCTGTTTTTCTGTCTGTTTTCGTTGTTTGTTTTGTTTTGTGGCCGACTGAGCTTGTCTCACATCTGTTCTTTGTTACGTATATACACGTCTAAATACATGCTTTTGAGTTTTTATTTCTCCAAAGGTTTCGCAGAAATTGTGGTTGAAGTGGGCCGGGGAGGCGAGGAGTTGTTCTAAAAACAAAACAAAACATAAATGGCACCTGCAATAAAATGAAATTCAGTGTACCACAATGTCGCTCAAAGTATAGACTATATTTTAGAGGGGAAATGGGACAAATATACTCAAAAACCACGGAGATTGTAAATTTAAGCAGCTTTGGAATTCTGAGATATCTTTGGAATGAACCTAAAATTTAGTATGAAACTTCAAACGTGGTGAAAGAATCCTTCATATAAGCACATCCCAAGTTAAGATCTAAACATTTTCCTACATGGTGAGGTAAGAGCTGAATTTCCCAACAGTGTCCCCGAGTCGTTGCCTGTCGATACGAACTCGAAACGAAACAGACCCGAAACATTCGTCTATTATTATTGTTTTAAGGATACTTTCTTGTTCAACGAAAGTGATTCTTTAAAATAATAATAATAATCATACATCAGCGTGTTCGTGTATATAACTTCTCGATTGTTCAAATACTGACAACCAGCGCTATCATTCAAAGGGCATAGGAAACAGAATATATGGGGCCATGAATGTTCTGGTGTCATCAAATGGTAATTGATTTTCAGAAAAGCATTAGCGTTCGGGAGACCAACAATATTTTGGACAAACAAAAATTTCCGTCAAACAGCGTCATAGGATTGAGGGGGCACCTTCCTAGTTTCGGGCTTGCACACAAGTAAACGCGGGTAGCTAAAAATGTGGCTTTTGGCATACAATATGTAAGAATGAAATTCAGTACATTCTGTGATGTATGTATAGTCACATTCAGATCGTTTTTCAGATTTGCCGGAACTTAACCCTTCACAGTTCTCTCCGGGTACATCGGCTTCCTCCACCCGTAAAACTGTCCGACACGAGGTGACCCTGGCTGTCGAAAGTGTCGTTAAACCACAATAAATAAATAAATAAATAAATAAATAAATAAATAAATAAATAAATACAAATGGATGCATTTGTCCTCTTTCTGGATGAAGGGCAAAGCCTTTCACGTGCATTTTTTGTTGCTAAGCGGATGTCGATGACACATATTATTCTTAACTGGTAGAGTGCTGGAAGCCCATATTTGGGCTTTGTTATGAGGCGCAAGCACTGTGACTTGAAGGTTTCATACTTAGTGGATATGCTTCATATTATCTTTGAAGTGAAATTATTTAGTCTGTAAAGTTTTGCCTTCTTACAATTTACGGGAGAGTGCCTACAGGCCCTCTCCCGTAAATTGTAACAAGGCAAAGACAGGTAAACAAATTTCGACCACCAAAAACAATTCAACACTCTGCCAGTTAATAATATAAATTTAATAAAATTTCCACAAATGTTTTGAAAACTTCTTAACCCGAAGTAATTCTTCTAAAATCTCCCCATTCTTAAACATACAACACGCGGAGTGTGAAATACCACCAAAATAATCACAGGGTGAAATATTCACTGATGTAATAACTCGGTTCACCGAAGAAGAGCTACTGTCCGGCTGAGTGAGACTCTTTGATCACATACAGACGAAATGGGCATAGAACGGCTTCATTATACTACCAGAATACTCTGTCGTAGCAAACGAATTCCTGCATAAACCTAGATGAATAGAACACACGAGCAATAAAAAATAATGCTCTACAAACGTTTGATCACGATCAGAAGTCAATGACAAAAGAATGAACAAACCAACGTCCCAACGGACGGAGAAACTAACAGAACCATTCCTTGAGCTGCTTATCTTTCGGTCACATGGTGGTAAGGCCCTACGATTCTCAAAATCTGGTCGAATCGAATCCCGAATCGAATCAGGCATAGGATTTCGGATAGAATCGAATTCGAATCGAATCTCAATGCTCTTCAAGTTGTTGATATTGCACCTTCTTTCAAACATAACTAATGTCAGTCACAGTCGAGAGGTCCTCGGTTCGAATCCCACCTGCGGCAACCGCGTTGTGTCCTTGGGCAAGACACTTCACCTCCACTGCCCACATGGGGGCACGGTGACGCTGTGTACTAAGGCATACTGCACGTCGATAGTGCACCCGTCTTCAGACAATGCTAATCCTGCTTGTGTGGAGTTAGTATATTGGGGAGCTGACAGTTGCTCGCCGTTGTTCTGTGGTTCTCTCCGGGTTCCTCCAGCCTTAAAACTGTCGTGGTCATGATTAGCCATTGTGCAGAAATATGTGACCTTAAACATCAATAAATAAATAAATAAATAAATAAATAAATAAATAAATAAATAAATAAATAAATAAATAATGTCAGTCTCCACTCAAGTTTTGTAGGCTATGCAACTGCGACTCGTCTACTTGGGCAAATCAATAAAAAAGGCGGAATATTCTAGAACCGAATCAAGGCAGTTTCCGACGCGGAACCTCCTTGAACTCTCCTTCTATCATCAGGTCTCCTGTACAGGAGACCTGATGATAGAGGAAGAGTTCTAGAGGAGCCACTTGGTATGATTTTGAGAACATCTCGACAAATCGAAAATATCCGAATCGGTGTGACACGAATCGAATCGTTGGGACAATTCCGAATCGAATCGACTTTTGAAGCATCACAGGGTCATACCTGGTGGCTCGTTAGCTGAAAATGTACCTCTTTTTCTTATGTTTCGTCACCAGTTTTGAGTTATCTCTTGATTTATAACCCCACTCCATGGATGTTTCATAGATAACCCACCATTCACATAGAGATTCTTTTAACATCACTGTGAGGGGAGATGGATGAGTTTGTTTCATTCAGAAGTTGTAAACTGCTTTGCGACAGGATAATAAACAAAAAAGGACGATTTTCTATTCAAAGGGTTAATATTAAAAGTCGCCCTTTACTTACTTCAGCTGCAGCATCACTTCTTCACCCTTTTTTAAAAAAAATAACTTAACATTTTATTTTTTTATTTTTTGCCCGAGAGCTTATGACTTCCTGATTGGAACGATGTTTCATCTATAAACTGGCACAAACTGCAACTTCGGCTCAGCGGCTCCTTCAAAAGTCGATTCTATTTAAAATATTATACTCCCATAAGAAAAAATGAGTTAACCCTTTAAAAAATGGCACGCGATGTCAAAATTTATTATTTTAATTGTTTTTATTTTTCCGTTGAGCTCGTTGCAATGATTTTTTTTTATTTTTCAGCTGCTCATTTTGTAATTACTCGGATGAAACCAATTCGTTAGGTAAGTGGTTAATAATAAGCCGGGGTTTAAAGTGATGCCAGGCTGACAATTGTGCCAACAAATGGTAGACCTGTTAACCATTTCCCCGCGACTACAACGAGACATTATGATTTGAAAAATGATTATTTTACTCTTCTAACACCGGACTGTCCGATGTTATATTCAAATCAGTTTGTTTATTTTTCTATTTTATCGGTGTTTAACCCTTTACCTAACATGAAAAGCAGACGACACTTGCAAAAAAAATTCTTGAATAACTATTTTTTTTCATTTTTTGTCTCAAAAACATAGGTTATGACCCCTCGTTGGAACGAGCTCGAAGAGCTCGTTCCAACGAGGGGTCATAACCTATGTTTTTGAGACAAAAAATGAAAATATTTTGAAAATTAATTGGCGATATTTGGGAATAGCGCTGGCCGGTTTTGGCCGTTACGTTGGGTAAAGGGTTAAAGACACTTTCAACAGGTATGGCCACGTCGTGTCGTGCAGTTTTACAGTCGTAGGAAGCCGGAGTACTCGTGAAGAGAAGCGACGAGTAACTGTTGGATACTCCAACTCACTAACTCTGCACATCAGGGTGAGCAGTGGTCTAAGGCCTGTGTATCACCGACGTGCAGTTCGCTTTAGCTGACTTGGGCAATTAGGAGTAAGTGTCTTGCTCAAGGACACAATGCAGATGGCACGGGTCAGAATCAAACCTACGACCTTTCGATCTGAAGTCCAATGCTCTAAAAATTAGCTCCCACACCGATAACTATTAGTGACATAGATCACCAAAATTGCCACTATTAACGGCATCATCTATCTAGCAGAGTCTCAAACGATTCATACAGCCATGCGGCCCCCGAAAATAAAGGGTGGAAGAGAGGGAGGGTGAAGTTACTTGGAAATTTAGAAGCTTGGGTCTTGGGTTCACATGCCTATACTGTTGTGCATCGCACTTGCATTCAATTTGCATGCTCGCATGATGCAAAACATAATATTGGCGTGTTGTACCGAGTTCGCTCAAGAATCCCCGCAGGGGTCTGATAAAAAGAAGATTCGCGAGTGGCGAAAGGGGTGGAGATGCCGCCCTACAGACGTGCAAAATGTTTCAAAAGCCAAAAAGTAGGTAAAATGTGAAACAAACTCATAAAACTCCACAGGAAAATTATATTGCATTAAAATATTAATATGTACCTCGAAACGATTACCATCAGGGATATATCAAACCGGGAAATATACATAAAGTTTACGGCGGCTTGAGATTACTGCAATTATTATATCGCGTTTGGTCATCACAAAATAATTTTTACTGAAAATTGACGTTTTCCTCCTAAAATCGTTATGTGTGTTTCGGAGAGGGGGTGGAGGATGTCTTTCCCACCTATTAACCTCACCCAGGCCACTGGTTAGAAACGAGAAATGCAAGTTATAATGTACGTGGAGAATAAATTCCCACCAAAACACCGGCGGAGTAAAGTTTACACGGGCAAAAAATGATAATTTGTAAAAGTATAGGAAAGAGAAGCGAAGTTTCAGAAAACGGACTTCCGGGTTAAACCCGGAAGTCCGTTATCTGAAACTTAACAAGTGCTTCTTATGCTTTTTCACTGGGGAGCGGTGGCTCAGTAGGTAGAGGTGCAGGCTGCAAGCCGAGAGGTCCTCGGTTCGAATCCCACCTGCGGCAACCGCGTTGTGTCCTTGGGCAAGACACTTCAGCCCCATTGCCCACGTGGGGGCACGGTGTCGTTGTGTAATAAGGCGTACTGCACGTCGATGGTGCACTTATGATATGATAACTCTGCTTGTGTGGAGTTAGTATGTTGGAGAGCTGGCAGTTGTTCGCCGTTGTTCGGTGGTTCTCTCCGAGTACTTCGGCTTCCTCCACCCATAAAACTGTTGTGGTCATGATTAGCCATTGTGCAGAAATATGTGACCTTAAACACAAATAAATAAATAAATATGCTTTTTCACAGAATTGGAAAGTTATTTTTCAGGTATAAATTCCACTTTGTGAGTGTCCTAGTAATCCACTTTCCACTCGAACTAACTCCTGTAAATTCGGTTAATATTACGGTATTTCTGGAACTAACTCCGGTAAATTCAGTTAATATTACGGTATTTCTGGTGTTTCTCTGAGAAGCTATCAGGAAGCTCCTAGCCACCAGTAACCTCAAAATTCATTTCAGAGCACATTTCGTTCCTGCTGTAAATACGTGTCAGCAGGATCTGATGCGTTAATACTAGCGCAGTTTAGGGGGTTAAACTGTCCACCCTGTATTTGATATACACACACAGGATATTGTGGTGGTATAACGGATTATTTTTTATCCCGAAAATATAGAACGACGTGCTGTAAATTATGAGTTTATAATGCAGATGAGTGGCGTGTCATAACTATCAATATCGCACAATGTCAGCCGAACGGGTACGCATTTATTGCCCTTAGATTATAACATTATCGCGTGTCATAAATTTTATGATGGACAATGCGATATTTTATTTCATTTTATATTCTCTAATGTCAAGAATAAACAAATGTGAAGATAAGAAATTTAGAAAATAAACAGCTGACCCACTCACTTAGTTAACGATTTGTATAGGCACTGTGCATTATTGGTATGTTTGCAACTTTTAATTAAATAATTGTTTGATGACTGAGATAAGTTGAATAAAATTGTGTATAATACAACAGGCATTTTAGAGTCAAATATAGCGAATACTTAAGTCGTGGACAAATCTACTAGTTAACTCTTTACCTTGCACAACTGTGAGAAGGCACTTGCCGAAAAATTCTCGAATAACTAAATTTTTCAATTTTTGCCCCAAAACAAATGTTATAGTGGCCCCTCGTTGTAACGATGTTGGTGTGATTGCTCCAATGAGAGGCCAGAAGCTATGTTTCACAGACAAAAAAATAAATAAAATTTAGCGATTTTTTTGTGAATAAGCGCT